>VNJN01008025.1:0-317594 GCA_008042485.1 Drosophila mayri
CCTCCTCCTCCTCCTCCTCCTCCTCCTCCTCCACCACCTCCACGACCGCCCCTAAAGTTGCCACCGCCACCACGCCCGCCTCCTGGAGGGCCACCAGCCCTCTGCTGCTGCCAGGAGGGCATCTCAGGCGGTGGCGGAGCATGCTCGTTGGCCCGGCCACCGCGATCCGGAACGTGCCCCATCACATGCTTCTGGATCTTCGAAGCCGTATTCTTGCGCACATTCGCAGAGCTAGTCTTCTCGATGATGGCCAAATCGGAGCGAGCAGCCAGCAGAGCCACCAAATCGGTTTGATCCCCGCCCACTCTGAACTGGTCTAGCTCGCGCATCTTGCGCTGGAACCGCTCTGTAATCTCGTTCGCACGGTGGCGCATCGATTCCGACCACTGAAAGCTCTGCACGGTAGCCTCCAGTCGCGTGGTCATCATCTGCCGGCGTAGATTGTACTCCGCCTCCAAATCGTGATGCATGGACTCTAGTAGGCGCCAATGTGCATCGGTCAGGGGTTTCTTCACCTTCAGGAGCGGCTCGCTTACTACCAAGCGATTGGTCTGCTTCAGTCTCTGATCCAGACGGGGCGTTATTTGCTCGAACAGCCATTTCGTGCTGATATTCTCGGGCAGCGCACCCAACTGTAGATCCTTGACCAGCTGCTCCACAACCTTCTGCACATTGGAGTCACTGGCCTTGCTCCGTTTGCACGGCGGACCGACGGGCTGGGCCTTCAGCACCATTTTGGTGGTCATTAGCTCGGAGGTAAGGTACTCCATCAGCTGTACCAGGGTCTCCCTGCTTCGGAATCTTTCCTCCATGGCACCGGAAACAAGGCCGCGATAGGGACAACCCAATTCGGTCAGCAGCAGAGACAGCTCAAAGGTGAACTCGTCGTGATCCCCGCTACCGGAGCTGACACGCTCATCCGTCTTGCGAAGCACATGCAGTTCATGGGACAGCCAATGGATGACGGACCGCAGTTCAGGGCTCCCAATTCCAGCGTCCAGCGCTCGGCTGAGGTTCTCCTGTTGCAGGCAGGGGCCTTCATAGGCCAGGGCTTGCAGCGAGTCCACCACGTCCAGTTCGAGCTCCATATCAGTTTCGATTTTCCCTCTTTCAAGTGTCAATTTGACTTTTTGGTTCGGAAAAATATTTGATGACCGGCGAACTGTGGTATAGAGATGGAAACATCAATAGTGAGACCAAGTTCAGTGATGCTATAAAATGACTAAAGTGTCAACACTGCAACAACAGGCAACCAAGTAAACAAGTTGGCTATATCCAATTGGAGTCTAATTGCAAACAAAATATACATATTTAAAATTAAATCAGAGTTTATTAATCATTTAATTCCTCAAGAGATATAAAAAATTGTATAATTATTACATAGACATCTGAATGTGTATATTGCTTATCAGTTGAATTAATTATTTTTAAAGTCCAATTTCATCGACCCAAAGTTTTAAAAATATTTTTAATGCAATAATTTTTAAAGACATTTAATTATGAGCAAGTATTTAAAATGAAAGTTAAGTTAGATTACCTCAAAACGCAAGAAAAATTCATTAAACTAACTTCTTCTTTATTCTACAGAAAATACATTTTTCAATACTTACATTCTTATTGGAAATTGTTTCTTTTTCGTTAAAAAAATATTTTAAAATTACGACCGAATCGGCATAACTGGAATTTACACACTTTATAGTCAAATTCGTGATAACTTCCCATTCAAATCCCTAATTTTATGTACAAAATCCCTTAAATAAAAACCAAGACAAATTTTTACTTTTACATAACTTCATTTATTATAGTTTACCAATTTCAATATATATTTATGTATATATACTTTATATTTATAAGTATAGTATATATATGTATGTATTTTTTTGTAAAGCAGGAAGTTTTAGGATTCGCTTGAGTTGCACCTTTGGTGCCACAAAAATCTTATATTTTGTCGATTTGCATTTTGTTTTATGTTTTCTGTTTTCCGTTACTATACATACAACATTGATGTACTTAAAATGAACACACACATTTAGCTATATAATGTATACATAATATTATTCAGTTACTTCATGTCTTCCAAATAGAGGTACTAAATTAAATATAAACGAGTAGGAAAGAAGGTTATACAGCAGATGAAGACAGAACAAAAGAAAAATAAAGAAAAACATAAAATTTCTCTCCTTTAGGACAATAAAAATGGCACAAAAATTTATTCCGCATGGGAGAACCACAACAACAACAATCCGAACTTAGGTGAAGCTGTACTGATTATCTACGGCCCGTCCGGTGCATTCGGCGCCTCCCCCGGATCCCGATCCTCCGCCGACAGCTCCGCCGCTGTTGTTGCCACTGTCGCTGGGATGACGCGATTGTCCCGCCGGATGTTGTTGCTGGTGAAGATGGGCGGCCGCCTGCAGAGAGGCATTCGAGGCCCGCAGATGCGGCTGATCCAGGAAGCTCTGGCCGGCGGGTGGCGGCGATCCGTGCACTGTTAGCGTTGTGGGATCCAAATGGAAATAGACTTGCTCCGGAAAAAAGACGTGTGTTGGCTCCTGTGGCAGTTCAATTTCATTTGTCTTTAGGCGAACACTAAGATTCATGGTAATCACTTCGTTGCACTGCTGGTCAAAAGAGAATAAGAAGATTTTGGTTAATTATAAATATAATTTAAAGGATAAAGAAGGGTGTGGCGAAAAATGTGGCATGCAACAATCAACTGCAGCATTCAAACTAAACAACCCAGAATTAATAAAAATAAAATAATCGAGTGTAGCCTCTTCAAATTATCACAAAAGTAAAAAATTTTAAATTAAATGTTGATCAGAATATGAATAAAAGCTATAAGTTAAGTTTAAACAAAATAATGAAATTTAAAGAAGAAAATCGATTTAACCTTATTTTCTTTTCGATTTTAAAATAACCGTACAATGAAAATATCGAAAATATATAAACATTTAAAAATGTACTGTTTCAATAAATTAAAACGAATATAATTTTTTAGCAATGTTAGAATATTGATTTTATATCTAAACTTTTTTGTCAGTCATTCAAAACCTCAGCATTTACTAGACTTCATTAACTACTTTCTCAAGGCTTGGGAGACCATCTTCAGAGAAACATTTCCATAGCGATCCTAGTCATTCATCAGTTCCCTTCACAATTGCAATGAAATGATAAGAACTTAACATAAATAAAAGTAAAATAAAAAACCATCACTGACACTGAATTGACTCCAAAATTTTGGCTATCTCACATGTCTCGGCGACGGATGGCCCCCGCCAGCAGCTCCTGCGCCAGCTCCGGCTCCCGATCCCGTTTCATTCGATCGCGATCCTTGGCCATTCATGTTGCCATTTCCAATTGATCCTCCACCCAAATCGTTGAGCTGTCCAGAATCATGGGCCAATCCGCCTGAAGAGGCCGACGCGGGATCGTTCAGTCTGCTGTTGTTGTGCACCCAGTCGGTAAGCGTGACATCCGAGGTGCCGCCCGATTCTAGGGGTATCGGGTTGTGGCGGAAATGTTCGAGCATCTCCTGGATCGAGGGGAACCAAAGGTGTTGCACCCGGCACTGCCCCTTCTCCGAGATTGTGAGCCGCAGATGCTTGGCCCGTCCTTGGAAGTTGAAGGTCAGAACGAACTCTCCACGTCGAGTTTCGCTTTGTCGGACCAAAAAGTAACCATGTCCAGCTGCCTCGGATTGTAGAACCATGCGAGCTGCTTCTGAGCGCGTCAGAGTGCCATGGAACCAGGGAAACAAGCTCATCTCGGCGGTCAGGTCCGCCACATTCACGTCCGCGTCATTCTCAGCGAGCTCAATGCCATCAAAGTTGCTTGAGGCCGACAAGCGCTGCTCCCCTCTATGAGGTCTGACGGGTATATCCGGCGGACCCGAGGGCGGAGTGGTGCCCAGTTCGTTGATGGCATTCAAGTCGCTGGCGGACGTTGCGCCACCCTGGCCCAGGGCACTGTCCGCGGATAGGGACGAGGCCAGAGGAGCACCCACAAGATTCCCGTTGGATCCGCCCTGCTGGTGGTACTGCGGATTCTGTATAGCCCCAATGGGATTGGGATTCGGATTTGTGGGCGACGTTTGCATGGCTGCCGCCATCACGCCATCCGATTCGATCAGGGGTTGTTGCGTGGGCGGCGTTCGCATGCAGTAACGAATAGTAGCCAACCAGCTGCGCATCTCCTCGGCATTCTCCGCCTCGATCACGTACTCCATGTTGTTGTCCGCCTTGAGGACAAAGGTATTCAGCCTGTCAGGCATCTCCATTTCCGTGGTTTCTCGCGCCTCCGAGATGAGGAAACAAAAGACGCCACTACGAGGCTTTGTCGACTTGGGAGGCGTGTAGAACTCCAGCATGTATCCGCCGACAGCCTTCACCAGAGCCAATCGACATTTCTCCCACTTCTGAGAGCCCGTCGGCTGATCGAGACTCTCTGGCGTCAAGTTGTTAACGATGCCCTCCTTGCGGCACTCGACCACGATTTTGGCCAGCTTGGTTTTGCTCTGCTTGCTGCCTCCACCGCCGCCGTCCACATCGTCAGAGTTCTTGTGGAAGAAGGCCTGCATCAAAGAGAACTTGGACAGTTAAAACAAGTATGGACAATATAGACGGAGTTTCCGACTATCAAGAGAATGGTATTTAATTAGCTATGAAGCAACAGAAGCATTGTTGCAATGTTTACTCTATATTCATAAATCTTGATATAAACTTGAGTTATCAACCATCGGAATTCTGCATTAACTGCCAAGAATGTCAAAGTGAATGTGCTTTATCTGTATATTTATACTACGCGAGGCTTTTGATATCTATTATCAGCCCGGAACTCGACAGTTGAATTATTTGGCATTATCAAGGAATTTGCGGATGTCTTGAGTGATTCAAATAAATGTTTTTATACTTTGAAAATTGCTATATCTAAAAGCAAATAGAAATAAATCATAAAATTGTGGAAAAAAAAAGGAATTCTGTTATTATAATTGAGGTATATCTTTATGCTACTCATTTAGATCAAAAGTATAAGCTAGGAAAACAAACTAAATTTCCATTTATTCACGACTCACCTTGCCCTTTCGCAGTCCCTTAAAGGAGAGTCGTCTCAATAGAGACTTCGAGAGCAGTCGCGGCACCTCATGCTCCTCATCAAAGTCCAGCGACCCGGCGCCCGTCTTTAGGGTGCTACGCCGCCTGAAGAACTCTGTGTCGTAGTGCGCCGAGAAAGATTCCACAAACTTCTGAGCAAAACTTCGGTGCTGAATGTTACGCGCTTCCTCTGGCGGCAGATTGCCATTGATGTATGTGATGCAGGCCTTGGCGAAATCGGAGGCTGCCACCCTGGCATGCCGTTCGCAGAATTCCTCCCAGCTGGTGCCACCGTACGCGTAGGAAGACACGCCCATGGCGTTTCCGGTTCCTATTGGCGCCGGGATGAGGTCGCTGCCACCAGCCACTGCCGCTGCCGCCGCCGCTGCCGAAGATGTTCCCAGGCTGTGGTGGCTGCTAGCCGATGTGGGTCCAATGTATCCGCCAGCGCTAAAAGCGCTCGAGTTGGCTCCAGTGCTATTGCCACCCATCTGACCAGGATAATGGCCCTCCAGCTGCTGCTGCTGTTCTTGTTGTTGGTCCTGCTGCCTCTGTCGTCGGCGGTTCAGGTTCCGTTTGCTGCACGAGTTACCCAGCTGGAGTCCGTTTCAAAAGAGCTGCAATGGAGACAAAGGTGCTGTTGCGGCTTAGTCATTCGGATTTCAGGGGAAAGATTAGCAGCAGCCTCATGTGTAGGTAGATGTATCTTCTTACAGCACGCTTGAAGCATGCACATTTTGGGATACTCTTCAATTATTAATTAAATTTAAGAGACAATAAAAGGTTTTTCTTTTTAAATATTAGAGTTGATAAGGAATTGTGAAATAGTCTAAATTTTAATACAAATAAATTTATAATTTTTAAGTAAGAATTGGGCAGACAATAAATATATGATTCTCTGACTCAGAGGATTAAGTTAAAAAATAAAAATAACTTTACAGTTCCGGGAAAGTGGGGAATTTTAGCGCCACTCTTCTGATTGTGAGATATTTGATAAGGGAATTAATAATTCATGAACAATCAAATTAATTGAATAGAACGACATTCATGACATCCTCAGGTGTACAAATATATATTTTTGATGTAATTATTGATTTTTTTATGATGTTAAATATTTAATATCTGCTAAAGATAATTTAATTAACTTATTATCATTCTCATTCTCATTCTCAGTATTTTATATAAATTCTTGTTTACACTTAAACTATTGTTAAATTGAAATCCCAAACAAAAATCAACTTAATCTATTTAATCCTTTTTTGCGACGACAATGAAAAGCAAAACGAAAACAAACTTGCGGCGTAGCCCACACAAACACAGGCGCGCACTCCCCCGTACGCGCACTCGCACACACACCCACACCCGTGCGGCGGTGAAAAAATTTCCCACAGGAATTTCCACGCCTACGCCACATCCGCATGCACCTTGACCTGGCAAAGGAATCTCGTCCTGCCCATATTGTTCGATTAACAGTAATCAGCGTCGCTAAAACTCACATCAGGGATTGAAATTGATCTAAATGCACGGCATCTTCTTCAACATTTATTTTTTACACAAATTGCATGGTATCTCGCTCGCACACTTACACACTAGTACGCACTGCAGACTGCTCGAAATATATTGCGTTGTTGCTCTCCGGTTTCAGGTCATAATTGTACGCCGCGCGCGAATCTTTAGTTGCAGTCTGCCTTCAATATTATTTAATTCTGGTTTGTTTTTATTTTTTTGCGATGTAAAACGGAAAATTACTCGGCGAGTGCTGTGTGACCGTTAAACTATCTGTCCAAAATACCGAAAAGCGGCCACTGGTCACACCGAACTACCGGCGATGCCAGGCGCCAGGTGGCCAGACTGCACATAGAATAAAGCTTGCGATAGTTTATTCAGTTTGAATTGTAACTGCCGTTTTTGTTTGAAATTGTTTTCAATTCATTTAATATAAAAAAAATGTTCGTAAGTTTATAATGTAAAATGTATTTAATCAAATTCAACCTTTTGTTTTGTCTATCAACAGTTTATAAATGAAAAACATAAAAATGTTGTTTAAATCTCACATTTTTATTGTTTCTATACGTTTCGAAATTGCATTTACTTATAATTAATATGTAACTATCGTCTCCATATGCGTACAGTAATTATTTATTGTTAGCTGCATTAAATGTAAATAATTAAAATTCTTGAAACTTAATTTTTGTGAAACACACGCAGTGCAACAGTTGTTGTCTATATTTAATCTTTATTTTGTTGATTTATTGTTTGCAACGAACACATGCATTTTGGCAAAACATTTGATTGAGTGGATGGTGAGGGGAGTTGTGAGGGGCAAAGGATAATGGATTAAGGATGGGCAGAAGACGACACCGACGGAGGACGGAAATGGACATGTGAAATGAAAACGCGAATTAATGTGTATGAAGGCGAGCTTACTAACTATTATTTGTTGCATGGTGGTTTGTTATCAATACATATACGTATATGTTCTCATCGTTTTGCATTATCAACTTAAGTATATTTACAGAACGTTTTGCCCGGAACAGATTTTATGAGTGGATGATAATTGGATGCGGCTAAAATTCGAATCTCAAACTGTATTCTAGTCTTTCGCTATCTTTTACAGATATGAACTATGAACTGTAACTAATATTTCGATTGATCTTTGCTCTACTCGCTAATTATCTGCATGATTTGAGACTTTAAAGCCAATTTGAATGAACTATGCAAATAGAAAACTTTCCGCTTACGCTAAAAACTATAATTACTCGGTTTTTGTTTTTATTTCACTATGAAAACGAGGATCACCTAACTTAAAACGAAACTTAGTTAAGTTGAGTTAAAAAATACATACTCAATACGTTATTTAAGAGAAAAACGTTAGTATTAGATCTTATTTATGTGTGTTTTTCTTCAATTTGTTTGTTTTTCTTTGCTTTTAGATAGAGTACACTCAGACTTCCAGTTGTTTTGATGGTTGTTGCGCGATAAAGGGTTCGCTCCACATGCGACGCAGGTCGCCCTGCAAGACAAGAACATTATAGATATAGGCTTGGGCATTGAAAACTTATAGGCAATACCTTTAGATAGGCCATCAGCAGAAGGGGCAATAACGTAAACGGTACGAGATACAGCAGAGCAGGCTGAGCCGCCTTAAAGACCTCGGAACTAACCGTTGCCGTTAGCAGACCCAAAAAATAACTACAAGAAAATTACAGATAAATATTAAATGTACTTAAAGATAAATACAATGGTACTCACCCCAATAAGGAACAATGAAAGTATGTCAGCCGGGAGCCAACTCCCCTGGGTGGCGACAATGTGGGATCCGAGGTAACGCCCTGTGACTTCTTGTACGCATCGTACCGCAGGACGAAGCAGAGCAGCAGTCCGGGCATCACCACGTCGCCGAGTCCCAGCATTGAGAAATGACCCGTGTTGTGGATGCTGGGGAAGACCAGCTTTCCAGGCAGATTTAGCTTTGGTGTGTCCCGCACAATACCACCCAAGTTCAACTTGCGAGCCACAATGCCAACTGGATTTTCAGCGGGTCGCGTGGCAACCTTGACCATCACGTTGGTGCTGAAGATATACGAAGAAAGAAATACCCAGAAGACGTCGTAGATAAGCAGGCCGGTCAACAGCAGCGTGGACACCTTCAAGCTGGGCAGACGCACAAATGCAATGAAGGCCACACAAAGGCCCATTCCCATAGCTGCAAATAGGAGGAAATATTGTTATGAAAACTTCTAATTGCCTAATTTTGATTTAAATCTCACCATCCATCAGCAGCCAGTGGCCGGTGAGCACCCAGATGCACACAATGGACACGGAGAGTGTAAAGCTAAATAGCTCCGCCGCCGTGAATCGGCCACAGACGCCAAAGGAAAAGCGCTTGCCGTCCGTACATGGCCGGATGATGTACTGGCACATAGGCAGGAGCAGGAATGCCAGCGCCACGGTGGCAATGACTGTAGGAGGATACAAAATAGACTAAATAAATTGTATTTTCTTTTAGAAGATGGTTATACTCACTGGCTGTGCACACTGCGAAGAGCAGCTGCATCGAGTCAAAGAAGAAGAACATGATAAGCAGGGATATGGAAGCTCCGAGGGGCAAACACAGAGCATGCATCGTGTCCAAGGTGGCGAATTTATCCGCTGTGAAAAAGGAAACTTAGAATGCATAAAATTTTCCCAAGTATTTTCGGTTGAGCTTCACACATACTTGGCTCCTTCTCGACATGCTCGCCGGTGAGCAGGTTGGTCATCGATTCGTTGCGCTTCTTTTGCTCCCGCTCGCGGGCTTCCTGCTCGATGTTGAGGGACCGAAAGCTGCCGTATACGATCAACAGCATCGAAATGAGGCAGGTTGAGACACGCGACGAGTCCATTACACTGGATACTGTCCAATGGAGTTCTCGGTACTCTCCGCCAGCCCCGCCACCGCCCGCTGCCGCTGCTGCCGCCGCTGCCGCTGCTGCACCGCCACCGAGATTGCCGGCACCCACAGTTTGTGCTCCCAGACCGCCGCTGCCGCCGGCGCCGCCGTGCGACATGCTCCCTCCGGATGCGATCCGCTGATAGGCTCGGGCTAGTCGCTTCTTCGCCCGTGCTCAAGTCTTATCGTTGAAGTTCAGATAGCTACTCCAGTTATCTGTCGACCTGCGCGGGGTTTATCGCGTTTTATGTCGCTGCGCCGCTTCAATCTAAACACGGATGAAAAGTGAAATTTGTTTTGGTTTATTGATTTAGCGATAACAGCTCTGTTTATTGACCTTATCGCAGGTAACCCCCATCTGATGAGCCGCTTGTGTATGCCTCCCAGAGGTTCTTTAGACAGCTGCGGTTAGGGGTTTTTCGGAACACACACTCCACTCCCAAGGTTTCTTTTCCACGACTTTGTCTAAAGTCGAGCTCGGAAACCTTGGGGTCAACTTTCACACACCACACACAAATTAGGCAATCAAAGTAAATAATAGCGTTCTAAGCACTTAGAAAAAAAGGTGAGTCGACAAATTGTAATAATTTCTTTAATACTTTATCATACTTTTTTGATAAATATATGCTATATTCCAGTAGAGATTAAATTATAATAACAGAGAACGAACTTTAACTATGATTTTCGGGTTTATCTTAGCCCTATATAATATTATATCAATAATACATAATATAATATATAGCAGCAACAAAATGACTCATAGAATACTTGAGAAATTTGATTTAGATTGTAATTCAGGTGTTTAACAATCAATATTTATGTATAATTCAAGACCCTGCACAAGTGGCCCTCAGATTTCAAGGGAAAAAGTGAAATTTAAACAAATTCAACATTAATTTCGCAACGTAAACTATAGACTTAGCTAATATCAAATGTTTGATTGTTATGCAGAAACCAAGCCGTAAAACAAGTCTATTTCGGAGAATGTTTACTTTACACAGTTATAAAATTAGCGGGAGCGATGGAAATGCAGCCATGCACATGCTGCTCATATCAAATAAACAAAGATATATCGTTTCTATATATAGAAACTTTATTTTATTTTCCTCCCATTTCATATTTACAGGGGTACACAAAGGAAATATATATAAGAATTCAATTTAATTTAAATGAACATAAAATAATAATTATTCACTTATTATTAAACAATTTTGTAAATGTATTTATGCCAAAATATTTATGCTTTAATATTTAAAATAGAAAAATAATAAACATTTTAAAATGTACCACATCAAGGATCCACTTCTCACTGTGTATTACCCCCTTCCCTTCTAACATCTGGCTTGGATATGCCTTTGCCCTATGGTAAAAATAACAACTGTGGAACCTGTGTGAAATAATGACAGTTTGTCCACATGGGATTTACCTTGCAACAACAATAACAATTAAACGCCAAGAAAAGGGCCATAAAAGACTGGGAAATTAGAATAAATTATAAAAGCGTTACCCAGTTTCCTACGCTGCCAATTCCATTGTTATTGCCACAAATGCTAGTGTTTTCACACACTCACACCACTGCCCCACTCGCACACCCACGTCACCGGGTTGTTGCACTTGGGGAATGTTTAGGCGCTGTTATTAGCGAGGCGCTCTGTTAAGTCGCTAATGATAATAGAGATATAAAAGCGAGACAGTTGCCAACTTCCTTGGTCTCTGCAGCTTTTGCTGTTTCGGTCCATGTTGCCTTAGTTGTTGCTGTTGTTGTTGTTGCATGTTGCCAAGTGCCGTTGCTCGCACTAATTTATGTTGTCTGCATGTTGCAAAAGCTGCACTGGTATCCGTAATTGTGTGTGGAATGCAAATGATTGAAATATATGAACAGCAGCAGTTAAACATTTATATACACAACCGCCTGAATAATCGAAATTCAGAATTAAGGCAATGCTTACATTAATTGATCTCAAAATAGATTATATTGGAAATTTTGTTGTTGTCTTTATTATTTTTCTTTTAATTGCCCCTATTGCAATGCACACAAATGTCGCAATTCTGCGGATGTGTCGGTATTTGTCCCCCTTTTTCCTGTCGGCTTCTCTCCCTCTAACTCTCTGGATGCAACAATTTAAGTTTCCCACACACAGCAAATAGCAAATAACAGACGAAGAGGGAGGGGAATTGTTAACGAGCGCTAATTAGAATTAAATTATGTGCGGGGTGTAAAGTTACACTCTATAGAGTTGACACAATTTGTGGAGACTTTTCACAGCTTAAAATGGTTACCGAACGTGAACTACATAATTGGCCAAACTCATTGAGAAAAAGCCGCTCACATCACACTATCACATTCGCATAGCAAACACACACTCGCACGCATACACAAACACTTTCTAATTCGAAACGCCCCAAAAAGGGGGAACAAAAATAAAAGAAGTACCAGGCAATTGGATTTGCTGTAACTGCCCACGACGAATGTAAAAGTGAAATTTGCCAAGATACAGAGAAGCTGCAGGGGCGCCGCAAGGGGTGGCATGAAAAGGGGGATACCAAAGATACTAGATTAAAGTTTTATGTACGCGAAACTACATGAAACATTAATTAATGAAACATTAATTAAAATCATTAATTGAATATTAACTATTTACCTTCCTAACTTGAAAAGTACTCAAAACAATACCCTATCACTATCCTTATGTTTTGTATCTTTAAATCTATCAACTTCAAAACGTTGTCTCACTGTGTACTGGACGCGGAACGACTAAAATCCAGTGCGTAAACTAAGCGAAAAAGTTTAGTTGTTTGTCATTATGCAAACGGGAGAGGGGGTGGTGCAGAGTGGATGGCGGAAAAGCATAAGAGGAATGGGGCAAAGACAGGCTTTGCAGCGCTTGAGAAATTTTTATACGAACACGGAGCTTAGGCTGCGCTTTAAGGTTTTTTTTCCGTTTCTTCGTGTTTGGTTACACTCCACTTCATTTCACAAAACTCCAACTTCGCTCCACTGCGTAACAAAATTACAAGACACAAAAATATGTACTTATGTATACATACATATATACACTTGCAGCACATCAACAACAAAAACAACGAAAGGGGCAGCGAAGGGAATGAGGGAAAAAGACTTGACTTGAATTACACTAACAAAATAAACGTATGAATGAACACAGTGCATATCAGCATTTATACTCGATACTCCCTAAAGTATTTGGGGGACTTCTCGCTTACTTTGCCTTCACATTCACATTCGCATTTGGCTGTATTTTCCTCTGCTTCTGCTTTTTGTTTTTTTTCTTGCACCGATTTTCCTTTTTTTTTCTTCGCGAGAAAATTGTCAGCTCCGATACATTTTCACGCGCTTTTTACTGTCCTGCAGTCGGAGGTCCGCTTTTGCTGCACATTTTCTCGAGTTCTTTTCGACGGCAGCTGTTATTTAAGGCTGGACCATTTAAAATGTATTTCTATTAGTAACTAATCGCGGTGTTGTTTTTGTTGTGTTGCGCAGTGTGCCCGGCTAAATTTCTTTGGAATTAATACCAGTATTTTCTTTTCTGTGAAATACTACGTAAATTATCGATTACTGTTCGAGAATAGGCTATTTTCTCAAGGCGCTGTATCAAATCCGTGGTGTTGCCGGATCAATACTTCGTAAAGGTGGCAACATCAGCATTGCAATCGCGTTACGGGGCAAATTTTATATACTAAGAAGGGTAACACAGCGTGGCCAAATATTATTGTGAAAATTATAACTGAGTAACAAATTGGAAACTAGCGCTTATATTGGCTCTAAATAACTATAAGCATCAAGGCAACAGCCATGTCCAACCAGGAGACCCAGGTTTCTAGCCTGCCGATGCCGCCGGAGCGCTACATCAGCAACTACACTGAGGAGAACATTCGGCGCAACCGCGCTCCCCGTCCGCCGCCCCCGCCATCACAGCATGAAGTATATAGCATGTTTGGGATCCAGTACAACAACGACGAGATGATCCGGTCCCTGGAGTCGCAGAACATCAAGCGTCTGATCCCCATTCACTTCGACAGGCGCAAGGAGCTGAAGAAGCTGAACCACTCTCTGCTAGTCAATTTCCTGGACCTGATCGACTTCCTCATCCTGAATCCTGACAGTATTAGACGCACAGAGAAGGTATTACAACATGTGGAGTAATAGATTCCTTTACAATCATAAATTCCTATATTTTATAATATTTGTTAGCAACTAAAGTTAATTTATTTGAATATTTCGTATGGTGTTTGCCAAGATAGTCTTATAAGTATATCTTTTTTGCTTTTAGATAGATGATCTGAGTCTGCTGTTCGTTAATATGCATCACCTGCTCAACGAATTTCGTCCCCATCAAGCAAGAGAAACGCTTCGCGTCATGATGGAAATGCAGAAGAGACAGCGCGTGGAGACAGCCACTCGTTTTCAAAAGCACTTGGAGCGGGTGCGGGAAATCGTGAACACCGCATTCTCAGCGCTACCCGTTCTGGGTGATGACGATGAGAACGGCGGAGCGAAGATCAAGACGGAGGTGGACCCTTTAGAGACCAATGCAGCAGCCAAGAATGATCCCAGCTATCAGCATGATCGTATGCTGTGCAAGCTGGTGGATGCCATCGAATGAGGGGGATGGATAGAAGACTGGACTCCGGCACGGAACAAGAGTTTGTGTCGATCATTGTGAATGGCTTGAAAAAGAGGAACCTCTTATATATTTATAATTGCTTTTAGTGTAAGAAATAAAACCCAAAATGTGTGTGTGTGAAGAGAAGAATCTTTCAAGTCTTATGAGTAATTCATTCACTTGCTTTGCCCCCAAATATGTTTAGTCATGATGGAGATAGGTTTAACGCTGATAAGATCACCCCTCTGTCGTGTGGCTCTAGATAAAAGTAAGACAGACGTCGTTTAAGCATCCACAAATTTCACCATTAAAATGACGTAGGCAGACTGGAAACGTGATAATTTCTAACTAAATTTATGCTATCCATGGATAATGCTATGGTTTCTTCCTGAATCGTTATAATATTGGCTTTAAGATAAATTAACTTATGTTAACGTTAAACAGAAATGTGAAGAACACTTCATGTTTTTGTGGACATTGATGGTTGCTACCTCATGGCTCTATCATGGTAATTCCGCGAAGATTTGTACAGTCCGTCTCGCGGGCATAGGAATGATTGGAGAATTGCCAGTACCATACGGTAGTTTGGTTACATGAATGGCATTACTCTTTTGAAACCCCTTCTTTTCAAAATACATATATCATAAATAATTTATTAGATCGAGTAATTAACACATTTAAACGTAATTTGACTAAAATTTTGTGTATTCATCTTGATATTCCTCATTCGAGAAGCCATTCCCCACTTTGTCTTATTTGTCTTAAAACGGACTGTAGTATCTTCTTGCTGAGCAACGTGTTTCTACTGGATAAACACGGTTTTATAAGTTTATTAGCTTCTTGAGATTATAAAGCCAGCGATAAGAGAGTTGTAGTTGAGTGATTCTTCAAGTTTGATTGAGATGGGGTTCCGATAAAAGCAGGTGGCACTCGCTCGAGGAGATCATTTCTCGCGCAGCATTGCGAGTGCATGCAATTGTCGCTTTAATTTAGAATAAATATATGCACATAGTGCGGTGACAGTGAACTGAAATCTTTGATCACATCGAAAAGCTGGAGCACATTAATTGAACAATCAATTTCAAGAGCAATCCAATAAAATTGAAATAAAAGACATACCCAGAGATGTCGGAAAAGAATATTGAAAGCGTGGATCCTGAGAAGAAAAAAGGTAAAACAGTGTTGAAAATAAAAAAAGTTGTGTCTGTGCTTAGTGATATAATTATTAAATTAACCAGGAAAAAAATAAATAAAAAAGGAAATGAAAATATATATCCATTAAGGAAGTGAATAATTAATTTTAAAAGCCATAAAACTAATGATTTTATGGGCTATAAAACTAATCTAAATTGTGTTGGATATATTACCCAAAATCCTAATCTGTGTTTTCCTTATATATTCTTATTTATAACTAGAATAAGCTGATGTAATCTTGGATATCATGTTATGAATAAGGGTGGAAAATTTTAACAATGATAAAAATTGAAGCAATAAATTAATAAACAATAATAGAAAATACAAACCTTTTATAAACTATAAGAACTATTTATCAAGAAGAATAATAATATCCCTTGTATAATAGTGTAACAGCTATCTCAAGTTTTGAACAATCTCTCCCAGAGATTAGGAACGCCCTGGACCATAAAAACTAGTTCAAACTGGAGTTAAAAACAACTCAGATTTCCCTTCCTTGTTTCAGAGCTGGAAAAAGACAATGAGGGGGAGGATGGCAATTCGGATAGTACGGCGGAGGCGGAAACTACCACGCCCAGCGGGGAAGGTCCGGCCACTTTTGACAAGGCCATTGAGGGCGCCGGCTTCGGCATCTTCAATCTGATCCTGCTCTTCGTCTCAATTCCCGCCCAGAGTGCTGCCATTTTCGAGTCTAGCTCCATGTCCTACATCCTGCCGGTGGCCGAGTGCGATCTTCGGCTGACGCTTGAGGATAAGGGAGTGCTCAACGCTGTGGCGTATGCCGGCATGACCATATCGGCCATAGCCTGGGGCTATCTAGCAGATACGAAGGGCCGTAAGAAGATCCTCTACTGGGGCTATCTGATCGATGCGGTATGCGTGTTCGGCAGTGCTCTCAGCCAGAACTTCACCATGCTGGTGGTTTTTAAATTCCTGGGAGGATTGGTGTAAGTTAATGCTGTATTTTTATGATTTAAAGGGAACTACTATTTGTTTAAATTGTATTACTCAGGGTTAATGGCCCAGCAGCTGTGCTCTTCACCTATCTGACCGAAATGCATGGACCCAAGCACCGGTCCTCCGTTCTGATGATCGTTGGTATGGTTACATCAACGGCTACGGTTTCGTTGCCACTTTTGGCCTGGGGCATCTTTCCCAGGGACTGGGACTTTCAGTTTTGGGGCTTGAACAGTAAGTTAATAAAACTGTTAATTAATTTACATATATTTAAAATAAATAAGTTTGGAAATTTCTGATATTGCTTTTATGCTTCTACAAATTATGTAATGTGATTTATTGGATAAAATAATATGTATGTAATAATTCCTTTAAATTTAGTTCACAGCTGGCAAATTTATCTGTTCGTTCTGGGCATACCCAGTTTAATTAGTGGCCTGATATTCTGTGGCATGCCGGAGAGTCCTCGCTTTCTGATGGCTCAAGGACGAAACGAGGAAGCACTGGAAGCCTTCAAGCAGATCTATCATGTCAACAGTCGCAAGCCCAAGGAATCGTATCCAGTAAGTGGATATATCAAATTTTAAACAACTTGTAATTGTTACAGAGAATATCCATTACATTCGTTAAATTAAAAATCATATTTTATTAATTAAAAACCTTTTTCTATTAGATTAAAGCCTTGGTGCAGGAGGCACCCAATCGCAGGGCCGGCAAGGACGAGGCCATCTACACCATTGAAGAGAAAAAATCAGGCGAGTTGCCAGATAAAAAAACCCCTCGCACTCTCTCCGAAAGCCTTCGTGCCGGGCTGGAGCAGATGAAACCGCTGGCAAGGAAGCCCCTGCTGGGACTGGCGCTCTGCTGCTACACAATGCAGTTTGGCATCTTCCTGGGCATGAACACTATCCGACTGTGGCTGCCACAGCTCTTTGCCTCAATGGCAGAGTTCGAGGCACTGCACGCGGGTGAGGATGTAGATGCCAGCATGTGCACCATCCTTGAATTTAGTGTCAATCGGACGGCGGAGACTGCTTTGAATTATGCCGATGCCTGTGCAGAGGTTGGTAGGGGGCATTAAAGAGAGGTTCTTTTATGATCCGGAGATAGCAGAGCTAGACCTAAAGATTTTGTTTTAATATGCCAGGCCTTTTTATGCCCAATTATCGTGAATTATCTCATTGTCTTGGTGGCTTCTCAACCTGTTACTCTCTGATTAAAAAATATACATTTTCATTTACAGCCCAAGGTGATCTCCATGGACATGTATATTAACAATAT
Source organism: Drosophila mayri (assembly GCA_008042485.1). NCBI lineage: Eukaryota > Metazoa > Arthropoda > Insecta > Diptera > Drosophilidae > Drosophila > Drosophila mayri. Next base: position 17,580 of record VNJN01008025.1, read on the forward strand.
TATTGTATCGGCCACAGGCTTTGTGGGTTACTTCTTTGCTGGCGGTATTATTCGAGCCCTGGGCCCCAAGCGAATGATGAGTGAGTTGCTCCTTAGATTCGAACTCTGGGTATTAATTAATTAAGTGGCTTCCTCCTTCCTCAGCTTATGGCCTATTTCTCTCTGGCACCTTTGGCCTCATTTTGTACTTCTCCGTCAGCAGCCTGATGACCCTAATTGTGGCTGCCACCTTCTTGACCATTACGGGTATAGCCGTCTCTTCGCTCTTGGGGGCTGTGGTGGCCCTGTTTCCCACCCAACTGAGGTGAGAGTGTATCTATAATCCTGTGTGAATAGTAAAATTAATGTAGATATTGCCTCGCAGAACCGTTGTGGTGGCCATTGCGATGATGTGTGGCCGCTTTGGAGCCCTGTCTGGAAACTTACTCTTCCCCGTTTTCGTTCAGATAGGCTGTTTGCCGCCGTTTATAATGGTCTCCTCTGTGCTCTTGTGTAAGTTTATTTTATAGAAATAATCAAATGGAAATGTTATTAATTTATTTATAATATTATATTTCTAGTATCCGGCATCCTTTCCATATTTGTGCCCAATCCCGCCAAGGCTACATTTTCTTAAGGAAATTTTGGATGCTTCTGAATATATTTATAAGTGAATTTTTGAGTGCTTTTCTAGTTGAAACCAGATCTTAGCTTTTGTTTCGTTGTACAAATTAGGGATAACAGATGGGCAGTCAACAATTATTTATATTTACATTAAGTAATCAAACCAAATATACTTTTATTGTTGGACAAACTACAATTTCAACTACAAATTGCCTTTAAACTCGGTGAATAGGAATAACTCCGTCCGATAAGCAAGGACAAAAGTCGTCGGAAGGCAGCCGGCGACATGGAAATCTCATTAGTACCAATTAGCAGGTAACCTGCAAGCCAGGTGGAAGTGTGGTTGGTGGTGTTTGAGCTGGCTGGCAGCTGAGTGATCGGATACAGATAACATCAACCAGATTTTCATCAATGGGTTGAAGGGTAAATTAGTGCTGCCCCAATTCACTTATCTGTCAGTCTTAAATGGCAGCGATTTGTTAGATTGAGCGCTTCACTGACTTGTGAAACTTCACCAGAAGTTACAATCAATTTAATCGCTTGACAGCGTCTTGAAATTCCCAAAACTACTTAATGGAGTTCTATGAATTCCGATAAGGAAAGAATATTTTATTACATTTTGGACATTCATATATGTTACGATTACATAAAATCAGCTTAGCAATAAAAAATGATTTTCGAAGAAATTTAGCTTAGTTATTTATTAATGAAAAGTTCTAAGAAATGACAGACTACGAGACTGCGTGTTAGTATAAAAGAAGTGCATGCCCAAAGACGTTTTATTTTAAATAAAAGTTGCAATTACATTTCTGGAAAGAATTCCAACTTGAACTTAGGGAAATTTATCACAAGACGATTGATTTATTATATGTTCGCTCCTCTTTAATCTGTTAAGATGTTTCGTTATATATTTTACCATTAAACTTTACAAATACTATATTTGCAAGCCATTATATGTAATTAATTCACAGATTAGTGATCAGCATCCAGGAGTCTTTCAAGTATTTGTCAAAATTGTCATAGTTCTTCAAATACTATTAAAAAATTATTTCTTTATACTGATTTTGTCGAATGGCTGCCAATGCAGAGGAGGCGGCCGACTTTGAGACGGCTATTGCCGAGTGCGGCTTCGGGCTATTCAACGTCTTCATACTGTGCAGCGCCATGCCCTGCCTCACAGCCATGGTCTTCTCCGCATCCGCACTGTCCTATGTGATGCCCTCGGCGGAGTGCGATCTGAAGCTCAGTCTCCTGGACAAAGGATTGCTCAACGCGGCCACCTATGCCGGAATGATCATCTCGGCGGTGCCCTGGGGTTTCATTGCCGATACCTTCGGGCGCCGTCCAGTTCTCATTTCCGGCGGCTGGCTGGACGGCTTTTTTGTTCTGTGCGCCTCCTTCAGTCAGGACACGACCCAGCTGATGGCCTTTAAGTTCTTAGACGGCTTCGTGTGCGTATATCCAAGACTGTTAAAATTTAGTACTTAATACTTTAAATGTTTTATTAATTTATTGATTTAATTAATCTTAGATTTTGATTACCAATTATTTATTATTATTTATTATTTATTCCTAGTCATTTACAAATCATTTTCGTTGAGTGTTTAATCGATATTCAGACTAATGAGTTTCTCCTTCAGCATCTGCGGCCCCTTTGCGGTGGTGGTCAGTTATTTGGCCGAGTTCCATGGGAAAAAGCACCGGCCATATATCATGCTGTTCGTGGGTCTCTGCGTTTCCACCGGATCGATGATTATGCCCCTACTGGCGTACGTTGTGTTGCCGGTCAACATCTTCTTTAAGGTGGGCACTTTGGAGTGTAGGTGAGTCCCAGTAGATGTGACCTCAAATTTTAAGCTTGCTCCCCGTCCACAGTCCGAACATGGCAGGTTTTTCTAGCAGCCAGTGCAATTCCGACCCTGATGAGCGGACTGATGCATATGTTCCTGCCAGAAAGTCCCAAATTTCTCATGTCCCAGGGGAACTACAAAAAGGCCATGGAGTCTCTGCAGCGCATTTACAAGATGAACAAACGGAAGAGCAAGGAAAGCTATCCGGTCAGCGTTTATGTAAAATTACTGGAACTTTATTTTGAATACTGATATTATCCTTCAGGTGAAGCGCCTTACCGACCCCACGCCCGATCGCTCCGCTGAACTTGACGGCACTGGGAGGCGGCTCACGCTGAGGGAGAAGTTTGATCGGGCGAAAAAGCAGTTTAGCGACGGTTTCAAACAGCTGAAACCCATGTGCTCCCAGCCTTATTTGGCCATCTCCCTGAAGGTTTACTTTCTGCACTTCTGCCAGATAATGTGGTGAGTAATGGAGGAGTTCTAATATATATAATAATCCATGACCTATTTTTTTGTAACATTTTCTTGTTATCAGTGTGAACTCTGTGCGCCTGTGGATGCCGCAAATCTTTGCCACGATGAACGCAATGGAGAAGCAGGGCGCCAACGATACGAGCGTGTGCGCTGTGCTGGATCACAACGCTGAGGCCCTGCCCCGGAACTCGGACGAGAGGCAGGCGGAGTGCAATCTAGTAGGTAGGATATCGCTTGGCCCTGCCTTCACTGGCGCTAAAATAATGAATCGATCGAACAGCACCACAATGCGGAAAGCTATCTCGGTAATATAATTGTCTCGGCCATTGGCCTCGTCGGCTACCTCCTCATTTTTCCACTGCTGCGCATTAGTATGGTTGCAAATCATATAGTGAGTGAGTACTGCAGCGTATGGTTTCGATTAAGGAATGCCTAATATAATTCTAAATTATTGCAGAGGTTTTCCTATTCATCTGCATTTTCCTGGTGGGCGGACTGTACTTCGTGAAGACATCGCTGGTAACGATGCTAGTGTCCGCCACTTACCTGACGATGATGGGCATTTGTGCCACGACGGTAATCGGAATGTCTGTGGTGATATTTCCCACTCTGATGAGGTAAATTACTAATATTATTTGCATTAATAATTAATTTTGCATTTAATCCGCACCAGAACTATGGTGCTGCTGCTGATAATGACTTTCGGCAGGCTGGGCTCTGTGAGTGGCAACATTCTTCTGCCTGTATTTATGCAACTGAGCTGTCTGGCTCCGTTTCTCTGGTTGATTGCTTTGATGAGCAGTAAGTGGCCCCCCTCTCTGCTATATGTTTTTGACTATAAATTGTTTGATACCCCAACAGTTGCCTTTCTCTGTTCGCTGTTCCTCAATTTCGACGATCAGCAGGCCCTGAATTAGATCTAGAGAGAAAGAGAGTCCCAGAAAAGAAGTAAATACTGGCCGTTAAAATAAATTAATTATTAATCTAGGCAATCAACTGTGTGCTGTGCGGTTAATTCAACCTAATTACATTTTAATCACTGGCACATACAATCAACCGACTTTGATTAATTTTTATAGGGGGGAGTATTGTATGTACATTTTCTGTATATTCAAGTAATTATGTTTTGCGGTCGGCAATTAATTTGCACATGCAAAAATGAATCGCAACTCGCGCTTCGTTGGGTGCCAAAGTAATTTTTCACAACAGAAGCTGTCCTTTTTTTCTGGCTAAAAGTTTTTCTGGCTAAAAGTTTCCCATACTCTTCATTCCTTCTGCAACCAACCATAAATCAGCACTAGGGCTTGTTGCTCTCTCCAACCGAAATCAATAGCAGTCTCCTTGTGATGCACACATGGCGTATGCTTGATGCCGCACTAGAGGTATTCGATTTCTGGGCCACTTTCGCCCCTGACCTCTAGTCAAACTAACCTATTTCTCAGGCTGTCAAAACAAAGTCAAGCGGTAATTGACACATGTTGACTTGGGGCGACTCCCTCGCCAGTTTGTTGGTGGTTTTTCTGCGAGTTTTTATACGTGAGAATATATATGTAACATACGTATATATATACTAAAATGGTATGTTTGTGGTGTATGCATATTGAGTCATGTCCTTAGGTTGGGCTGCACTTATTCCGGTTCAATTTATTGGCGAAGCACTCGCAGGCAGACACTGAACTTTATTGGAGAACTGTGAGTCATCTTGTTTTTTTGCACCCATCACTTGTGGAGGGCAGAAGGGTATATTTTAAGTTGGGTTAGTGAAAGTTAAAATAAGTTAGATGAGCTTTATTATTCAAATTTCAATAAGCGTCTACTCTGAAAGGTATTAAATATAATTCCATAGATAAATCAGCAAAGATTGTGACTCTTCACCACTTCAGGTTGGTTTTCCTTTAGCAAAAAATTGATTAGAGGGTATCTTAAATTCGTTACAACTTTGTCCGAAATGTCTAGTTATTTCCTTCAGCATCGTTGTATAGGTCCAAAATTTGACTAAAAGCCTGCTTAATGCAAAAATGTGTGTGCTAAAAATCCTAGCAGATTGCCGTCTGTGTTTTTAGAGCTTTCTATTTTGGCGAATCCTTGGCCGATAGCCCCTGCGCACTCTATAAAAGCCACGAACAACAAATGCGCATAAATTTATCATAATAAACATGCATAAATCGCCGTGAATATAAGCAGGGAAACCCCCCGGAAAATGTGCAGAAATATGCTTAGGGCGTAATGGGTGGGACGAGGGAGGCGTTGGGCGTGGCCAAATTTGGCCTATAAACTAAACGAAACAAGATCGTAAAAAAAGCTAAACATGGCAATGCATATGTGCGTAGGAGTGTGCGTGCTTTGGACCAAAATGAGGTCCATAGTTACACAAGGCACTGGAAGAAAATTCTTTAAGGAAACTTAAGTTTTCCAACATATTTTTGTTTATAAAAACTTTTAAATTATCTCAAACAAATAACAACATGTACTTTAATAAATTTGTAATTAAAATATTTACCAAATATTATATTTGAAGCAAACTTAGCTCTGAGTGTTTAAGTGCCAGGAGTGCTAGGAGTTTGAGGGTGTCAGGACCCGCCTGAATGGACAGTCATAATCACATGGGGGCAAAGGTTAGTGAGTTTGAGAGAGCTTGAGGGAGTAAGGGAGGGAGGCTTTGGATAGAGAGGCAGACATAAACATTTCCAGACATTAGCAAACACAAAATACAACAAACAAACCAACGCACCGCACACACAATCGCAAACGTTCATTTGAACAATCCTTGAAGTGGCCATTGTGTGTGGGTCGTGTCCTTTGCCATCATTTACAGGTCATTCATCATATCCTTCGCCTGAAGTCTATTTGAAGCCACAGCGAAAGCAAAAACCGAATCCGAAAGTGAAGGTAAAAATGAAACATAAACCAAAATACCGAAGGCATAACAGGTGAACGAATAAAAAACCATTACAAAATCCCAAGGGACACAATACTGGGTTTACCAGACATAATACATACATATATGGACTAAGGATGGTATTGCAGGGACTTGTGACAAGCATTCTTTGATTTATTAATAGCTTAACTTAATTCAAAGTCAAAAATAAGCGGAGGATTTAATCTGCTAAGTCTAGGATTTATTCTTTTAACAGTGTATGCTTATAAATATCTATGTAACTATGATATACCCCAATTAATAAAAATTTATATTTAAATTATATTAATAAATATAAGACTTATAATCTTTTGTGTATATTAATCAGTTTTTATTTAATTTAAAGATTTAACAGACAGAGAGAATGAGAATTGTATAGCTGATTGCACTTATCTTATCATGTTTTCAACATTTATTGAATTGGTTTATTTGGAGAGCTACGCTGCTGATTAGCTGAAAAACATAGTATTATTTAATTTATATACAGAGATAGCTTTGTGCTTGATTAGTTGAAATATTATTAATTGAGTTCTATTGTTGATAAAGCAAAGATAATTCGAAGTTTTCAACTTGACTCCGTGGCGCAACGGTAGCGCGTCTGACTCCAGATCAGAAGGTTGCGTGTTCAAATCACGTCGGGGTCAATATGGAAAGGTTAATTTTTTTGTATTCTAAAATTTTGTTGCTGTTATTTAAAGTTTTTTTAGAATATTTCATGATTGCTAATAATACAATTTTTATAAAGTATATAATGGAAAACCATCACGAATCACATATTGGAATAAAAGATCCTTTAAGCAGATGTAAAAAAGTATGCAATTATTTCTGTCTGTGTTGCAAGGGCCAGTGTCTGAAAGGGCTCATAAAAAAATACATCCACCAATATATTTACTTTTGAGTTTCTTTTATTTAACAGAAATATTGGTTGATACTATAAATATAAATACAAATTTAAATAAAAATTTTAAGTTATAGAAAAAACTAAAAGAATTAACAAGCAACGTTGCCATAAAAGCGGCATCTAGCAACATGTTGTTGGCAGCAGCATAATGTTGCCAGGATTCTCTCAATCTCAACAGGTTGTGCGGTGCCTGTAAGCGAATGGTGGGGTGGAGCTCCTGTTTGTGTATGTGTGTGAGTGTTGAATGGCTCTTGGCGTCGCGATGTTATCCCATACCATGATGTTAAAAGTATAAGGTACTCTCGTTGGCAACATGAGTCCGTTGACAGGACTTATAATCAAAGCATGTGAGAGGGCTAGTTGTAGGGATTAGCTTAAAGTGTGGTGATAGTATAAAGTTTTATATAATTTTAAGAGTGATACTTACTTTTGTTTCTGTATAGAAATTATATTTTTACAAAAATAAAAATGATTTTCAATTGTGGCAAAAGAAGCACCAGTAACCCTTAAGAATTTGAATTTCTTTCCCTCGGAATCTTTCAAGCTGGCGTTGAACGTTAAGGAACTAAAACACGAACGCTTCGGCAGCCGACGAGACAATCCTTGTTATCCTTGATGCCCACAAACAGCATGCTGCAGACTTTGTAGGTTCTTTCATGTAAAGCCCTCTCAGTCGGCGGCGGCACTTGCAGCGCTAAAGAACGCGCGCAGAAAAATAAATTGTCAAATTCGAGCACTATTTAAAACACATATAGCATAGCCGTTTAACGATCAAATATCGGTGTGTGAGCTGTTTGTGTAAAATAACAAAGTAAATAGTCGATCTAAAAAAATAACCACAGTTTGGCTGCGGCAAAAAAACAAAAATAATTGTATAATAAACAAATGCTGAATGAAAGAAAAAACGAGTGTGGAAATGTGATTAAAATAACGAATTTAAACACTCGTTATGTGATTAATCAGTGCGGCATTTTAAATACCAATTGATAATGTTGGCTTATGCTATTTTAATTGAATTTCATATGGTTTCTGCATAAAAAACACAAAGTAAATAGTAAACTAAAAAATAGCTTCAATTTAAAGTGTGACAGTTTAAACAAAACTTAATTGTGCGTTGTGATTGATAACAAATAATGTTACTTAATTATGTGGTAAAGTGAAACTTTGTTAATGTTGTCAATGTTGGTTTAAGGATGGCAAAGTGTTTGATAAAAGATAATTACACTTAATATGATAAAATATAGTTGAATTGAGTGTATTTTGATATTGTTGAATAAGTGTTATTTTAAAAATAACTTCTGTAAATTCATTTGCTCAATTTAATGATAGAAGTTCCATTTATTTAAACCAAATTGATTAAAAAAGGATTTGATTTAATCAAAATATTCAAAATTATTTTCAAATTGCTCCCATATTATGAAATAATAATTATATTCCACATCGTTACCATTAATTATTCTATAAAAACTCAATTTTAAAGTAAATTACGCCACAAAATGTAAAAATTTAATAACCACCATCCACTGCGTCGTATACGTTATATTGTCAGTGATTATCAACGAAGGGACTGAAGCGTTGGCAATTTCCTCGACTAAATGGCGCCAACTTGCCACATGCAGCGAGTAATGCAACTTCTCATCGGACTACGCCCCCAAATTAAAAGCGGTTAAGGAAAAACAAAAAAATATTTAATAATAAACCATTGAAGGACCCTCAAAAGAGCCATACGGGAAAGCGGATGCCAAGCAAGTGAAAGGTCAAATTTTACGAAGTAATTAAGGCGTGCATGTGCAACGCCTTCAGGGTCTCGCAGCCCCAGAAAAGCCACAGAGACATCCATCGACCAAAAAGGTTTCTATGGCGCCGCAGCATTAAATGTGCCACAAGTGCAGTATTATTACGCAACGCATCGCAGACGCCATCCCTGAATTTCACGGAAAATGTCGGAAATCGTGGACACCGAGCTGCTGGTCAACTGCACAATACTCGCTGTCCGGCGATTCGAACTGAACAGCATCGTCAACACCACGCTGCTGAACAGCCTCAATAGAACCGAGGTGGTCAGTCTCCTCTCCAGCATCATCGACAACCGCGATAATCTTGGTAGCATCAATGAGGCCAAGTAAGTAGTGTGTCTTTAAAAAAAGGTTAAAACTATTAAAATCAAATGCATAAAAAGAAAACTCTTAAAAATTTTTAATATTATTTCGTTTAGTAATTTAAATATTTAACTTCTTTTTCCATATAAACCAGCTCATGTTTTATTATAATAAAATACTTTTTAGTGTTTGCACTTAAAGCCATTTCGTATCTCTATCTTTATCACATCGGGGAATTCGTAAACGATTCCTAGTAGCCGTATATTGCACCTTTCGCGGGAAACCTTTATAAACCACCGTGAAAGTTATGCAAATTAAACAAAGGAGTTCAGACCGATTCTCGGTACTCGGTCAGTTGGTGCTGATGAGGGCCAACTGATTATTCGTGGCGAGGGCTTAAATTGAATAAAGTTTGCCGGTCTGACAGCTGATAAACGTGTTTACCATTCGTTAAGGCGAGGTCGGGTTTCATTAGGTCGCGACACTTGAAATAAAATTAGGTCCCTGTATGAGAATAATTTGCATAAAATTCTATACATTCCTGGGCACAAATGGAAAAATTAATTGAAAAGGTATTTTTTCCTAGAGAAAGAGTCACATAATAATTCTACAATGACAGTAAAGAGAAACTTTGAGCTCTCTGTGATTATAAATTCTTCTTTTAGACTTCAATTTTGTATAATATTTCTGAGTGTATTCTAAAGACGAAGAGGGTTTTTCTTAAGATTTAAGGGATCCTACTTAGTTTAGTAAATTCGTTTGGGATTAATCTGATATGTTTTGAATAATCACGTAGAGTTTATAAGGGTTTAGGGTTTAAATGAGTTCTTAAATATATATTTTTTTTGCAGTATTCTTTGTATATTAACTGTGTCCCTGTATTAAGCATTGCTGAATATAATTTAATTTGCTATTTCATTTTTTGTGTTTTAACTTTCCAACATTGTGGCAGGATTAAGCTGGCTTTGACAAGGGCAAGCTAAAAAATATAAAATGTATTGTGTAATTAAACCGAGCGTAATATTATAAAATAGAAAGCGATTTGAAATATCCTACAGTATTATTGTGGATTTAACTTGAATTTAAAATTTAGTGCCTTAAAAAAATCAATAAAAGTATTTATTAATTATAACATTTCACTTACATTCAAAATCATTATTTCCTTCAACATTCGTTAGGGTGTTGATTTATTGAGCGATCTTAATTAAGTCGAAAGCACGTCATTGTAAATATTTAACCAATAAATTGGACCTTCGATTGCTATTGCTCTTGCTTCGCCAGGGAAAAGCGACCACGGATAATTAAGAAGATGAATGGGTCCTTAGCGATTGAGTCCGGGTTAAATATGCTTTAATATGTTTTAATCTCTGTAATTATTTTCAGCTGACCAAGAACTTAAACCGCTTGGGCCATTAATGCTCATATTTCGTAGCCGCAAAGTGAAATTAATGCGCTGGCCGCAAGTACGACTATGGCATAATAACTCAAAAGTTTGCAACATAAACAGAAACAGAAACGGATATAATGAAAACGGAAGGCCGGGGCCAATCTTTTGGAAAGTCAGCCCACAGATAAATATTCACTTTGGCATCCCTTTAAATTGATCAATGATGGATCTATTTCGGTCGCCGTTCTGCCGGGTTAATTAAGCTCTTAATTTGTTTTTCATTCGCAATCAATGGGCTTCTGCTTTCGTTGCTCAACGACGCGGTGATGTCCTTGAGGTTTCCGCGAAATTCAATTGTTTTTCAATGGAAAATTACAAGGGGCGACAATGCTTGTTTACTCGTTCGATGAGCCAACCAGCAGTTCATTTGCGTAACTAATTTGAAAATTTAAGAATTTAATATAAAACTGTTATCTTATAAATAAAAATAAAAAATAAAATTCTACGACTGTTTTAGGAAGTAAATTAAACTTTATAAATGAACCTATAAAAAAAAATTAATGGAGTGGTTTATTTTTATATTTTCAAACGGCTGTAAGCAACTGCATTTTCCTAGAACATTTCCTGTAGAGATATGGCAGGCAATAGCTTTTCATAATTATTGCAGTCAACAAGCAGTTCCAGTGAAAAATTCTTTTTAGCTTTGAAAATAATTCACAGCTATATAATAACCCCATCAGCAGGTTCCCAGAGAGTGTTGACGGTTTCAAATGACATCTAATAAGTATAGCTGCAACAGCCTTTCCACATTTTAAGGAAAATTCATCACGTTCTCAGCGCAGTTTAGCTGACCTTATGTAATTATTCCCTTTCAATCAGGAATAGACAAATGCCACAGTGAGCTCAAAGGGCTTTTGGCAAACTCACACACAAGTTCACTAATTGTTTTATCGCAAACTCCACACAAAGCCCCACATTTAGTGTGTAGGTGACGAGTGCGCAAAAAAAAGGCGCCACAAATAATTAAATTCCGACAAATGAAAAGCTTTTCGCTCTCAGTCGCCCAACCCGAAACGAAATCCTTGAAAAACTTTGTCAGAAACAAAACGGCGATGCACAATGTTGTTCGATGTTCTATATTTGGGCCCTAAGCCCGAGGTTTAATGCTCTTTGTGAGTGACAAAACAAAAAAATAGGGGAGAAAGTGCGTGAAAGGGAAAGTACATGGCAAGAAATTAGGAGATAAATATATCAATTGTAAATGAAATATAAGGGAATTTAATATTAGCTTAAAGTGAGATAAATATACTTTTTAACGTATGTGTGTGTGTTTATCTTGGGGTTTGTAAATTATTGCAAAGTATAGAAAATATTTAAAATATAGGAAATGAAATTAATTTTTTTTAATTAATAAATTCAGCAAATTTCTTTTGGATATAAAATTTATTTTAAATTATACAAAAATTCGATAATTTCTTTCTCTGCTGCCGAATTTCCTTTTGCATGAAGCAGTTGAGCTCGTGAATTGCCTGACGCTTGTCTCGAGTTAAGCTCATTATGTTTGCTTGTGACTTACCTTCAATCGGGGCAAATGTCTCGGACATTTCCCATGGATTATTGATGGCAAGAACTTGATGGTTTCACCTCGTCCACGCGTCTGGGCTTTGCACACACTTCAGTGCGTGGGGTGATGCGCCCACGCGGCGTATACGCAATGCCAATGTTTATTACAAAGCGATGGAGCGCGGCGAGTATTCGGGTTGGAAGTGGGCACTGCTTGGACTTGGGCTTTGGGACAGAGTCGATTTAAAGAGAGCATCCTTTCGAATTTGATGTTTATGGCATTTCATACGCTTATTGATTTTGATGCTTGGCCAATGATAACAGCGCAGCACAACAAAGGACGCACGACATTAGTCCTCATCCTGCGCATCCTGCTGAAATTGTTATCGTTGTTGTTGTTGTAGCCCCGGTTGGTGTCCATCGGGCTTTGGCATTTTTATGGCAAGACTCAAATCCAATCAGAATGGATGGCCCACATAAAAACAAGAAGCGTTTTGAAGGTTGTAGAAGAGCATCAAATTGCAAATGCTCTTTCTCAAAGAAAAATAAATATATAAAATGAAATAGGAATATGAAAAAATTAACTTTTATAATTTGTGTAATTTTTTCTTTATATTAAAAAAAAACAACTAAATTTTAATATTTTTAACAAAGAAAAAACGAATTAAAAATATTTTACATTTTATATATGCCTTAGATATATACAAATATTGTAAATATTTTAAATTTAGCTCATAAATATTTTGTAATATTGTGTTTCAGCTTTTTATTATAAATCTTCTCAATTACCAAATATTTATTGATATTCTTAATATTGTTTTTCTAGTCGATTTCTCATCATATTCATGGCAACCTCCAACTCCATTTCTCCTTAAAGAAAAATGGCAATTTATCTAGCTAAAACCAAAGGACTTCCATGCTGTTCTTAAGTTTTTCCCTGCACAGTAACTAAGTAAGCCAAGAAACCCCTTTTGAGACTCCTTCGACTGTAACACTCCGGATGAAAATCGAAAGAAATTGTTTGGATTAGGTTCGGACAGAAGGCGACTCCTTTGTGCCGCAGACAGGAGCAGCTTGTTTATGTCCATTCATCGATAGCTGCTGCTGAGCCCCTGGCTCAGTGGAAATTGCTGTCGGAGCCTAGTATGGATTTTGCGAAAATAATGCTGGCCATTTTTAAGGGACTGCCTCTCACACTTGCCACCGCACACCGAGTTCGAGTAATTTGCATATGACAAATTTTTCAATTAACTTTTTCCCACCAAACATAAAACAAGTCCCCAGTGCGGGGCGGGGGAGGACAAGGAATGCCCTTGATAGGCTGCAGCCAAAACAGATATTCGGACAGAGGCATGAAAATTTAATGGCCACTCCAATGGCAAACAACATGGAAAGTTTCATTTACGCATTGTCCTGACGCCGCCACCATCAGCATCATCGTCATCATCAACACCCTCGATTGCTCTGCCAAGTGCATGTGTGATGGGGGCGAGGTAACGGATTCCTGGGATTCCCCCTGGCGGAGGGAAATTGAATGAGCCATCAGGAGGAAGAGGAGCAGCAACAGCACCATTGGACCGTGACCATCTCCGTTCCATAAATTCTGAAATTGAAAATGGCCTCATTTGCGGAGCGTGTCGAAAATGCGAGTGGCCTGTCCCCATTGTTTTTGTCCATGTCACTGATGATGATGACGATTCTGGATGGGATCTGTGGGCCAGATGCTGGGTGGGATTGTAGCTCGTGACAGGGACCATTTTTCAAGCCTCGATGAACATTAGATCGGACTTATCTATTGGCCGCGACACCACTCACATGAGTTGGGTAAACACTGCGCAAAAAGTACTACTGGATAATATTATCATCATAAAGTAAAAACATATATTGCTTGTTATAAGTTTATTCTCAATATCTATTTTTGTTTTTTACAAAATTACTATTTTAACTGCGAACGAGGCTGCCATAGAGAATAAGATGAAGAATTTTTTGATTTTTATAATTTATTTTGGTGTCCGATATAAAGCTGAATTCGGGTAGGTAGCTGGGAAAAATCTTTGTATCGGGGCCGAAGTCTTTAACATAATAACGCTTGTTCTTAAATTAAAAATGTTTTTGAAATATATATAATAACTATTTTAGAATTGGAATAAGTATGTTTACTTACCATTTTAAAGGGACATTCAAATGGAAAATTTGAATGCCGCCGGACCTCAATGGCAAACGATTTGATCAAATAATTTGAGTGCTGGGTTTTTAGCAACTGACAGTAATCCAAGTCCAATGAGAAATAATCTGTAATGGTTGATCCTCGTTTCACGGACAGTAGATAATGCCCCTTAATATCGTGCAAGTCCTCGGTAAGACCAAACTCCAGAGAGAATGTCCCAGTGCCACGGGTCGTTTCATTAACATGGCAGCTTAAATTTTTCAGTACTTCCGGTCCATAATTCAGGCATTCAATTTTTGTCATTTTGATATCCATCTTGAATATGAAAATATGTTCGTCTTACTAACTATAGGTTTAGAGCCTGTCTCTTACCTTTGCCTGAGCACAGCTGAGAATGATAGCCAAGCTACAAAGGTGATGCAGGGTAGAAACCCTATTCACGTACATTGTAGTGAAAAGCGAAGTGTAAACTGAACACAAAACAGAATCTAAACAGATTTCCGCTAAATAAAGGGGGTTAATTGATGTCATATGTGGATATTTAAAATTACTCCGTTACCCATCAGTAATTGCTTTAATAGCTCCAATCGATCGCACGACTGATTTCAATATGTAGGCTTAAAAGTCAGACGATTAGGCCAACAACTACTAATTATACACAGTAATAAAAATGGCTAAGACTACTACTAATACTTCCACTAATAATTTATTCTTTTTGTGATCTATTTGGGTGTCTGAAATTATTCCAATTGGGGAATATAGCTAGGAAATATTTTCGAGGTGAGCTTTAATTCCTTAATATAATACAGCTTATCCTTTAAGTGTTTTATAGATATTTTTTTAAGGCATTTTCCATTACCATTGGAAAATTCAAAACTATCCTGATTTCAGCTACAAGCATGCAGAAATAGTTTGATTGCACCACCACTAATAGCTTCACTGATTGGAACAAAAAGTTCTTTTTAAATAAATAGAATTTTCTAAGACAAAGAACATGGAGTTTTTTCCATAAAATATTTATTTATTTTAGCAAAAACAGTTGGCATAGAATTCATCACATGAAATGTATGATTTATCACATAAAAATGTGAACTCTTTATTTAAGATCCATTTAAGATATGTTCATTAATAGATTTATGCTGTATTTCATTTATTCACGCACCACTCTGGCATTGACAACAACTTGCAGAGCTGTCTTTTTATTATGATTTATTGGGCGTTCGATATAAAGTCCAGTTCCGGCATATATGTAGTATGTAGCTAGGTTGAGCTCTGGTGTAATGAGCAGAGCCCCTTATATAGTAAAACTTGTCCATAAACCGAAGTAATGATATAAATGTGCAACCTTTTTAACCGGACATTCTAGTGGAAAATTGCAATTCACTTCGTTTGACTAACTTTAAATTTATTTATTTATTGACTTATTTATTTGTCGATTTGGATTTCGCTGCTGACATATTTATTTTATGCCTTAGCTAGTTTACCATGGACATTTACTTGACCAACATGCTTTTTGTAATTATTCAATTGGGCGCTTGTTATGAAGTCCAATTCGGGTACATAGCTGGGAATAACTTTTGTGTCGACAGCAAAGTTCTTGATATAATAAAGTTTGTTCTTGAATAACAAAATGTTAAATGTACAATAAATGATTTGTAGAATTTCTGATACTTAAACTTACCATTTTGAAAGGGCATTGCAGGGGCAAGTTCGAAGATCGCCGAATTTCAGTTAAAATCATTTTGGCTGCATAATTTGATTGTAAACTCCGTAATATCTTACAATAATCTACGTATATTGTAAAATACTGTAATATCGGTGATCCTCGCTTAAGGGATATCGTGTAATTGCCTGTGGCGTCGTAAACGTCTTCGGTAAAGGATATCTCCAAAGAGAATGTTCCTGTGATTTTGGATGTGCGATTTACCCAGCAGTTAAAATTTTTAATTTTCTCTGGCAAATAATTTAGACATTCAATCTTTGTCATAAAGGCACCAAACTTGTTGTGTTGGATATGAAAATAAATTACAAATTAAAGATTTTTGAGCTGTTGTGAGTTGTAATTACCTTTGCTTGAGAGCTGCCCAGAATAATGGATAAATAAATCAACTGAAACAAAGTTGAACCGCGTTGAATGTGCATTTCAGCAAAGAGTCGACTTTTGAATAAAGGCAAAAGTTAACATTTATGAAGTTTAGCTTTATGTGTTTATTGCTTTCCAAGTAATTACGCAGATATCTATCACAATTTACATTAATAGCTTCATCGATTCGATAGACTAATTTCCCTCAATACATTAAGAGTTTGAATTTAGACATTGGTCATATTAATCACAATTACTTTGATTATTTCACAAAATGTTAATAATATAATCAAACAAAATAATATATAATAATGAAATGTAAAGCTTATTACAAAATGCGTAATAATTTACTTGAATACATTTTAAAAATGTAATAGTAATAAATTAAATTAATTTCTCTAGTTTATAATATACTCATATTTTATTTATTTATTTACGTTTTTACATTTTTTATATTAGCCACGAGCAAGGCTGCCTTGAATAATTACTTGAGCCACTTTCCTTTTCTTGCAATTAACTTGGACGTTCGATATAAAGTCCAATTCTGGTAAATAGTTAGGCAGAACAGTTGTGTTGAGGCTGAAGTCCTTTATATAGTAGGGTTTATTCTTAAATAAAAATGATTATTTATAATTTAAATAACATTTTGTGTTAGTTTACTTACCATTTCAAAAGGACACTTTAGCGGCAGATTGGAAACTCTCCGTATTTCTGCGGTAAATGCCTTTAGTAAATAATTTGCATGCAGTTTTGCTAAAACCTTGCAATAATCAATTTTAGTTGATAAATACTTGTTGGTATATAAACCATGCTTTTGTGACAATGTGAATTGGCCTGTTATGTCTTTAATGCTTTCGGTCAGGGAAAATTCTACGGAAAAGGTCCCCGCTCCCCAGGCTGTTCGATGTACATAGCAGCTCACATTTCGTATAAGTTCTGGTGCATAAATCGGACATTCAATTTTGTTCATAGAAGCAATCATCTGCTTAGATGATGGAAAATATTAATAGGAAAATAAAAGCAAATTATAAGCCTTTTAAATTTCTCTTACCTTTGTCCTTATACAGCCTACTGAGATGGCCAACAAAGTAAAATTTAGCAAAGGTACTATTAACCTTTTGATGTACATTTTACTGCAGCTTTGACTAAATATTATATTTAAGCTCCGATTTGTACTGACTGAAATAATTCCATACATTTCCGATAATTATCCCTACCTCCATTAATAGCTTCATTGGCTCGAAAGAGCACTTACAATTATTGGTTCATTGAATGGTTTAAATGTATGGAAGTTATGATTCAATGACTAAGGGATTCATGGGATAAGTGGATATAGGAATATGAAATGGAAATGCAGAAATTATTAAAACAAAAACCAATTACCGAGTCCATTAAGTTCCACTCAAAGCTGCTGCTTCGACGCTCCGGTAAATTAGTATTTTAGTGACTTTGTGCCATGGCGGAGTACCTTTAAGTTACGTGACACTAGCAGAGCTGTAACTTGTCCTTAAACTTTGCCAACTGCCGGTGGCAGTCAAAGTTGCCACCAGAACTATAAACACGGTAGCGTAAGCCCAACTTTCAGCCTGCGTGCTCAATGCGGTCCTTTCCGCTGGATGCAGACCTGGTTTTACCCTGGTTTCGACCTCTTACTTTATGTGCACTGGCTGGAAACGGGAGCCAAAAAGGAGCCGAGAATCCAAGGCAAGGACTCAGGCAACCGGAGAAGCCAAGCCGAGGGAAATAAAGTAGCCGCAAGACCGCCAATTCGGTTTGCATCGCCTGCTCGTCATGCATAAAATATTCAGTATTCAGTGAGAAATAATAAGCAAGATGTGCCTGTAAATGTGAACTGCAGTGCTCCTACGAGCTGCAGGAACAGAGTATGCGCCATTTACAAGTACGCAGCACTCAGGGTTAAGCATGGGTGACGTGGGTTAAGGGGCCCCCTGTGAAGCGACATGGGTGCTACGTCAACTATTAGCCGGGTTAATGCGAGTGAGTTACCTTTGTGAGTGCGGCGATAAACGCGGCTGACTGCCAGTTAATGACTGGCAATTTGTTTGAAACCCCGCAGAACAGGAAATTACCGAAGGGTGAACTATAATTGATGATAATTTCTTTAATGTTCCTAATTAGCTAAACCGAACTAGTTTAATAATTTATTCGATATGAGTAGAAGGAAAAACATTTTGATGTCTTACTTTGGGGAAAAGCTTATTAACTTGAAATGTGCAATTCTAATGTATACATATTCAGATTCTATTATCTATATATTAAATTTTAAGTCCTTAAATTTGAATTTCTTAAATAAATCTTCAAAATTATATTTGAAATAAAAACTCAGTAGTCAGAAAAGCACTTAAACCTACGCCCAACTTCATAATTTGCTGAGAATGTTTTTTAAGGATTTATTTATGATTGAAATTCAATTTTCAGTGATTGAAATTCAATTTAACAAGTTACTTTTTTACTTTATCAAATTAAATACTTTAAAACAAATTAGTTTGAGCTTACCAAAAAAAATCAACACATAAATAAAAAATTAATCATTCAGCAAATCGTATCTATATATGGCTTCTATCACAAATTAAAATAATTGCTCATTGATTTATGATAATTGCCGCAATTTATGAATCCGCCCTTCTATATCTTCTATAATCCAGCATTTAAATGTCAATGCTAGCCGCTCGTTCGGAAGTTTGTGTGCTGACGAAAAATAATGCCTGCGCTTACTATTATATATAGTAAACAACCACAAAATCGATAGAATCGGAAGGCAATCGCAAAGTTGAAATACAAAATGGAATAAAATGTGTAAAAGTATTCAATTTGCGCATCCGTCGAAAGGCCACACGACATTCTTTCACTTTCAGCGAATCAAAGCAGCTGACACTTCTGGGACTTTCGTCGCAGAAATTGGAAAAAAAGAGCAATTCCGCTGGCTGCCAAATTTGCTGCACAATTTTATGGGAATTTGCGGAATTTGCATACTCAGCCAAGTTGATTGCGGGCCAAAAAAAAGGAAGTATGAAAGTCAGTTATTACTGCCAAATTCGGTGGGGAAAATCGTCAGAAATTTCTAGCAGCAAACACCACACAAATTATATATATATACTATGTATGTGGTATGTGGAGGGCATTCCGGCAAAGTCCACTCGGAAGTAATTAGTTCTCTTTGGCCTGCCGTCCTTCCGAATGATGATTATTATTATTATTATTGTTATTATGGCGAGTATTACAGGAACAAACGGGAGTTTAGCACGGATTTATAATGGCATCAAACTTAATTAGGCTGCCAGAGAAGAAAAGAAAAGAAGCGAAAAGCGGAGAAAAGGAAAAATACAAATTACGTTAATCAAGTTAAATTTGCTTAAATTAGGCTGAAAATGTTCAGGGCGCCGGGGTCTTGGCTTCGGTCTTTTGTCTGCTCCTGGAGCTCACGTAGCCCCCGGAAAAAACCCACTCCATGTTGTCGCCTGCAGCCGAAGGCAGCCATAAATCTGCTGCCAAGTTTTTCCCAGTGTTTGTTATGAGTGAAAAGTTCCTTAGACAACAGCAATTATCATAATAGAAAAGGCGGCCCAAGTTGGTCGTTGTGTGTAGGAAGCTCCAAAAAGTAGGCAGCGAAAACTTTTCAATTCCGAATCGTAGGTGTGTGTGAGTGTGAGTTGTTTTTCCGTTTAAAGAGTTTTAAACAAATATGCAAATGCATATTGAAAATATCTTTGGGATATTTTGCATTATCCAATTAAAGTCGTACATAATTTGCAATGAATATGGTAATTATTTGCTACGAGCAAAACCTCATTTGAATTGGCATTATAGAAAATACAGTATCTAATGTGCATTAGGAATTGGCAATTGACAGGTAATTAGCTAACATTTTATGTAAAACATTCAGTTATACATTTCCAAAACCGAAAATAAAACGTGCGTATTACACGGCGTATACGTAATGCTGATTATATGATATTGTTACCGAAATTCGGTTATCTATACCCTAATTAAGTTCTTGTTTGCGTCTGCTGAACACTAAATATCTAATTAAATGTGAAATCGATAGTCGAAGGGGAATGTAAGACGATATATCACGAGCTGTCAGATAAATGAGAGCAAAAACACCAAGGAATTGTGGCCGAAATGAAGACAATGTGTAGTCACGTAGCTAGACAGGTAATTTAATATAGATTTCTTTATGTGAATCTAAATATTCTGATCGGGTCTAGTTACCAATCAAAACATTATGCAAAACCAATCACAGCTTCTGTTCAGCTAGTAATTATTTTTCTAGATATTTTGATTATTTTGATATTTTGTCTTAACTAACTTTCTTTGAGCCAAAGCCTAGCTTGAAAATATAAGCTAAGCCTTTTCTATTCAATGTAATTTCTATTAAATTTCCTACTTTGAATAATAAACAATTTCTCATTTTTAAATCTTAAAATAAAGCACTGAATGTGCATTAAAATGCAATAAAATAATCACTGCTCGGCACCAAGTGCATAACAAATTCGAAACCATTACCCAGATATGTACATTCTCCACCCATTGAGGTGCTCGAAAGTATTTATATTGCAATTCAGCAATCAAATATCATGCATATATGCACAATTTCATCAACGATTGGCGTTGTTGCCTCGTCAAGTGCACTGTTTGCCAACCAGAGTTTTATTTCAAGTTCATTGATCCGTAATCAGTGCTGTCTTTATGTGTGTTTTGGTTATATGGAAAATATTTATAGCATTTTGCAAACAAGTCAAACGAGCGCATCTCATGTCAACAGTCAATGGAAGTGGAAAATATTTTTAGAAATTTGGTTGGTTGCTCAGTGTTGGCACCACAGAACCTAATTAATTTAAAGTTAATTATGGCTGTCGACTAGTTGAAATATTTTGTGGGTCTACACAATACCCATCAATCAGGGCATCAATCATGGTTAGGAAACGCATAAAAGAAAATAAGTGAGGAAAATTTGATGCCAACTGAACAACAGCTCAAACTGGCAATGAAAATGGATGAATGTGAGCGATTCGTTTATTGAATTTTCGCTGGAATTGTGTCTGTTGCATTTTGAACAGAAAAGGGCCGACATAGCACGGCTCATTGGTATTGCTCATACGCCCTGTGGTCCGGAATAGAAAAGAGAGAGAGCCATGGCAGCCAGTCCCCAATGTGGGTGTAGTCAGCAGCTAAATCCAGGGGCCTGTCATCGAACAAGCTTCCCCTAATTAATGGGGTTTTTGTCATTCATGTGGCCACCGGCTAATCAAAGAGGAGGAGCTCCCTCAGACAAAGGCAGCCAGGCACCACAAATTAATTAGCGACATGTTCTTTCACATCAGCAGTACGTAGGGCATCCCCGATTAGCATAATCTCTAATATGCTAATCAGTTTTCCGCTTCCCTAGAACTACCTTCTTAGCTTAGCGTCGCCTTTTGATGGAAGTCAACCTCCCACGGCGATTGCTGCTCATTTCCGGTGGCCAACGGATGTCGGTCCAATGAAATTACGGCACAATTTCTCTGCTAGTGCTTCTGCTGAGTTTTATGTGCACTGAGGAAAATGATTATGGGGGCTATAAGTAACATTAAAACATTTTAACATTTATGGAGAAATTCGAATATATGTGTAGCTTGATTTAAAACAAATAAATATTTCTTAGAGAAGTAACTAAAGTTTTATTTAAAAATCTTTATTTAAAATTGAAATTAAACATTAATCTTCAGTATATATCTCTTTTTTATCAGTGCTTTTAGAGTTCTGCTTCAATTTCGATAAGGACACTTCTTTTGTGGCAAGTTTCCTTTAAGGATTTTTCGCCCAGTTTGTGCTTCATTGATTTCCCATTGTTATTGCTCCGGCGGACGACGCACAAGAACATCTGAAAAGGTTTGCCAAATCGGAAAGTTTGAGGCAGTCTGTGATTGAATTTGCCAAAAATTGTTTGCCCAGAAGGGTGGCCGGACCAAATAAAAAAAAAGTTGGATTAAAGCCCGGTTCTTGGAAATATTTTCATAGTGAAAATGCTGCCAAAGATATGCTTTTGAGTTTATTTTTAAGAGGGGTTTAGTTTTCCCCCAGAGTTATATTGATTTCAAGTATTTCATAGTTAGGAAGGGCTTAAGATATTCATAGGAAAAATACTTGAAAATCTGCATAATCTGCATAGAAATATTAAAATCAAAAGTCTAAGGCTTAATTTGTTGTTTATTTACTTGGTTTAGTTGC
The DNA here is from genome assembly GCA_008042485.1 of Drosophila mayri. Taxonomy (NCBI): domain Eukaryota; kingdom Metazoa; phylum Arthropoda; class Insecta; order Diptera; family Drosophilidae; genus Drosophila; species Drosophila mayri. The sequence continues at coordinate 39,858 of VNJN01008025.1, forward strand.
TTAACCGAAGTACACAGAGCTATTTCACACTCTTCAAATGTTTTATCTCCTATATTCATCGATTTAATGTACATGAAAGTGTTTCCCAGGGATTTGTTTAACCTTACAATGCTTGTTCTCAATTTTGCAATGAAATTTCCTGTCTGCTTTCAATTCGCCCGCAGAGACTTTCTCACCGAATGCCTGTTCCCATCACCGACACGACCGTACGAGTTGCCATGGGAGCAGAAAACCATTTGGGCCATCATTTTCGGCCTGATGATGTTTGTGGCCATTGCCGGGAATGGAATTGTTCTTTGGATTGTAACAGGTAAGCGTCTGATGGCTATGGCCTGGTCTGGTCCATTCGGCAAAGCGGCTTTAAAGCAGTTAAGAGAAAGAGAGAGGGGAAAAAATAAAAAAACGAAATCACGTATACGCCGCATGGGCCGCAGCCACGCTCTAATATCCGGCAATTTTTCCCTCGGCCATCACGTTTTTGGTTCTGCCTTCTCTCTATCTCTTGTACCTTGGTTGTTCTTTCTCTAATTCACCGGTTTTGCCCGATTCAAACTCCACAGGACATCGCAGCATGAGAACGGTCACAAATTACTTCCTGCTGAACCTGAGCATTGCCGACCTGCTGATGTCGTCGCTGAACTGCGTCTTCAACTTTATATTCATGCTGAATTCCGATTGGCCATTTGGCTCGATTTATTGCACCATCAATAATTTCGTGGCCAACGTCACGGTCTCCACATCGGTCTTCACCCTCGTGGCCATCAGCTTCGATAGGTAAGCCGAGTCTCGCAGACCACTTTTCCTCTTGGCGTCATCTAATCCGTGCGTCAGCTCATCCGTTTCCTGGTCTTCCCGCCACTCATGTTACTCCTCCCTCTATCCTGCAGATACATCGCCATTGTGCATCCGCTTAAGCGCCGAACGTCGCGTCGGAAGGTGCGCTTCATCCTGGTCCTGATCTGGGTACTCAGCTGCGTGCTGTCGGCGCCCTGCCTGCTCTACTCCAGCATCATGACCAAGCAGTAAGTGGGCAATTGCCACCGCAGCCGAATCAGAATCAGTTTTCCAATTTGAATTTAATTCTCTTGTAGTGAGTCTGGGTTTAAGGTTAACAAAGGAAGCCTTTAGTATTTTAGCATAAATATTATATAGTTAATATACTATTTCACATCGCAATTTCAATGATAATAGGCCGTTTTTCATTAGTGTTTCGAGTTACTTATTAAACTCTTAAAGGGTATTAAAACTTTTCTTTCACAATAGAAGCCTTTCCATTATTGTTTCTGCTTTGCCTTCACCAGTTTGCCAAACGCGAATCATAAACAAGCTTGTAAGCCAGAGCTTAGGAGGCAGCAAGAGAAAGAATCCCTGTGGAGTGGTGAAGCAGTGGAGGAGCTCCCGCGGCTCCTGTATCGATTTGAGAGGGCAAACAGATATAAAATGAAATTCCTTCTACCTTCCTGGAATGCTTCCATATTTTTTTTCTTTTTTTTTACATGTTTCTTTTTTTTTTGGTGTTGATATAAGCATTCACATCCATCTAAATCACCTCGTCGCCTCGGCTCCGGCGCCTGCCTTCATTTGAATTTTACGCAAATTTGCAACATTCGGGGAGAGCGGTCGGAGCCGGTCGGGTGTCCTGTTTAATAGAATTGAAGCATTTTTTATTTAGACTCTCCACAGGCGGAGGAGCCCTATTCGGGATAAAAGGTCTCCCTGGGCAACAGACTTGAGCCATAATAAAGATGGCAAGTTCATATATCAAAATGTGATAAAGAATAGCCGAGGCTAAGGGCACACACAAATATACGCAGAAGGTCCTGAATTTGCTGGAAGATGAGTGTAAGAAGAAGTCTATGAAAAATTGGATGAACATTTTCGAAGAAACCTCAAAGGTGATAGACAGTTAGAAGGCTAAAAAGGATATTTACAGTAGCAAATAAACCAGCGAAGACAAGATTAGCCTGGCAAATAAATGGCTGTTGCCAAGTAGGGTGTGTAAAATGTGATATTTATAGGTGTGATTAGATACATTTATTTGGATTAAAATTGAATTTACACTGTGCACAGCAAGATAATGAGCTATTTTTAAATATTTGATTAATTATAACCAAATCGCATCAAATTAAATTAAATTGAATGCAAATTCCATGAGAATTTCTTGTGTGAGGTGGTTACAATTTGAGTAGCCCTCTATTTTCTGTAATAAATGCTAATAAAAATTTGAGCGGCTCAAAGAGCTAACAATAAATTTATGAATTCGCTTACGATAAAAGAAATATTTAATATCGTCAAAAAACAGAGCAGGCTTCCGTGTAAAATCAATTATTGAGTGACCAAAAACCGAGGCATTCAAAATCAATTGAGTTTGCCCCGAGTGGCGCAACTCCCCAACGATGGGGGGGAACTCGATGGTCAAACTATGACCTGTCTGTCTGCCAGTTGCCATAGTCATAGCCGTGTTATTAATGGCCCGAAAAGTGCCGGTAAACAGTGTAAAAAGGGGACCGACTGTTCTGACGGAAGGGGACACCCTTTTAAGTGCTCGCCGTCGTTGAGGCATAAAATATTTCATAATTTGGCAAATTAAGTTTTCAATTTGAGGACGACGAAGGCCGAAAGTGAAATTTGTCATGCCTGTAAAGGCAAAAACTCTCTTTGAGGGAGTCGCTGAAGCGTGAAACTTAACAGCTTTTTTACGTTCGGGGAAACTGCGGCGGGTGTAATTAAATGATGAAATTTTGATTTCGGTGCTTCCGGAATATAAACATTTGAAGGCACAAGTACCAAGTATTGATTTACCAAATTCAATTGACCATTCACAGCTATTACAATGGAAAATCCCGAACAGTTTGCTTTATGATGTGGCCGGATGGAAGATATCCCACCTCGATGGCGGATTATGCGTGAGTAAACTATGAACAGCCTTCTCTTTGTTTATAAATTAAGTAATATTCCTATTTATTTATTCATTATTCATACCATAAACTTTACCTTTTTTAATGACTTCATAACAGTTACAACCTGATTATCCTGGTGCTGACCTATGGCATTCCCATGATCGTAATGCTAATTTGCTACTCCCTCATGGGACGAGTCCTTTGGGGCAGTCGATCAATTGGCGAGAACACGGACCGCCAGATGGAATCGATGAAGTCCAAGCGGAAGGTGGTGCGCATGTTTATTGCCATTGTGTCCATCTTTGCCATTTGCTGGCTGCCGTATCACCTGTTCTTCATCTACGCCTATCACAACAACCAGGTGGCCTCCACGAAGTACGTGCAGCACATGTATCTTGGTTTCTATTGGCTGGCCATGTCCAATGCCATGGTTAATCCCATTATTTACTACTGGATGAATAAGAGGTAAGTGGGGGCTTAGAATTCAATTCTATTGTAAATAATTTGAAAGAGAAATTACATTTAATGGCGAATTTCTAATTTGAATAGTTAATAATATAAGGGCCAAGGATATGCTCATCAGGTTGCCTGAAGAAATTCGCTACCTAAACATTTAATTATAATTTAAACCTACCTCACCTAATTACACATTTACGATGGTATTTAACAAGATTAACGTAATAAAAACTAATTATTTTTACAGGTTTCGGATGTACTTCCAGCGCATCATCTGTTGCTGCTGCGTGGGCCTCACCCGCCATCGCTTCGACTCGCCCAAGAGCCGGCTGACGAACAAGAACAGCTCGCACCGGCACACTCGAGGTGGGTACACCGTCGCCCACTCGCTTCCTACCTCCTCACCCCCCACTACCCAGACAAGCAACCCCAAGCTCAACCCATCACTCCTGACCATCCAAGCCATCCAAGCCACCACCCAGTCGCACTTGTCTCACCCGATCCCCACGCCACATTCCGCAGCCGAGAACAAAAGTCAGTGGAAGCGCAGCACGATGGAAACGCAGATCCAGCAGGTGCCCACGACCAACTCTAGCCGGGATCAGCGGCAGATGACCCAGTCGCAGTCGTTGGGAGGCGTGGCAACACCGCGACCTGCGGTGGAGTGCATCATGGAGCGGCCGGTGGACGGAAATAGTTCGCCGCTCTGCCTATCAATAAACAACAGCGTGGGCGAGCGGCAGCGCGTGAAAATCAAATACATCTCCTGTGACGAGGACAATAATCCTGTCGAGCTGGAGCATAGTAGTGGTCCCAAGCAGCTGTGATGTTGTCCCCAGCAGCAGTGCCGCGACAGCGACTGCGAGAGGAACGGTCGGTGAATTTTACTGGGTTTTCCCCTTCCCGTTCCTATGGCGAAGCAAATGCAATTTGCCATTGCTTACTCTTCTGTACATACACATATGCCCACTCACACGAAAGGAGAATATATATTGAATATAGAACAGGCCGAGCAGGGTGGATCGATTTTAAATACAAAAGGAAATATAAGCTTTAAGGATTTTATTTAGAAATTACAAAGATAGCATGCTGTTTAAACAAAACCTTCTTCGGATTGTAATAAATATTTAAATATTTGAAAGTATGTTTTTAAGTTATTACTTGGGTTTATAAAAAAGAACGGAAAGAACAGGTGTTTAGTTTTTGGTGTTTTAGTTTTGTTACAAGAAGAGGCAAATATCTAATACTTTTCTAGCAAAATCTATATTAAAACTTTCAGTTTATTATTTTACAATATGTTCCTTAAACCGTAATATTTAATAATTTAAAGAGCAAAAAACTTTGAACGGGATATTTCCCAGAAATATTTTAGCAACTTCTATTTCCATAATTTTTACTTTGCTTTCTTATAGTATATGTTATTTCCAAATCGATCCACCCTAATGCATAGTAAAAGTTGAATTTCCGGTTGTCAAAAGAGAAGAAAAACAAGTTCTACTTAAACGAAAATGAGAAATAAATTTCCAATAAATTGAATTTATATGTCTTTGTATAAAGATATCAATCTATCGACACTTTAACCATCGAAGAGCTGTAAGTTTTAACTGTTGTAAACATCTAGGCTAAGCCAAATGTGTAAATACATGCCAAGATTAAAGGATAAATGTATCCGCATATACATTGTGGTATTCGTTGGAATAAATCAATTACAGGAGTCTAGAAATTTTTTACTTTAAAGCTGTTTAAAGCTCACTTTATTAATGGAATAAAAATGTCTACGACTTCTTGATTTTGTGGTAGGATTTATTCTTTTTCCTTTTTTGCCATCTGTAAATATATGTAAAAATATATATATATATATGTGAAATTGCAAAACAATGTGTGTAGTTTATTTAAAAAGAAATAAAATGTTTGCCACGCAACACTTGCATCTGACATTAATATTTATTATTTCTGACCTATTTGCATAAACAATTAGTTGTGCGCTTTGGAAAACCGGAAATAAAGGTGGCTTCCGGGTGACACAAGCCACAATTGATATCCTCGAGACCTTCGGCTTCAGCCGTAGGCCAAGGAAAATATTTTCATTGGTAATTGAAAAGGCCCGCCCGTTCATCAGAGAGATATATTCTGCTTGAATAAATACTAATTCGGCTGAGAAAAGCGTGCTGCTAAAATTATTAAGTCCTTACCCAAAGGGAATTTGCATGCCATTATGTTCGCACTCGTATTATTTATGCAAAGCTCAAAGTCCAATCCCATTCAGACGAGTTAGCCATGCACGAGTTAATACTTATGTGTCTGTTAGTTATTACTGACAGCCACAGACACAGCCACAATCAGGGCCATGGCTCAAAAGGTCCCTTAATGCAAATTCCCAAAAAAGGGAATCCTTTCAGTCTGCGACCCGCCTTTCAATAGTTCAATTTTAAAGGATTTCGTCTTTCCTTTCAATCCGAGAGCAAACAGATCTCCGAGATATACGCATAATGGCGAACCGATTACAAAATGTAATTGAAATGCAAACCGAGACTGGGACTGAAAGCGTAACCCAAACCCCCAAGTGGTGGTTCTCTGGGGGACGCGTTCAACTATCTAATTGAATCGCAGACAAATTTCGAATGCGAATCGAAACCAGAAACAGCGTCAGTGTCAGTGCCAGAGAGCCAAAAACCAAAACCAAAACCTGAACCCAAACACAAAGCGTTACATTTTTATTGCGCGCTTCGGCAGTTTGGAGAAAGAGTGGCGCTAATGCGACAAATTGCTCGTTGTAATGGCTCTACAATGGACCGATGGACCTGGCCGGGGTTTTATTCGAGGTAATAGGATTTGATGGGTTCCAAGAGCTCCGTTCACCGAATAACAATTTGCATAATAAGTTGATGTTTGCATCGACTTTGAACCACTTGTCGGGCCCCCATTGTCATGGCAGCCGCAGAGAGTGAAACCGAAAGCGAAAGCCTTTAAGGAATGGAAAAAAAGGCAAACCAAAAATCAGTTGAAAAGATTCTATTACCACAAATACAGGCATATGTTGGGAATATACTTTTATATGAGATGAGTGTGTGTTGGTGCTCCGTTTCCCCGGCAACAGACTGAGCAAGTCCTGAGGTCGCACCGCAAATTGTCTGAACAAGTATGAGTGGTCTGGCCTTGAATTAGGTCCCTCGATGCGTAAGTATCTCATATCAAACTGAAATGGCTAATCAATTTTCATATGTGGCCATAAAAATGCGGCCCCAACTATTGCCCTAATGGAGGGGTTTGCTAGTAAGATGGAGGAGATTGTAGCCAAAGGTTAAGGTTCAATTGCATTACCAAAATTAATGCCTCATCCCGCAATTCCAACTGTCACGGTCATGTTTCTGTCAGAGCATCCATTTTTGCTTTTTTGTTTCTCACTCCTACGCGTGAAGGATTGCCATTTTATGTATTTATTTTCAGGGTGTGTTTTTTATTTATCTTTTATTTATACAGAGAGTGGCAAAAATAATACGGAATTTCAGTGGAATGACAGCGCAATTGGAAAGTTTCAAGGGGAAGACAAATAGAGAGTGGGGCTTAGTTAATTGGCTTTGTAATATTTTAATGGAATGTTAAAAACTTAACAAACTCGTGTTTGGATAACAGGGTAAATTTGTGAAAAAATGGCAATGGAAAAATACAGATAGAGATAATATGTCTTTGTATATAAATATATATTTGAATTTACCATTAAGCTGCATCTTAATATCTTAAAATAATCTATCATAATATTTTATATTTCAACGATAATATTAAACTATATCTAGTAAAATAAAATTATATTTCAGAAATTGACATCCCCCAACTCAGCTTTGAAATCTCACTCACTGTACATTTGTTGCTCTGATAGTGAACACCCACATTGTCAGAGAGGCAGGTGTAGCTTTTGTTCAGTGTATCAGCTCCAGAAATCCAATCGGAAAACAGGGCCTTAAATAGTAAAAGACAAAAATTTGGCAATGATTAAGTTACTGAAGCTAATGGCCGCCGTCACCGGGATGATGTTCCTGGGGTACTGCGTGTACTTTGACAAGAAGCGTCGCACCGATCCGGACTTCAGACGGAAGTTGCACGAACGTCGCAGTCGTCGCCCGGCTGTCAATTCCGGACCACGGGACCTCAGTGATAAGGACATGGAGAGGTTCTTTCTTGAACAGATGCAGCGCGGCCAGGACTTGATCGTGAACGGCGATATCGAGGGCGGAGTGGATCATCTCATCAGCGCGATCTTTGTATGCAACCAGCCGGGCAGGCTGCTCCAGGTGCTGCAGAGCACCCTGCCCACGGAGATCTTCGCCATGATAATGATCAAGATGCATGCCTACGAGAGCGGGGAGAAGCGTCCACCTTTTCTCGGCGATGAGGAGAGCATCAGTGCCGTCGAATGAGTAGAGCTCCGATCCAGCTCCATTCGATTCATTCCAAAATTATAGGTCCGTTTAGTTTTCTCAAATGGGGAAGAGAATTTTGATTATTTCTTGCAATCGCAAATATAATCCATGTTTTTTAGGCGCAAAGAACGTTATAGTTGGGTTTTATTTTTACAAAATATATAGTTTTTACCAGCTAAGGGGCTCTGCAGCATGCCTTGATCTACGGGACTGTTGTTTTTTCTGCACACACACATTCTAATATGCTTTTACTTTAGCTTATTTTTGTGTTTACTGGTTGCCATGACCAACTGGAGTGGCAAGAAATTTTCTGCGAACTTTGCGAGCATCTGGCTAAGTTGGCAAATTAACGACTTTGATTATAATGTCGAGCGTAAAAATTTCCACTGCGATGTTAGTAGCAGATTTTCAGCCTTGAGTTCGTGGAATTGGCAATAGATTAGCTCAGCTTAGCTGCTGTCAAGGTTTTTGGAAATCACAGCACCGGGAAAAAGGGAAACTTTTTGTTTAATTTGAATTTTAAGAGCTTTAACAACTTCAGCTTCCCATTCTAGCTTCAATCAATCAGTTGAGTTGGCAATTAAATGCCGATTCAGCTCCAAATTATCATGACAATCGAGTTGGGGCAGTTAGGATCTGCAACTGTCCCGTTGGTTGTTCGCAAACAAAATGTCTGACGGCCTATTTCCGGCATTATGCGAATGCCTGCCTGGCGGGTGGAAGTTCCACTTGCTGCTGTGCGGTTTGCTTGCATAAATTTCTGGGAACAAACACACCCACAACACAGCCTTAAACTGACCTCTCTCCATGGGCATTTATCATCCGGATGCGTTTGATTGATGGCCTTGGTCCCGCCAATTGGGCAACTGACCATGAAATCCAAATCGCCCGAAACTTGCCCTCTCTCACACTGCATAAAGCTGTTGTGTTGGCCGTTAGAAACATCTTGGTTGGAGCATTAACCCCTTGAGCCTCGTTTTGGGTTGAAAGTTGGACAAAGAAAGATTAACACGGTCATTCATCTGCATATAAATTAAAGTTTGAAGAGGAGCCCTGGCCTAAGTGGTTTATTGTGTGCCAAAGTGTTAACTGAACACTTGTTAGTGGAAAGCAAACTTGTCTTAATGAGTGAGAAAAGAGGTTAAATAATTGATTTCGCATAAATAATGTATACAGAAATCCCCTTCATTAGTTTTCAATCTTTATAACAAACCTTTTTTATTTAAGAAGATATTTGTAATATGTCGAATTTAATTTGTCTCCTTAAGCCTTAATTACATTTTAAACTGACATCAAAATCAAAGGAAGGCAAAGCATTTTCAAAACGTTTTATTGCGGACTTAACTCCTAACTGCACGAGAAAAACAATCTTTTAACGCCTTTTTGCTGGCAATTAATGAGTGGAAAGTTCAACTGATTCTTCTGATTCCCCCTCCTGATTCAGCGAATGTAATTACATAATGACCTTTTGTGGCATTCTGCTTTGCTTTCTCCCCTCATTGTTCAGTCCTAGTAATTACCGGCTAAAGTAGACAGACAAACGGAAAGACGGAGGGACAGGCGATTGGATATAGAGCATCCCAGCGAAGCTTTGTTGCCCGGCACACTAATTTCTAAGCTGAGCAGCAGTCTGGCATCAAAGACTTGGCCCTAGGAGCAGCAGCTAATTTAATGAAATATCCTGGAAGAATCCTGAGCATGAGTGTCTGCACTAATAGCCACGCGGTGCTCAATTATTCCGTCTCATTTGGAATATTGGGAAATTAATAGGAGGTAATTGACCTTCCAAAAGCGAGGCGGCACTCAAAAAATTCCCCTTAAACAAATCAATATTAAATTGAACTTCAGTAAATACATTAATTGAGATTTTAGATAGAAAAATTTAAGCACCATAAAAACAACACAAATAAATTTAGTTAACTTGCTGCATTATGAACATTGTGAATATAAAGGTCCTCTTTACATATGTATACATGTTTATGCGCCCTTTTATTGACAGCTGTTTTGGTTGCAGAATTCGATGTGTGCTGGCCATTAACATAAAGATATTAATTAGGCCCAGGACATGGCAAAACAAGCAGACTCTGAAAACAAAAATAACGTTAAACAGTTTATTACAATAATAATTGTTGATGCCTTGTAACTTGGAAAGGACTGACTATACTTTTTTCGATATTGTAAACTTAAATCTTTAATTTTGTAAGCGTGTAATTAAATATTAAATTAAAAACAATGGTTTTTATATTAAATATAAATAAAGTATAATTTTCAAAGATAAAAGAAAAACAATACAAAAATTGTATTGTTTTTAAGATACAGTTTTCCCTTAAACATATAAAAAAACTATATTTTTCTCCCGAATTCAACAAAGAATTTTCTCTTTATTTAAGCTCAGACCCACTGGGTTACTGGGGGAAAAGCAGTTAAGGCTCAACTAGAAATCGAGAATGTGATGAGAACATCCTTCGAGAAACTGAGTAGTGTCTGGGATATGGGTGCCACATCAAACAGGACTAATTGCTCGGCGTAGCCACAGCAGCCAGGGGTTGTGGGCACGGGAGATTAATGCCAGGGAAGTGTCATTATCGCTGATGCCTAATGAATTCGTGGCTGGCAAATTTCATTAAACATACGACTTGGGGGAAATCTCACTCCCTAAAATGGGATATATTCCAGACATTGTTAAGGTTTACACAGCCACTCGAAACGAAACATATTTAGCAAATATCACGCATACGCCCCGTGAAACCAGAAATCTCAGCAATCCAATGAAAAAGCTGGCTTTAACGTAGTTTATGTTTGCGGAGCAAGTTTAGTTTGTGTGTCCTTTGTGTTTGTGTGTGTATTGTTGTTGCCTCTTTCAGGATTTTTCACACCTTCTCCTGGACTAGGGCGAATTTTTTTTTTAATAAACAGCATCAGGCCAGACAGAAAATGGCAGGGACGAAACTTACCATAACGACGTTTTTTTCGTGCCAGCTTCAACATCTCTGCATAAACCATTTGACAACGCACGTAAGTTACACAGACCAACATTGGCACACACTCGTAGAAATGCCCATAAGCAAACAAACACTCGCTCACACGCACGGAGACTCTCATTTCCTTTCACCGGAAGTGGTTTGTGTGCACGAGTGTGCGAGCGGTCGTGTGTGTGTGCGTCAAGTTTTATATCATCTCTCTGCAGTTTTTTAGCACGTTCCACAATTTTTACCCTCAGCTATTTTGAATTTCATTTTTATGCCCGATGAGAGGGGAGTTTTGGGTATATTGTATTCGCGGAAATCGTTTTTTTTGTTTGTTTACTTTCGTTTAATGTGTATGTTTTCTTTATATTTTTACCTGTAATTATGTTTAAGATTAAGAAAAGAGCAACACTTAAACCAGATTTGTACACACTTTCCATTACTTTTAATAGCAACTATCGTGAAATATTTTTAAATTTATATTATTATTATACTATGGTTGTTTATATTTCTCGATTTCTATCACTATTTCAAATACATTGGGTATTTCAGAGTCTCAAGTCTTGGCCATATCATTCCTCCGTGTTTGTTATGTTTGCTTTTCGTGAGGCAACAATATACGGGATGTATGTACGTTCCCACTGGATGATGTTCAGGTTCAGTTCCCCGCATGCATTACGTATACGACATGTGTGCTGAGGATGCCGTGAGATCGGTTTAAAGAAGCGCCCAACTCTAGCTAGCCGACGTTGTGTTGTTTGCCACAGGGTTTTTGGGCAAACAATCGAAACATGAGATTCTCAGCAATCAAGTGGGGATTTTCCAACACGTTTTAGCATACGCTTCTCTAAAGGTATGTATGTGTGTGCATATTGAAAGTTTCATAGCTTACATTTTACGAACGAGATTATTGTAAGTTTCCCAACTGGATGCAAGGCATTTTCCATAAAACAGCGCGCCATAAGATATGTGCAATTGCATTCTGTTGACTGGCATTTCATAAATCAAAATACGATTGTAAGGATTCAGGAGAGACTGCACATCGAAAATTGTGTACGTTTGTACAGCTCATCCTTTCGAGTATATAATAGTTTTTTAAGCTATAAAAAGTTAAGTAAAATGTAGGTAAATTTATGCCTTACTATCGACGCTTAATGGATTACCTAAAGGCTCCTGCTTTATTTATGTTTACATCTTGGGCAAACACTTCTGAAACTTTAAAGACTTGAACAATTTATAGGCTTTCAAAACTTGCACAAGTGAAATAACACATTGCTTTATGGCCTTCGCCTAACCTAACCTGGCCAGCAAACTGCATATGGATGGCTTCGTGGCATTCAACTTGGGGTTTGTGGAGGCGAAACTCCACTCGATTGTTAAGTGGAATTAGAGGGAGATCTCTATTTTATTGCAGCAATTTGCCCAAAGCAAAAGCCGACATATGGAGTACTTTTTTGCTTATATATATATATAATATAAGTCCTGCTGCGGCAGATATCCCTGCACATATACAGTTTTTGGTGTAAAGTCTAGCAAGTTTTCGAAAAAGGAAATGCGCTGGCTGGCTTTTCCTTCTTCATTTTGTAAGTTTTATAAGTATGTTTATGGGGTGTGCGTGTTGTGTATTGCTGCCACACCCCCCTTATGGCCAGATGGGGATTCGCTGGTCCTAGCTGCACTCTAGTCCTGCTGCCACTGCATTCTGTTTGCACAGCCGACGAGAAACCACTTTCCATGAAAGTCCTTCCTTCCTCACAGCTCCCACTCCCAAGTCCCATGCCCAGGATCGAGTCGAGTCGAGAGCCATGCTGGGAATGTCGTCAAAGGATTTGCGTCACAGAATTCCGAGAGCTGACTCTATGTAGCCTGCATGCAGTCCTTACAAACTCGCACTCTTTGGCGTCGGCAGTTGGAAAACCAATTTGTACTAGTTTGCCCGCACACTTCGATTCTGGCTAGTCGAAAAGTAATTCAACTGCCGAAAGGCACAATCTACAGAACGTATAACGGCCTAATTGCAACTGGCCAATTTAAATGCGTCCTCGGACAGGCGCATCCTGTCCACGATCCGCTGCCACTTCCAGTTCCTGTTCCTGTTTCACTTCCACTTCTCTAGTTTGTTTTCGAAGCGCCGGAAATACTGGCAACTAGCAGTGCACCTGAGGCCGAGCTTCACACATAACAACACTGGGAGTGCCACGAAGATTAATGGCCTTAACACCCTTAATGCACTGTAAAAAAAATGTATTTCAACTAGAGTTCTTAGTGAACTAGATTTCAAGTTTCTCATAGTTTTAGTTTTGTAAGTTAATCAATATTTTTAATAAATATTCTTTAGTACTTTTTAAATATTGGAATTATTGGAATCCTGTTGGTTTATACTGGAAAAAAATGTATGTGCCAATGAAGATGACGAATTTGTGTATGTGTATTCTCACCGCTTAAGGACATTATTCCAACGCCTGCCTCTGACAATGTGGCAGAAGGCCTTTGACATGGGGCACGGGTTTGGTGGGGGGAATTCGGTGCTGAAAAATGTCGCCGCATGTTTGCGGTGGCTAACAGCGACCTTAGGGAGTCAGGCAGCCCAATAGGGACTGACGAAAAGGACATTCAACTTGCAGGACTTGTTCAAACTAAGCCAGCGGGTGGCATTCGGCAAACTTTTACTTGAACTTTTAGGGCAACACTAGAGAGGTAATCACATTTAAAGAAAACTTTTTTCTCTTCGTTTTGCTTATTATTCCTACTGAAGGGATATCACTTTAAGTTATTCAGATATTTTATTTTATCTGCAGCAAGGTGCAAGCCTAACTTTTTCTGGCGTCTTACTACTCCTAGTCGTCTTTTATTTCTTGATAATTTACCACTTAAACAATGTTTAAACAAGCAAAATCTATATTAATTAGAATGCTAAATTTAAAGTATATTTAAGCACATTTTTCTTGTGAAATTTTCATTGCCTTACTTACTCTTCGTTTCGGCAGAAAAGTCGCACAGCCAAAAGTCAATATAAATGTTGACTTTAAAATGAAATCACAGCCCGAATCCTGCCTTATCATCATTCACGGCCACACAAAGTCTGGCGCTGTGTGAGAAGTTTAATCAAAATAATAAACCCAGTTTGTTTTCTAATTTGCCATGCAAAAGTTCCAAGGACGCAGGATGGCAACAGGGCTCGGTTCTGTTGTGTCTAAGTCCATTATCTTGTCCTCGGAACACCGCCTTCCCAATCTGGAAATTCAAAACCAAGAAGGCAGGACTCAAGACGCAGGACACAGACGACATAGACACCTACCTACCTCGGCGTATGTCTAAACAATATAAGTCGCCCACTGTTACAGTTCATTTGAATGGAACGAATTTCATAGGAAATGAAGGCAGCGGCGCGGCATATTAGATTTCCCCAAAGGAGCAGGAGCAGGAGTTGGGCTTGGGCTTGGGCTTGGGAGGCTGAAAAATTTTAAATGCAAATGAATAAGCAGCTGGAAATGATTCCGCAAATTTATTCATAATAAACAAGATAACAATAACAATAATGCCACATGATAAGCCCAGTCAAATGTTATCTCTCGACTGTCCCTTAATTCGAATTGCGATCCATAAATATTTATGAGTCTGTGTGTGTGGAAAACTTTGATTTTCCGAGGCGCCAGCAAGTCGTAGCCCCATTAAAACGTATTAAAATATATTATTTTGTTTTACGACTTTACCAAATATGTTTTATATTGGCGGAGGGGCCATCAAATAGCCATATTTTTGGAGCTTTTTACACCACATTTTACAGCCAATGGGATTAGGCCAGGTAAGCGTTTTAAACCATTCAAACTGAAAGCTCTGAGGGGTCTTTATTTTGCGGCCCTGTTCATTTGCATATGCCACACATTTAGTAATTAATCCGATGTACTTTGACAAGGCTTAGCTAATTTTAGCAAATATTCAGCGGGGCTGTGTGCAAAGGTGAAACGATACATTCATTAGCATCACGTCTGATGCAGGTGGAATTTATTTATAAGTAACGTTGTGCGATGTGTATCTAATTATATAGTGTTTATTTAATTTGTAAGGTGTACTTTTGATTTCACTTAATTAACTGCAGCTCCTAGTCAACTTTTAGCATTATCTTTGAAGCATACTGCCATTTACTATGAATCATTACTTTTCAGTCCTGTGGTGATATTGTTTTACAGCATTTATGAGTAAACCACAAATGTGCTAAGCTATTTATCTACAAACTACAAGCATGCTGTGAGGCATTCGCTCACTCTCTTGGGAAATCGGCTTAAGGTTTTATATAAGCAGGTCTTGTGCAAGTGACCACTCGGGTCAGGCGGTCACGTTCAATGTCCATTCCGGAGGAGGGTCAACGTGAGCCATAAAACCGAAGACAATGAAAGCCTCTTGTGCGCATAACCATATCATATCCTGGCAGGACTTTAAATCGTTTTAATTAAGCGCATTCCCACAGACATTGCACCACTTTTTGCACACAGCCCCTGCAGATGGCATTCGTATTTATTTATTTACATACACGGCTCTCCTCCCCTCAGAAAAACAGTGCGAATATTGTTTTAATATTGCACATGCCATGTGGCAGAAGAACGAGAAAATAAAGTCAAAGTGCGGCCGTTTTGCAAATTAAAACGCGGCCAATGTGAGTTGAATTCTTAAAGTGGCCACCAAATGGGAGTAGGGGAAGGTAGGAAGCTGGAGAACCCTGACGGTTCACGTGGCGTATACGTCATGTTGCCTGCCAAATAAATCTGCGCCCACAAAATGCCCGACGAGACGGACTTGCGGTTGATTTTATTTCGCTTTTACTTTTTTATTATTCTGGCGAATTTATGAGCCGCGTATAATGTTGATTTAATATTTATAACAACAATTGCGATTTGGCGGAGAGCGAGCCGTCAAGTTTTTAATGCTTCTTGATCCAAATATATACACATATTTGGCAAATTAAGTTTACTTATTTAGTGAATTCCTCCATCTGCCAGCTTAATGCCTTTCTTTCGGATTTCCTGCGCCTGAAACTGAAATTTTTATTCCCGGCTTACGCGCTTTTATGGCCCATGTTGATCATAAAGTTGCTAAAATAATTGAAATGACACGGCTTAAGTGAGTGCGGAAGTTTCGTTCGTTTGTTATTTCTCTGTCATTGTGTGCAGGACAAATTTGTGGTTGTTTATGATCTCGGCTAATAGCCATCACAACGCGCTTCTGACCAACTTTGGCAAACTTTTTAAATTTCACCGCGCTATCGTCCTTACTTATATTGCGAGCATAGGGGAATGTGCCAGTTGCGATAAGTGGAGATTGGTTGCTGGGAAACTCTCCTTTTGATATCCAACAACTTACAGAAAATATAAGACAATATGCTTTGATTCGGGCTTATAAATGTCATTGTTAAATAATGCTTTATTCTGTTTTAAAAAGGGGAGTAATTGAATTCGAACTTTTGTTAATTACAGCATTTGATTTAAAATACAAATAAATTAATGAGAGGAAGTACAACTTTTAATAGTTTAAACAACAAATTTAAGAAGTATCTCTAATTTACTGCAGCTCCACCCTCGTTGCTATTTCTCTCTCATGTTAGTTCGACTTAATTTTCATTAAAATAAATCCTTTGCCAAACCTCATTTCAAATTCGACATAACTTTATTGCATTACATTTTTGAGGCAACAACCAGCCACATCGCACTGACTTTCACTGAACCAAAGTCCCCGTGCGCACTAAATATTTGATCTGATTTTGGACAGAAATCCCTCGCCACTGGATAACTTTTCTGGGGCATTGATACTTTGCCTGACTGGCTGGTTGGCTGGCTGACTGCTGCCGAAATCCATGACGTGAAAAATAATTTGAACAAAATCGAAATCCGAAATGCAATATTCAGCATTCCTGCAGCATATTCTAGTTGATTGATGATTTTTCTAACACACACAGAACTTTGCATATTTTTCCTCTATGACTGCGGTGAGGTGGGATTGCGGGGCTGGAATATTTGCGAAACCAGCTAGGGACAAATTGCCGTAGTCAGGACATCGTGTTTTACATTTTACAATTTATTTAAATAAGAAACGCTTTTTCTCGGGGGGCCTTGGCGACAACGTGTTTTACAGCATTTTCTGGCGGAGCACTGGGAGTTTCGCAACTTTTGCGTAACTTTGCCGTTAATGCTCGGTTGCCATTTAAGCGGCCGACGGAGCGGAGTATTTATACGGCGTCTTTCCCATTAACGATGCTCTTTCCAGGACCTCCACTCCCAGTCCCTTCTTCACCTGCGTCATCGTCAACTTTGGCCTAAGCCATTTGGCCAAAAAGGCAATTAGGTGAACCTGAGTGTGTGGCATTGGAGCGGGATTAGCAGAGATTCCGGCCAGATGGGACTCCGACTCCGACTCGTCCTGTGTGTGTGTGTGTGTGTGTGTGTGGTTAGTATGCAAATTTACGCTACAAACGTGACAAACCGAAAAACAAACTAAACTGTGCCAGCAGCAAAATAATTGACAAAGCACCTGAGATTGTGTCACGTGCGAGGTATGTTTGCCAAAATTTAATAGACCTTTCGAGAGGGTTTTCAACAAGTGCCAAGGATGTTCCTATGTCCCAAGGTCGCAGTCTTCCTGGCTTCCAATCAATTTGTCCGTTCGGGTCTGCTTAAAAAATATATAATAAAGTAAAAAAGAGCCCTCCCAATTTTAATAAACGTTCAAAACTCTGACAACTTTTGCGACTGAATATATTTTTTTTACACCCACTCGGCTATGACCTCAACAAAAGCAAACCTCAGCGTAACCGACAAAAGGATCCCAGGTCCTGGCGGCTGGAGCGGCCTTGAAAGCTGTAAAAATATGAAAAGGAAGCCATTGAGCCGTGAGACCGAACCAGGCAAAGTCATCAGTCTGGCTCTATTCGTGTACACGGGAAAATATAAGGATTACAAATCTGAAATTTATTTGAATACATAAGCTCAAGGTAACTTAACTCGTTTTTAGAATAAATTAATTTATTATTATAATATTTAATATAAATAAAATTGTTTTACATATTATTCTTTCCACAAGGATAGAGCTTAAATTTTTTTTTGTAAGTTATATAAATATATAGTATATCTCTCTATGATTTGATTTATTTATTTTTCATGGAAGGAATATTTTATTGAAATACATATATATTTTATTACTGACTCTTGAATTTTAAACTATATTTTCATTAATATGACATTGAAGCCTATAAAATGAGGATTAATAGAAATATATTACATGAAATTTATTAATTATTTGACATCTAAAAGCTGCTTAATTAAAAATTCCATATTCTTTATAGTTTTATTTAAGTGAATTTTCATAATAAATTGAACTTGAATTAATTTAATCATGTAATCCTATTATAATCATTATTCTGACATTAAAGTTCATACTTTAAACAATTGTTTATGGAAAATTTTGTTCACTTCATATTTCCCTTCAATATTTTTATCCCACACCTAATTTTTTGATGTTGTTCATTTTTCAACCTTCTGTGCCAGACGACACACCGTCAAATCGCTGGCAAAGTCGACATAATTCAATTTGCCCTGAAAGCTTGCTGATATTTTACGAGGGCCTCAAGACAAGAAGAATTTTAACCCGCCACGAGCATAAATTAAGCGTTTTAAATGCTCTCACGGTTCCGGGGGAAAGGCGATGGAAAATTCCGGGAAAGAGTTTAAGTGTGGCCCCGTTTTGTTCGACACGCAATTTGCGTTTTTGTGTGATTGAAATGAAATGCTTTTATGCCGGGACAGAGTCGTAAACTTAATTTGACAAATTGCAAGCTTAGCGGGGACCAGAATTCATATGTATGTAGGCCTTTTGCCAAGTCCTGATGATGCCTTTATTTGATTTTTTTTGTTTTTGCCCCGTTTTTGGGCCTGCCACATAAGCGGCTTAATTGCGCGCCTTTTGATGGGATCATAAAAAGGCCAAACGATCCGCAACGGAGTCGTTGTTGTTATCCTGTCGCATATGTGGGTGCAGTTTTCCACTCTTCCGGAAAAGTGTGCCGCCAGGCTGTGAAATTTTATAAAAGGCATTAATTAAATGAAATAATTCCCGCAGATGACAACTGAAATTGCTAACCACGCAATTCGTGCCAGTGGTAAACAAAGCTGTCAATAAAGGACTCAAGGACAAAGTGGTTTTAAGGGAAAAGGGAGGAACACTTTAGAATTTTGTATTCAAAATATGTATATGTGCATTAAAAATATGAGCCTTAAAAATTATACATCCCAAGGAATGTATTCTACATAAGATATTAACTAGGTTTGTTTATATTTAAATTTGTTGTTAATTATTAAAGAACTTTCTACCCCAACCAACGTGCATTCTTGTTCTTATTTAATTTATTCCGTGTATATCTGAAGATACCCAAACTCTTTAAAATATCTGCAATAAAAGTGTAGTCACGTTTCGCAAATGAATCCCACGGGTGCTTACCTAAATTGATTATGACCTAAAATGCAAATTTTATGCAGTGAATAGTGGGGTGAAAGTGAACTTTTAAGGACTCAACTGGGCATTGGCTCTGCATAATTAGTACCCTTGCCATTTTTCACTCAGCTGCACTTTTACATTTTCCTTTTTATTCAGAGAGAGGCAAAATTGCTCCCAAGAAAAATAGTTGAAAAGGAAAAGTGTGAAAGTATTAAATTGCCTTAAGGTCTTTCCGCCGCAGCCACAGCCACAGCCTCCTCGTGGCATTCCGTATTCTCCCCTCCGTTCTCAGGTAGTAGTGGGGTTTTCTTACCGCCTTTGGCTAAAGTTCTCAGGTCGGCAGAAGGCACTTGTTGCATTAAGTAAATTCCCCGTAGACGTAGATCCTGGCTGCTGCTGGCCTGGCTAAATATACATGAGCTGAGGTCAGGTCAGCCGGCTTAAAATAACAAACATTTGCTAGACTAATTAGTGGACGTCCAAGAGGTCATTCGGAGGGTAAGAGGGCTTTAAAAACTAAAAGGATACTGTTGTCCGAGCACAAGCTTTTGCAAATTTAATTAGCCAAAATACGAGAGGTCAGCAGCAAGCTCAAACTATGGGGGTAAAATATATACGAAAAAAGGGTACATTTTAAAATGCGAAGGCTCTTCTTAAAAATGATAATTGGCATTTGCCGAGCTCTGTAAATATTCCTCTCAGAGCGGCCGCTTTAATTGAATTTACTAAGCAGTTTTTATCCAGTTTTCTTCTACTCCATTACAGCCAGATAGCCCCAAGTTATAAGCTAAAATAGGGACCCAGACAGTGAAAAATAATTCAAGGGAAAAATGCTTTGCATTGTTTTCGAAACTAGAGTTAAGAAATATAATGTATATATACTTTTAAAGCACTATAAATATATAATTATGTAAGTGTAATATATTAAATAAAAATAATTTATTTACTTGCCAATTTCCAAAAAATTAATTCCATTTAATGCAATAGTTTTTTCTTTGTGCATGGACCCATGTTACGTGCTGATGTCTTGGCCATAACACTTCAAATGTAACGGCCAGATCGATGGCTCAAACTCAGATAAATTGGCGTGGCCAAATGGACTGGTCAATGTCTAGCTGAATGAGCCCAAATGAGCCCTTTTTCTTTGCCGTCTATCTGTCGGAAAAGCCAAAACAAACCGAAGATAAATGACCACTGAACAGCAACCGAAAAATACAGGGGGAGAACAGGGAGTACTTTTACCAACTTTTAGTGGCGAGAAACAGCAAACTTGACCCAAATCTAGTGGTACTGACCCAAGTTACAGGCCATAAGGCCCCAAATCGACAGTTAATTAAGGCTTCAGTTGTCCAGAAAGCCAGCAGCAGCACCATTACTCCCTCAAAAGGCAAGACTTCTGCTGAAAGTTTGCATTTTAATTAGCAGACCAGTTGACACTGATACTGAGAACTACTATCCGCTGGGCCAAGACAGAACCGAGCCACAATCAGATTATGGCCGGGACTGAAAATAATCGCGGGAAGCACTAAAAATACCCACCCAGATTGCTTCACAGATTGTTTCAGATTTCAGATTTCAGCTGGATATATTTTTGGCTTACTAGAGTAACAGCAAATATTTCGGGCTTCCAGACTGGCAAGTGTCTTCTCATTGCCAAACAAAAGGAAAATTCTACCAGAATAATATAACAAGAATAAAGAGAAAACTGCTATTGACGTCAGGGATGTCAACATTTAAATGCAAAATACGAGAAGCTCAAAAATAAAATACAACAAAAATACGGGATTCTTTGATTTCTTTGATGTGCTGTACATATTTTTGGAGCTTGTTAATGAAGACTAAATTGTATATATTTGTTTATGAAATTGAGAAATGCCAAAGCAACAAACAGGGCGGCAGTGGGAGTGAGAGGAGCCTTCAAATGTGTCTATTTAGGTCGAAAAATGAACTTGATACGCAGGTTAAACCGAACAAAACCGAGTCGAAGGGATGTGGGAAAGCCACCGCAGGTTTAAAATTACTCTGGGCTAAAAAAGGACCAAGATGGAGGGATAATAACAGTCATTTTTTTCTGCGTATTACTGCAAGTAAAATAAATAAACTGGCCTGAAAACAAATATCAGATTTAAAACAAATATATATAATATTTTCAGTTAAGATTGCAGCTTGAAGTTTTCTCAGCTTAAATTAACAGTCGTTTTGTGCAACTTTTGTAGCATTAACATTTTGTCTAATTTTCTGCTGACTAAATGCCAAGCAAAGCTTAAAATTCAAAAAACAAAAAGAAAAAAAAAACCAAAACAAATGGTAAATAATCCAGCAAATAAATTGAATAATTGCCAAAACAAGTTTGATGTCTGCCCCTTAAGATCAAAATAAACTCAATTACTTCTGCTTGAGTTACCCGGAGGCAAAAAATATCTTTTATATTCCCTGTACATCTGTGGAATTTTCTGCTTAAAGTTTTTGAGTACAATTCGAAAATTCCGCTTCACCCTTTGCTAGTTAAATGCTGTATCATTCCAAAGCTGTTGAGTTTAATATTTGCATAAATAAATCTAGAGCATTCTACAAGATTTACATAAGTTGACGAGCAATGAAAACAAAGCGGCAAATAAAAATGCAGGGATAAGCTCGGATTTCCATAATAAAAACACTTTTCCTTTAAAACTGGGACTTTAATTGAAAACAAAATGCTTTCAGTTTAAGGGAAAGTGTGGTGTTGCAGCAGCGACACTTTCTAATTGAGATTCCATAACAGTGGCCATCATTTGCACAGTTAGTTAAACAAGGGGAGGTTGGTAAAATTTCTTATTTGTTTAATGCCCTGCGTCGATTTGACAGCAGCTCGGGGCTCTTACATCCCCCAGCCCCATGCTAAATCCTTGTGAAAATTGGAGCTCTAGGGACTCTGGGGTCTGTCCACCCCGTTTTCCCTGTACATTTTCCCAGTCACGTCGGAAAAGCAAATAGAACAGGAAATTCCACGCCTGCTTTCCTATCTTGGTGTTGCTGGTTTTTCCTTTCTCCTTTTTTTTGTGGCATTTTTTCCGCCTTTCAGGGGTGGATTGGAGCATGTTTGTAATTGCGCAGCGATTTACAATTTAAATGCTTTTGCCCTGAATCAAAGCCTGAAAGCCAAAGCCACAGCAGGTGTTGGCTCGGCCTTTGACCTTATAGAAATTATTTAAGGCTAATTGGAAAATCTAAATAAATAAACCGGATTTATGTAAATTAAGCCTTGAACCAAATAGTATAGACATTTAAACGGAGTTCAACCTTTTAATTGTGCTTCATATTCGCTGCTTCATGAGTCTCGGCCAACTGTGCGTATACTTCATCTGCAGGCCGTAAATCAAGCGCTTGGCATGATGCATGGATATTCTGTGGCTGGCGGTAGTGTTTCTTTTCATTTTTTTCTAGGGTGTGAGTGGCAGAAAAATCGAGCCTCAGTCCCAAGGTCTTATCAATTATACTTTTGAGCACTGGGTGCAGACAGAGATTAATTGGAGGGAAGACGGGGCGAGGATAAAGTCATGGCATCCCTAAAAATAATATTGTAAACAAGCCGAGCTTTTGATGACTCTGCTGTTAATTTATTAAAATAAAACAATTAATTCAACAACTTTTAAATTATAAAATAAAAAGCGGTCTATCGGTAAAAACATAAAATCGAAATTAATATTTTTAAAGTGTCAGAAAGTGTGTAAAGAATAATCTAGAGAAAACTATATTTATAATAATTTTTATGTATAAATAATTATACTTTAAACACTATAATAATTTATAAAACTCTAAAAAACAAGTACAAATTGTAAATACTTTGTAAATAAAGAAAAGTGATGATGAAAATCAAAAGAAGCTCGATAAATTTTCATTAATACATATATTTTAAATACATTTTGCATATAGGCCGCTGCACGCAGGTTGAAAATTCCGCCACAGGTTTAACCAACATTTATATGGCTGAAAGTATGTCAAAACTTGTATATTGCCAGCGAAATACTCCTCACCAAGTTGGCAATCATTGCAAAAGCCTTGCCATTTTTCAGGCTTCGTCTCGCCTGCAATTCCCACTTGACATTTGGGCCCAATGCTCGATGCCGATGCCGTTGCCGTTGTCGAGTCGCCGCCCACAAACTCTTATAAATAAATAATGAGTCGGGAAGCCGCCTTTCACGAGGCAATTGACTGGAAAAAAGGTGGCCAGGACCGATGTCCCAAGTCAAGTGAGTGTGCAAATGTTTGGACATCGGTCAGGTGGCCTTCTTCGCCTTGGACTTATACTGGGATCCTCATATTGACCACCATCGTCGTCGGTCTGTGTGTTTTCGGTCTCCTTGATTTGAGTAATATTTTTCATGTCCGCAGCCCGACAGCCAATTTCCTTGCCCTTTGCGGCTAATCAGCGACACGTGCTTGTCTGGTAAGCTTAAGGGAAAAGTGGGTGATTTCTCAGGTTACAAATTTAAAATTTAAGAAGACCGTATAAAATATATATTTTCACTTGCAAGAAAAAAGTGGGCAAAAACAATATTTAATTTAAAAAAAAAAACACATAGAGAATAAGTTGTGTTGGCTTCTGGTTTACCTAATCATTCCGTTGGTGCATCGCAAACGAACTTCGCTGCGCGTTGGGTGGATACTTCACAGAATTTGGATTATTTCATTAATATTTACCAACGATTTTCCACTCCGGTGCAAGTCCCACACCCTGTGATGCTGACCTCTGCCCAGGGCAGGTCCAAAAGAAAAGTAAACATGTGCTGCAGTTAGCAGTTTTTCAGTTTTTCCTGACACAACGTGGCACGTCATCAGCACGGACACACGGATCTCACACAGCGAAGGATGCAGATGCAAACTGCACCTATCTCACCCCGAGATTGCGTGTGATATTTGAGCTTTCAGCTCTGAGCTACGACGAGTCCCCAGAGAAAACCTGCAGAGGCAGCAACAAAATTCCCCAATTCGCAATTGGCAAATTTTGCACGTTTTGTTTGCATTTGATTATGCCATATGGGGTGGTGGCGGCCAAGGGTTGACTTACCGCGGACTAAGGTTAGCTCACCCAAGTCGACAGATGGATTGGCCCTAAACTCTAGTGGTTTTTGCCTTTCTGACAGTTGATTTTCCACCAGAAACGTGGGTCCGCAATTAATCATAAAGCGGCGGCACTCCCAGTCGGAGTTTTCAATAAGAAAACCTCCCGTAGCAGAAAGCGATGGCCAACAAAAAAAGAAGGAAATTTTAAGAAAACTTTTACTGGGACAAAGGCACTTGCAAAAATTTTATTTGTATTTTTTTTTATAAATTAAGAGAAAAAAAAACATTAAGTGATTTTATAAAAATTACCATAAAATATTATCTAGAAGCTTTTATTTAAATTATGCAAATTAAGGACTTTTAACAAAATTCAATTTCTTAAAAAATATATATATTCTCGTTGTGTAACGAAAATAAAATTTCACACAAAAAAATGATTTCAATTTATGAATGGCTAAAAAACAATCTCATTTCCTTCCATTTTCCAACCAAGTTTTTCCTCAGTGACTGCTGGTCGAAATTTATGCGTCCTTGCCGGCCCCTTATCACATAGCAGTTCTCGCTGTTCCGGGCCTTAGTTTTTGGGCTCCGCAACAGCTGATTGTGGGCGGTGGAAGGGCGGAGGGCGTGAGCATGGGCGTGGGCGCGATACAAGCGGACATTGCATTGTTGCCGACAGTTGCAGCCAAGCGAGTAAAATGTTTAACAAGCGCAAAATTCGCGCAAAGCAAAAGCAAAGCAAAGGAAAAGCGGAGAGCAAGCTGAAGACGACAAAAGACCGAAAGATAAAATTTTCAGAGCGTTGTTTACTCCCCCTCTTGTTTCTGTTTTTATCCTCAGTTTCTTCTCCTTTTGCTTGTTTTTCCTTGGTGATTTATTTTAGGCGGTATTTTTATTTTGATACCCAGCAGGCACTCGCATCGAGTGGGTTGTTTTAAGCCAAAATTAATTGCAAATATAATGTCAAGCGTGGGTGTTTGCCTCGTAAATAAAAAAAATTTAATTAAAAGGTTACGAAATCAAAGTTAAATGTCAATGTGTGGTTTCTCTTAATACCATAATAAAATTATAAGCTTTGAAAAGTGGTTAAATATGAAGGATAATTCGTTAAGAATATTTAGAGAACGGTTTTGGGTGTTGAAAAAGATTTATTTTATAATATTTTTAAAGTTTTTGTTATCTTTTTCTATTGAAGGGTAATTTATTTATTTATTATTAATTTTATATTATTTTCTCTACCAAACCCATATTTGTCTCGAATTAAATTAACCATCTTCCAAAATATATTAATTAACCAACTATTTCTTAGCGAATTCCAATCCAATGGGTATTTATATCATCGCATTCTTCAGGGTCTGCCTCTGTACCATTTTTTTTGCATTTAGGCTGCAGACGGTGGAGGATATTTAATTAAATTTTTGCTCCTAGTTGTTTACAACAGCCGACGTCTCGGTTAATCTCTTGATTAACTCGCAGCCAGACAATGAGAATGCATGTTCCTCTGGGCATGACAACTTGATAATCTCCCCGAAAAAAGGAAGAAGAGAAAGCCAGGCGGAGATAAGGATAAAAAGAAGAGTTTTTGGAAGCCCTCATCCAGATGCGACATGTGGCAGCATTTGATGAAATATAAAACTTCAAAACGAGTCTGACAGCTGCTGACATTGCGATGTCCTCGCTCCAATGTCCTCTGTGTGCGTTTGTGTGTGTGTGTGTGTGGGATTAAGCCAGCGCATCATTAAACAGACGGCTGCACATTGCGCATACGTCACGTGGCACACGCGAAGGAAATACATACATATATAACGACTTTTAATACATGCCGTATATGTTGGTAATGCAGGTTCTTATGAGATTTGTCATCGGCGAATCAGCTGTCATCTTAGAGGCATTCAAATGCTCAACAATTAATCAGCTTATCCCCGACTGACAGGCCGTGTGATTGCCAAAGGAGCGGCGGGTCCTCGCTTCGTCGAAATTCATTTCGCTCCTCTCAACTGCAGTCAATAGTCCTTTGCCTCTCCCCTTGCCTTTGCTTTCGGAAAAAAGGAAAAATAAAACATCTTGAGACTTAGCAGTCATTGTTGAATTCTGTCGAAATAAATATTTTATCGCAAATTCTCAGGCTTCAAGCGTTTTCGCTCATGTTCCAGACGGCACCTTGACATCGTTCATACGAAACTGAGTAGCTGAAGTAGTTTTCCGATTTTGAAGACTTCCAATATATTGCCTTCTGTTGCCGACGGACGGCCCTTTGACACTCAGCCTTTTCAAGCATTTTTCGGAAGTTTTCCATTACGAAGTTGCGATGAAAACCTAATTGATTTTCGGTGAAGGTCAATTTAATTCAAGAAAATGTATAGCTTTGATTAAATTAAATTTGGGGTTTCAGAAAATTGCTTTTATTGTATTTTACAAATTTGTTCAGGTGCGAAGCAATAATTAAAATTTAATAAAGGGAAATTGATTTTTAAAGGTGCTATTTATATGTATATTCCATTAATTATATATTACCAAATCTTTTACATTTCTAACATTTTTCGTTTATAAATATTTAAATTCTATATAAAATAGGCTTACATTAAATTCATTTTTCTTTAAACTTTAGGAATCCTGGCTTTCTCCAAAACAGTTCAAATAAAACAAAATAATTAGAAAACCTTTTTCTTGACCTGTCAAACATCAAATTGAATTAATTTATTTGAGGCGAAATCATTTTCAAGAACGACTACGTGCTGGCTGAAGAAAGGACGATGCCTGGCAAAAAACCTCAAAAAAAGCGAACAAGAAAAAACCCCTTATGGCAGTCGTTCGTTATGGCCATAAATGGGGGCAATTACCAACACTCTTAACGGTATTTAGCCGGGCCAGCTCTTGCCGAAATTGAAGTAGAATAAACAAAATTAATATGTTGCCACCCGCCGGGCGACTTGTGGCACGTCTAAACACAATGGACCGCCCGCTGGGGACTCCCACCCACCAACAGGTCGTCGTCGTCCATTCAAAGGGATATTCATGTGTGTGTGTGGGAGTGGGTGTGTGTATAGTGGCTGTATATTTCCCGCTTATTATTTTGCAATCGGTACATGGACACCAGCACTGCGAACTCACTTAATTGATATGCATGTGTTTGTAAAACAGCAAGCCAACAGAGTCAGCACGGGATCCTGCTATCATCCTGCGGCGTCCTTCAATTGACTTTGCAGGTCGGCTTTCGGCCGTAAGGACGATTTTCTGATAGCAGCCAGCCAGCGGAACGGGCCACCCCGAAAACAGTGTCAGCTGTGTTGCCGAAAATATATTAAAACTTCCGTGCATTTCAAATTAAGCATTGAGAATTGCAAACAAAAAAGGTCGAACAGTTCGAGAAGAAATTGATATTGAAAAGCTAAATGATGGGTTGCAAAAATGAATCCATTAATATAAATTTTTAAATATTTTCCTTATATTTAAACTTAGCTATTTGCTTTACTTTAATAAATAGCATTTAAAAACGATGAGTACAAAAAATGCTTTGTGTATTTTATTGATGTACTTTAACATTTCTAGAGTTTGATTATTAATATTATTAATTTGGCAAAAACATTAATTTTTTAAAAGAACTTTAAAAGCTATTTAATTATTTTTACCCTTAATATTTATCACTAGTTCGCTGGAAATGTCCAGCACTGAGTGCCAAGGGCTGTGGCACTTGTCTGGTCATTCATTAAACCTCGACAACATGGCGTATGAAAAGCATAAAACTAAATATGGCCAAACGGGAATCTCTCGAAATGTCAACAGGGTCGTCGACGTTGGTCCCAAAAATAAGCGAAAAAGGGATCAGGAGTCAGAGATCTGGTATCGGGATTTCACCACCGCACATATCGCCACAGAACCGAGAGGGACACACAATCTCTATCCGTCAGTGCTTAATTAAATCTCCTCGGACAAGTTTATTTCACTTTCGCCTTCCTGGCCGGCTGTCAAATTAAGGTTAACTCCCAAAACCCCTCCCAAAAAAGGAGGCGGCGTCTGTTGCACAAGTTTTGCGGTTAACTTCCTGGCCGGACTGAAACTAATTTCAGCTAGATGATGTCAAGTCATTAAGTTGTATTTCTGGTCAGCTGGGAGAAGTGTTTGATAGTGCTGTGCTGAACGGTAGCAGTAGCAGAGAGGTCAGAGTTCACTGCGCTCCAGGCCCTTTCGCAGGACTTGTTGCATACTTTTTGGGGCGTCGGCACTGCGGGCGGAATGGCTCGTAAACGTTCTGAAAGTACGGCAAGTGTACATAGAAAATTACAAGGATTCTTGAAAATAAAGTTTGCTAATTGGTCCACGGGGTGGGTCTAAATTAATGTAAAATATCACTCCCATTTGGGTGAAGTGCCAAGCAGGAGTGTGGCAGGAAAAACTTATTAAAGTCAAACTAGATTTTATGGCTCATAACTCTTTTTAAGTCACTCTCATAAAAGACTTTTAAAGAGTGTATGAACTGGACTGCTCCTAAGGATAATTAAGAAGGGAACTCAAAAATATAATCTTAAGTTGCATTTAACTGTTAAGTAAATAAACGCTGGTATTATTTTTTAATATTATAAACATATGTTGTCATATTAAAGGCACACATAATTGGCGTAATTTCCAAGAAACTTTATAAGATAAATCCAAATTTCTGTAGGTGGCTTAAGGTAGCAGATATTCCAAAAGGATTTAACCTGATTCCTTAACATCAGGCCCTCCGTCAATGATGAGATTATTTGCCCCTGGCAACATGCGAGTTTTTCATTTAACTTTGCAGCCTACAATAAACAATGGCAATGACTAAAAGTCTGGAGCTGGCACTGTTAAGCTGTTTGCCAGGATAACAACAGAAGTAGGAGCAGGAGCTGAAGCTTAGGCTGGAACGAATCAGAGAGTTTTAATTTGTCAACCTCTGTCGCCAAGCCGCGCTAAATCTCACCTGCCAGGTGACGGGCCCAGCTGAACTCTTGACTACAGCTGATTAAGCTCATTTATCAAAAAGCAAAAGCCTGCACAGATGGCTCTTCATTCGGCTTACTGCTCTCTCGCAATTAAATGGCCCAAACTGTAGGCCACCAAATCGCCAGCGGCAGAGCGGCAAACTTCAAGTCAATATTGATATTGATGTTGGGAATCCGAAATTCGCCATTCGCATTGCCCCAGGAGGAAGAGAGGAAAAGGGCGGCGAAGTAGTCCCCCTCCAAGGCCAAGGAATTTTGGTATTTGAAAAGTTTGGCGGCGCATCAATTTGGCAAGACAAACATATAATCGTTAAAGTTTTAATTGTACTGTGTAAATGATGTTTCTGTTGCCATCTAAATTTAGATTACAAAGAACTTTGGATATATATTAACAAAGTTTCCGCTTGGCCGAGAGGCCCGAATCTAATTCTTTCAAAATCTAATTAAACTGTTGACTAATGGCAGTACGTATTGGGAGATTTTATTGCATTTTATTAAATTATTTTTATTAGGAAAATAGAGCTCTACATGATATTCATTAGGATGAAAGTTTTCAAATTAAATTATATATTTAGGATAAGAAATTGCTTCTTCACCAGCTTTTAAAGATTTTTAAATAGACAAAAATAATAGACAAGCCTAAACAAAGTCCCTAATGCAATTATTTTTGTTGCCTAACAAGCCAATAAATTGTACCAACACCATAAAGAAAATAAATTCAATCGAAACAATTAAACAATTAATAAACGGGGTTTATACTCAAAACGCCATAAATCAAGTTGAAAAATGTGCTTTTTTTCGGTTTAAATTGTTACTAAAACACATGTGTTCATATGATACCACGATTGCGAACTTAATTAAAAAAGTTTTCCTATTAATATAATTATTATTTTCCTCGTTCAATAAATGCCCCCTAAAAATGTTTTATAAAGTTTTTACGCAACGCAATGATGTCAAAGGTTTATGCAAAATGCAGTACACGTAAGCTCGGTGAACCAGTTTTCCTCCCAGCTGGAAAGCCCAGAGGGAAAGTGACTTTCAACTTTCATCTAGGCACTGCGCCTGTCTCCCGGAATTCTCGACTGGCATTTGTCAAATAGTTGGCAAGCTTCCCCAGCTTTCCCGGACCTCGTCAGGCATCTAGAAACTATTGACGTGTTTCAGTTTTTTATGGCAGGCGTCTCCCGGGACACGGGTCGCCTCCTGTCGTCTTCCCTCCGCTTCATAACTCTCCCTTTGGCTTATTACATTGCAAAGTTGATTTCATGGCATCCTTGTGGCGAATCCACAGCGTTGACAGGGCGTTCACAGGAGGCAGTAGTATGGGTTGGGTAAAGCAGGGCAGGACACCGGCAGGCAGGCAGACTGCCTGGCAGGCCGAGTGATTGAGTCCGGCATTTGTGAAACAAATTGCTCGGGATTCCTTCCAAATCCATTTTTGCATCTTTGCCCTTCGCCCAGCCGCCGTCTAGAAACTGACTGAACAAATGAACAATTTTGTGAATTAATTTGATGTCTCGGCTGATTCGCTTCTCGTTACTCAAAGATACATCTGTCTGCCTGTCTGCGGCCCCACCACAAGAAAAAACTTTGCATAATGGAGCACAACACGGTAAATGGCCTTGTCCTTGTTCACAGGGTAAGAAAGAAATGTACGAAGGAAATTCCACAGATGTCACATGTGCAGGACAAAGGCTGCAGACAAAAGGCTACCACACAGAGTCGAATGATTAATTTCAACTCAAACACCATCCATATCCAGAAGAGCATGAAGCTCTGATGGCAACGATGATAGCCGCTGCATGATGTTGAAATTATTCGGTACAAATTGGGCGATTTAACTTCATTACTTTGAATTATATGGCCAAGGTTAATATTGTAGTTGTAGAAATACATTAGTATTAAAGTGATTTATTGCAGTTATAAGCTGTTACAAGGCATATGATCACCATTTTAACAACTTTAAGACGTCCTTAGGGTATGCATTGAATTTTGCAACTAAGTATTTGGTAACACGTGGTCTTGGCTATATTTTATTTAATTCGTTGAAGTTTTCCCAGAATTTATAGAACATAATCTTCAGCTAAAACTTAATTGCATAAAAAAGCCTGAATTTAAGCACTGCGACAGTATTAACTCTATAAATAGTGATTTAGCTGCTCCATTAAACTCATTTAATTGTTCAAGAAAAATCTCATCTAAAAGAAGAGCAAAACTAATTTTTGTATTTTATTTGATTTATAAAAAAAAAATATATATATAAATAAATAAACAAATTATACGTAGAACAAATTAAAATTAGCATGAGTTCAAGCTATATGTGCAATTTACTCTCTCAACCAAATTACAGATTTAATAAAAGAATTCTATGAATATTTTAGGACTCGGTGAGGACTACCACCCATCCAATTATACAGCCACAGCTGGCAGGATAACAATGCCCTTGGCCAACATTGTGAGTCGGTGTTCCATTTGTGGTTGTGTAAATAACCAGCTCATTCGTCAAGGCAAAAATGCTGCTGCTGCTGGTCCCTCTCTAGCATCAACTCTCTGACATTATCCAGGCAACTATTTTAAAGAATTAAAAGCAATTCTGTGGAAAACTCAAAACGGAATTTATGAAATTAGCATAAGTTGAACCCAAAACGAAATTTACAACTTTGAGTGGCCCGCAAAGAGGGGCATGTCGAGTGTTCGTTTTCAGGTTTGGGTTCAGTGAAGTGAACAAACGGACTGGAATCCAAAAATACTTTTCCGCCACAGCCACAGGGATAAGGAAATGGACAGATGCCGGAAAATATATGTATATATCGGGAGTTAGTTGTAGGGAGTTATTTATTTTACTTTTATTTTAGCCGCGGGTCTGCTCCTTCCTTCCGTTTGCCTTTGTCGACTCTCGACTGTCTGTGTAATCGGCTAGAAGGGCTTAGATAAAACACGAAATGGCCACAAAAAAGGGAACTTGTCGTCAGGAGCACCCAACTAACACAAATACACACCAAGCTCAGGATATGCAAAGAAACCTTACTGGATTCGAGTTCGATAACCGGACTCGCACTCCGGACTTTAAGCCCAACCCTAAGGGTCTTAGAATTTACCCTTGTTAGCCAAATAAATCTGCACACTTCAGCAAATATAACAAAAGTAATAATATATATGAAAACTATGATGAAATCCTGCCAATTTAAGTCAGACTTTGGTCAGACTTTGTTCCAAAGAAAGAAAATCTAAAACAACAAGGATATACTTATGTATTTATTATTTTAACTTGATAAAATTCTTTGTGGGTCAACTTAAAAATATTTTCTGCTATGCCAAAAATAACATTCTTAAAGATGTTAATATTTGTGCAAGCAAAAAACTCCCAAAAATTAACCAGACATCAGACATTTAATGAATCCGGCATTTCCATGTAAGTACTCGCATGTAATTATATTAAATATTAGTTTTATTAACAAGACAGCGTCTGCAGTGCGAGAAAAATAAAAAGAAAACTGTAGGAAGTTGTACATATTATTTTCTTTAACAAAAATAAGCATCATTTTGTGGGGAAAAGAGAAAAAACATCCAATAAAACAGCATTTTGATACCTTTTCTCCTCTATAATTTAGGGTACTTTAGTTTGGATAAATAGTTTCCTACAAACCAATTCATTTTGGGAAAACTACTATAAACTTTTACCAGTGTCTCCGCCTCTGTGTCCGACTCATGCATATTAAATGGAATTACGCTGGCCGGCACTCGGGCGCTAATCAATGACACGTGCTGAGTTGACACCGCACTCATTAAGATGGACGCCCACCTGGTGTATCCTGGGCAGCTGGCCACGTTTGGCGCCTTGCCTGCCTATATCTGTGTTTACACATGTATTTAGTGGGAAATGCTGGCCAACTTTTTGGGCCACTTTGTGGCGCAGGCTTTTACTGAATTTTAATTAGACTTTGGCGCTGAAAAGCCAACACGTGCTGAAACCTGGGCAAACAGCGCTAAAAGCCAAGAACAAAGTCGTCGGGCATTAAATAAACATGAGTTGGCAAAAGTCATAAGGTCCTTAGCCCCGAAGGCTGAAAGGCATGAGAACAATGTGTTTACCTACATTTTCTTTAGAATTTGCCACTGTGTCAGAGAGATTACCCTGCTTTTGTGCGAGTTCCATCTAATCCTCAGTCATCGATTACGACACAATCCGGCGTGTCACATCGCTTGGCCATATTTGATAATATTTTCCCTCAGATTACTGTCGTAATAAGCTTTAGCATCGAGAGCCCTACAAATGCCTATCAATCTAAGGACCTGCCATTCGCAAACAATAAGAAGTTTTAAGAGATTTAAGAACGGACAGATGCAATGTGGCGGCAGAAACCACAGCACGAACAGAATGGCAAATGTGGTTGGGAAGCGAACCAAAAGGATGTCATAGGAAATACAATAATATTGACAATGGGATAACCTTGACACTTTTGATGAGTTTTGTCATGTGCACCGAAATTGTACAGGAAATGTATTCATTTGTAATGATAGATGTGAAAGTAAATGAGCAAAGAAATATTAATATGAACAACAAGTACAGGTATCACTGCCATTTCTACATAAATTATCATTAACGCACAACTTGAAATACTAATGCTTCTAAGTGCAAAGAAATCTCACGAATTTATAAATAAAAATGAATGGTCATATTTAAATATTATATTATATATTAAATTAATAGTTCCTTGATTTTTAGTCTCGTCTGTTGACTTTAAATGCATAAGTTCAAGTGTGTTAATAATTTAGAAAGCATCCTTGTAATTAGGCAGCACTCAGCCACTGGAAACTTGGCCAAAAGTGAATAGTCTTTACCGAATTTTGTCAAAATGTAATTAAATTTTCATGTCCTTCATTAGATCATTTCGGTGGCTGGTCGATAATTATGTGACCAATTAAAACGACTCTCTTATTGGCGTTACCATGACAAAGGACTCGAAATCACTAAGCCATTGCCTGTCCACAATGACAATTCACAGAATATTTTCGCAATACTTGACACATCTAAGTATTTGAGCATTGAGGGAAAATAATTCTAAGCTTTTCATTCAATTAATACCATCCGAGTGCTGCTATTAATATAACCGGAGGAGAGGCTTTTCCCGGGAAGCAGGTAAAACTTTGCCATGCGTCACTTGAGGTTGGCCAACTGACTTTTGCCGCCCACCTAATAAATAGGGGTGTCGGTTCATGTCAATCCATTTGATCGACCAGGCAGCGAGGTTAATAATAGGAGTCCCCATCAATTATGTAAAGAAAAAAGACACTTTTTTAAGGGCATGCGAGAGCCGTGCAGGTGTGCTTAAATTATAGCCTACATTCTGTGGCTAATTATTTATTTATAGGCTAAATGGCTAAAAGAAAGCACTGGTTACGGCTAAGTTGTTAAGAAATACAGGGAAACAAAAACAAAGAGTGGGAGCCTTCATAAAAATAATTGAAGGATAAATAAAGAAAACAAAAGGGTTAATTATGTATTATATTTAGAGCTTAGGTAGTAATTTTTGTCACAGATAATTATAGAAAACAAAAGGCCGTTATTGTTTCTTAAAGCTTTGATTTAAAATAAACAAAACTTGAGTCTTGAAATATTGAATTTGTATTTTTATTGTATTCTGTAAATAACACAGCTGCATGTAAAGCTAATACCGAAGAATATATATTTCGATTTCCTAATACTATACCAATAATTGGTGTAATAATAAATATTATTGCCTATATTATATCTTAATGTATACTTTAGTTAATAAATAGGATATTCATTCAGCTGAGGGATATAATTAGGTTAACATTCAGTCTTTATTTCATTCCCAGCTAGACTTTCAAAATAATGTGTAAAGCTTTTGTGATCCTATATTTTCCTATTTTTGTAATTTTCAATGGCCTTGTGGGTATTTTCTGAAGTTGTTTTAATTATTAATCAAATTAACCTAAATAAAATTTTTAAAGGTCTTACCTATTGTTTTGCTTGACAACATTTTCAGTCCCAATCTCTTGGCCATAGGTATTAAATCATTGAGGGACATTTAATAATATTATGAATAATTATTTTTATATTATTTTTCTACACAGACTTCGGAGAAGTATGGGTCTTTCTGATAGTCCTTCAATTAGTAAACTCTATCTACGGTCTTATACTGGTTTGTGCTAAATCTGAGGTTTGGTTTACTTTAATATTGTATTAAAATATGTAATAAAACGAATTATTTTCCAGCTTAAATGCATAATTATACCTTGGGCCTGCCAATCATTTTGTATAAATATATTTTTCTTTTTTTGGACCATAGTATTCTCGCAGGATGGTAGCGGTGGCTTTGAGGCTACAGAAGCCATTACATTTGGTTTTGTGCAGGGTATACATATAATATCATTAATAACTAAGTAGGATTTGTTTATTTATTTTAAAATTTTATTTATCTATTTCACAGCATTCAGTATTTATACCTGGTGTGTGGTTTTTAACTATTATTGTGAGTTTGTGGTAAGTTTTCAAGTTATTTAATAATTAATTAAGCAGTATAATAATTGAGTCTTTTGCTGTTTCAGGAACAACTTACTTTACGCAGCATTTCGTTTTGTTTTGTATAAATCTTTAAAATCGATGCTTTTTAATACGGAAAGTAACTTGTTTGTATTTTTTAAGTAAAAGTTTTAAATGTAACGACAACTTCAAGGTTCAAGATTAAAGACAAGCCTTTATTTGTATTTTCATATTTTTTGTTATTTGTGAAATAAAAAGAAAATTGAAAACCTTTTCAATACTCTCTCTTACCAAATGCCGGCAGGCCATTAGAATTGCCTTCGAATGGCACACGTACCCATATCAAGCCGTGACTCGCCAACCGTGCGACATGCAATTGAACAAATAAATCAGCGGGCTAATAAATTTTTAGCAACGCCAGTGGAAGCTGCCTAAAGCTGAGCCAGGGAAAGCCAGCTTCGACAAGGCTGCCATAAATGCTCAGCACACACACAAACACAGCCAAGCCAACTGAGCCATTAAGGAAGCCAAGTGAACAAGGCAAAGGACAAAGCCAGATTTCGGGAACGCGCAAAAAAGTAAACGGGAAATGGGGAGTTTCATTTGGTTGAGCTGCTGCTGTTGCTTTTCATTCTCATACCGCTTTAGCTGCTTTCACTGCTTTTCCTCTGCATTTCCCAGATTTTCAATTCAGTTCTGTGGCCCGCTTTGCCTCACACGGCGTATACGTGTTGTTTCTCGCGAAGTGTGAATGCGGATGTAACTTCCTCCCCCTCCTATGGTCCTGACTTCTACCACGAACATTCAACGTTATGATTAAAGGCCATTTTCAGCACCTGTTCGGGCCGTTGATTTTGTATCGACGAGCATTAATTGCAATTTATTTTTTATACCAACACTCAAGACTCACTCGCATGTAATTGAATTATTTATGCATGAGAGCATAAGCTATTTTAATGCTTATTTACATGTAACCGAGCGTGTGTACATTCAAGCAAAATGCCGCAATAAAAAATTTGTCATTTGCAGAGGGGTTACCACATTATTCAAAGGTAAATATGTGTTTTTCTTTTTTATTTATTTTTGAGATTTTCAAAATGTTTCAGCTTTGTTTTTAATTAGAAAAAAAATTAATAAAATCAGGTAAACATAAGTATAGAGTACATTTAAGTCGTTATCTCTTAAATTCATTGACAAGGCAGCCACCAGTAATTACAGCTCTTAATTTCACAAATTATTTCGCAATTAAAGCGTTCAATGTCAAAAGTTGTTTAAATTGCAAAATGCTGGACAAATAATTGGAAGGATGTTTACTTTTTATTAAATAAATGTTTACTTCTGAAACCTGTTAATATAAAATTAAGTATATATTTATTTCCATCCTTGGAATATATAATTTTTCCCATTAGTTCTTATATACATTACGAATATATATGGATATATATATATATGGAATATATAATTTGTCCCATTAGTTCTTATATACATTACGAAACCCTTAATTTGAATAACAATAAGAGCTGAAAGGTGAACTTATTAAGTTCCTTCTACTCTCATTCATTTTCTTTCATAATTACAGCAGTCCTTAAAGAGACCGCATTAAGTCGGGATTCTTCATTCCGCCTCTTCTTGCCTTTCTTTTCTTAATTATGCTCTACATTTTTTTAATATTGTCCTGCGAGAACAGTAAAGGATTTTTTCTCGGAATATTCCAAGGATTTTTTCCCGCCAGGTCTGCAAACAGAAGGAAACCAAAAACAAAGTATTGATAATAATAACTGCGTACAGCGAGCTAGAAAAAATAAATTAAAACCATAGATTATAATGCAGAGAATAAATGTGTTCTGTGCTGTGCAAACATTTCAAGCATAATGTGCCCAGCGGAGCCTTAACAAAAACTGTACAACTGCTTCCCGCTTGTTGACAACATGTCAAAGCAAACAATGCCATGCCAAGAGCTCAACTTCATTTTTCCCATTCGCTTTTCCTGGATGCACAGTACTCTCTCCTCCTTCCATCAACCTGAGCAGCCTTTTCAGCGAGTTAAATTCATTTAATTGAAACTACAACAATCTTTTCTTTATCTACAGAAGGGGAATCGTTATGCACTTGGCTTTGAAACTCAAGCACTCAAGTCGTCTGGAATAACGAGGCAAGGGTGCGTATACTTGATTTTATGAAACGGTTGCACGACAAATGGGCGTATACTTGATTAGCGACACAAGGAAGCATTAAAATAGAGATAATTATCTTTGCAGAGTTGGGTTAAAGGGAAGGCACTTAGGAGAATTATTGGTTTTGATTTCCCAGAACAATGCTGATAAATAGCTCATATAGGTTTGTGTACTATTATATTTTTCATAATTTGGAAAGATTTTCGTCGAACTTCTTGTAATTCACGAGAAACACTACATTGTTTCATATTTTCTAGTATGTCGAGAAATTCAAGGAAATAACTTTAGGATTTCGAAAGGGTAAAATACTCTATTATAATAAATAAATTCTTGGGAAGCAAAAATGAAAACCAATTTACTTGGAAAAACTAACCTCCTGGAGTTCTTTATAAAATTATATTATATGTATATAAATATTTACTTTCTTTAATTTGCTTAACAAAAATTAATTTATATCGGTTTTTCTTTTATTAGAAAATAATTAAAATTCCTGTGGGGAATGTTTTCTGTTAATACATTTTTAATTTACTTTAAACATCTGATAAAACAACAAAAACGTTTCTTCTGAGATTAATTTGTTAAATTTAAAAAGGATATAAGATGAATTAACAACTGGAGGAAATTAAAATAAAATATTTACAATTTTCATAGAGCCTTGCGGTTATTCCTTCATTCATATTATTACACTATGCACAAGCTTCACTGTACCGCCAACGTTAAACTTGAGGCCAAAGGCGATTAATATATATTTTTTGTTATCCTGCTTGGTGCGTCTGTCGTTCTTTTGTTGATTGTTCCGAGGTTCCCACATAAATTTGCCTCAAGATGCTCATAAATTTTAGCCTATTCGGAGGGCCACGACAGGCTAGGAAAAACTTTGGATGGATATGATAACAGCGAGCTGGCAGCATCTTAATTTACGTGACAGCTAGAGAGATTAAGCTATTAAATTACTTAGCGAAAACTCACATTCTGCTGGGTGGTTTATGGGAAAGAGTGCATTAAAGCAACTTAACTGCTCTGTAAATTCAAATAATTTATTCTGACGAACGACTGTAAGTTCTAAGAGTTGCCATAAAATTGCCTTTCCACACAAATGTTGCCCATACACAATGTTGACTATAAACGAAAAAGCTCACTGGAATCATAGCTCTCTTGCGAGTTCGTTTGCCATCCGACATTTAGTCAGCCAAATAACATCGAAGTTGCACCAAACCCAAATATAATATTGTATTTATTTATTCTCAGTCTATTACATTATTTATATTAAATGTTAGTTGTATATTTACAATGTAATATGGATTATAAAACTTTGCTGAAAACTGTTATCAAACTGTTGCATAAGTTTTTGCCACTTTAAGGAAAATGCAAGAGGAATTGGAGTACTCTAAACAATGAAAGAACTGAAAAGCCAGTGAAATGCAACTTTTTTGTTGGTCGAATATAGGTGAAAGTGTGGGTAATTGGCCAAACTTTCTGGACACTCGTAACTTTCAAAACAATATCAGAGTTTAATTGGTAAAGGCAACCTTGTAAAAGTTTTAATATTGCAAGGGTTCTCAAATTGCTTTATTTCTGGGAATGCGATGAATAATTGCAACCCAAACACTGTATAATTAAACAATAATTTTCTCTTACAGATTTTTATAGTAAATATTGATAGACCTTAATTCGTCTAACTAAATATTTAATACAAGTAAATGAAGATATTTTTAACAAAACACAATTGGTTGTTTTATTGAATAAAATTAAATACATTTTATAAGACATTTAAAGCTATTTTTAACAATTTGTTTTTTTTTTCAATTAAAATGAAAATTTTAGTTATCATGAAATCTGAAAATTATCAATTTATAATGATAGAATGAAAACTTATTAAATTGTCAATTAAGTTTGATTTCTAAAAGCTCTTTTACTTAAAAGCAAAAACTGCTTGCTACGAAATAGTAACTAACTTCTGTAATTTTATAATTATTAGTCTTTTATTTAGGAAAACCATTATAATCCTAATATATCTAATTATACTCATAATATATATAAAAATATAAAATCAACGAACAAAAACCTTAAGGCTATTTTTCAAATTATGTTAATTACTAGCTAATTACTAATAAAAAATAAAATACACAAGAAAACATGTTTCTATGAATAATTATAATGTCATGTTATCATGTGAAAAATTAATTACCACATATTTTGTTTCCTCGTTCACAAAAATTCTCTGCCAAAATTGTAAATAAAACTATAAGTTGGTAATAATTATTTTTTATTTAAAGCCGTAACAAATGGCAAAACGACCTTCATTTTATTACATGAAAAATTATGACTTTAATTTTGATTGACCACTAGGTTGTATTCGAGCATTATGGAATTGATTAATTGACCTTAATTATGAAGACGAGCTTAACAACTTCCCACCTACATTTTTTGGCTAACTCGATTTTTGTGGTTGGGACGGAGGCAGCCGCAGAAGCGAACCAAAGACGTCAGACAATAAGGCAAGGTATCCGATGTAGGCTTTAGAAAAACCCCCGAAAAGAAATACATAAATATTACGTCGTTCATTGGATTATCATTTATCATTCATCGTGTATAACATGGGGCGAAACTAGTTTTTTGGTCTAATTGTTTCCAGGAACCAGTCTAAATACCGACGAGAGTCTTTGATTGCCGTTTTCTGGAATAATTAAACATAGATTTTAGTATCGTGCATGGGGCCATGAATTAAACCTGCCTGCTGGACATAATTTTCAGTTGTAGGTGCTTATTAACTTCTCAGCTTCAGAACGCTTTGTGTTGTGTCATTTTAACTCACAGAAAAAACGAATGTTTTTGTCAATGCTTTGAAGATTCTTGAACTGAAACTTGTTTTGGGTGTCGCGTCCATCACCAGAACTCGAAAATTTGTTTGGCGTAAAGACTTCTTAAAGGTCAAAAGAATTACGCCATAGAAAATGCTGAAAACTCGTCTATTCAGGGTGAGGTTCAATGATATTGAATCAACTAAACTTGATCTTGGCCAGAACCAATTTGGAATTCCTTTGGCAGGTGCCAACCAGTTTCAGTAGATCAGTAGATGTTTATTTTTGTTTTTTATTTTTATTTTTCTTTTATTTACAACTTAAAGGCAGCGTGATTCCCCTTATCCGGCAGCGGACTTCAGGGCTCCGGGGCTCAGCTTGCGGTTCTTGGACTGGTAACGGGCCTTGTAACCATCCTTATCGGCGGTGTACATGGTCGTGGTCTCGGTTTCAGTCTTCTCGTCATAAACGGTGTACATGCCCATCACCACCAGCTCCTCTTTATCTGTACCAGGGTTCAGGATCATACCGACTTCCTCCCGGGAGCTGCCATTGGGCTCATTGACGCTGCGATAATAAAACACACAATTGCACATTTTCCTTGATAGAAATAGTTATCACCTACGCGAAACGGTATCCCTCCTTGCTGGAAGCTGCTTTGTAGACATCTGTAACAAAATGGGGAATGAGGTCATCCAGACGACCCGCCGAGCAGTTGGCGGCCATGATGGCCAGCAAGGCGGTGCAAAGAAGCTAAACGAATAAATAAATATTAGTATATAAATATGGAGATTATTTTAAACTATTTTTCCCTTCTGTTAACTGTTGTTAACATTTAATAAAATTAAAGGGATGACCTTATACATCTATAAACTCTTTAATTTAAAAGTTACTAGTAAGAGAATTGTCAAGACATTATTTCAAATGCCTGCCTGTATATCGTTTACAATTATTGATATTTTGTAAATTAATTAACTTCCTTTTCAATTTTAAATTTTATCAATAAAATTTAATGATTTCAGACTAGAAAAATCTGTGTAAAGTAAATTAAGGAAGACAACAAACTAATTCGAAATAAATAAGGAAATTAACTTTGTCAAGCCCGTAATTATTTCCCATTAATTTAAACAGTTCAACCATATTTTTTAATAGACCAAAAAACCATCAATCAGAGACTTTACAGGCAATATAAATACTTTGACTCAATTGAATTAAAGGCCAAGCTTGATTGGCCATTAACAGCAGCTGCATCAATAAATACTTTGCATGCAATGATTGCTTTCATTTAGATAGCACAAACACACTTCTCACATGCCGACGCCGATATCGGCAGGGTCGTAGATTCTCGGACACGGGTACCGCCCTGAAGTGACTGCTACTACTTACCAATTTTGTTGAGGAGGCCATGTTGATGCGCGCTGGAGTTACCAAGCTATACTAAAGCATCCGAAGCGCGCCCCTTAATTTATAAAAGTTAAGATCTGCATAGATCCGCGCTCGTCCGGCACACAGACATACACGGCGGATAAGTCATATTTCTTTCTTAGTTGCTGCCACTATTGAGTAAAACCGGTCGCCGGCCGTCGAGTTTCAGTCGGAGTCCCTCTTGAAATGCCGAATAAGACGCCACCGACGCCTTCCAGCCACTATGTTTCTATTATTGGTTAATATCGGCAGATCGTGTGAGGCCCAGGAATCGGCAGATGATCATCAGAACAATAGATAGTTTCACAGGTGTCCAAAAACAGTTTCTCGCCTAGTTGCATTCCATTTCTAATCATTAAGCGGTTATCCTTGGTTTCAAAGTTTAAAACAAGCATTGATTTATAAAAATTATATTTGCATATTTTTGTCTGCTGCCAAAATAGAAAAAAATGACTCGAAATAATTTGCTATAACTAGTTTAAGCCAGCCGTTTTGTGATTTCACTTTCTATAGGATGCTCTCGAATGTGATGACACTACCATATACCCACCAGCTTCTATTCATTGTGACCAATGGTTTTTCACCCTATGAATCAGGTTTTTCTTCGGTTCTTACATTACTGAACGATGACTAATTAGTTGTAATTAAGCAAGCAACATATTGATCTTACTTAGTCATTGCTTAACAGCAAATCCTTTTTAAATAGGGGAAATCCTCTAAAAAACCCAATTTAGGATAATTTTTAGATTTTAATAGTAGCAACCACAGTTAAATTAATAGCAAACAACCATTAATCTTCACATCATCATTTGGTTGAATGATCTTAACACATGACAAATTAAATTAGAGTTTATTAAAAGTCGCTTACCTTGCGCAAAATTGAAGTTTGCCATTTAAAACTGCCCCTAAGTTAAAAAAAAAGAAATAATATGTGTATTGAAAATATTAATAAATAATGGTTATGATGTTTTTATTGGCACATTTAGATTATCTTAATAAATAATTGGCCATATTAACGAATACAAACAGAATTATTTATTCAGAAATTAATTAATTTTAAATATATATTAACCCGAAACTTCCTAAAAGGAATTATTATTTTAATTTTTTAAAATAATACATAATAACAATTAACAAATTATGATGCCATCTTAACCTGGCTAATAAACAAAAGCTCACCTGTGCATCTTTTCATATAGCGTAAAAAATAGATGATTGTAGGTGTAATTATTAATAATTTAGTTTCTTCGTTTATCTTTTTCCAAAACCAAAAGTAAAAAAAAATGAAATAATAATTTCTAAACATTAATATACTTATTTTTTATTTTAAATTTACGCTTATAAAACAACAATGCCATTAGCCATTGACCCTCTTCTTTTCAATTTTACGAAAATTAAGACATTATTTACAATATTTCAATATTTAATTATTTCTTATAAAAATTTGTTAAGACTTTCGTTTTTAAAGAGTAAGCGTCTTTAGAGTTTGCGCATTAAGTTTGCGGTTCCTAATTTTATAGCGTGGCTTGTAACCATTCTTGTCGGCTGTGTACATGGTTATAGTCTCGGTATCAGTCTTATCATCGTACGAGGAGTAAGTACCCATCACCACCAGTTCCTCCTTATCGGTGCCGGGATTCATAATCACACCGATCTCCTCCCGTTTGCTGCCATTGGGCTCCTCTAAACTAAATAGTAAATAAAACGAATTAGTTTTAATCTTTGTAAGGATTATATTTTGCTTACTTGAAACGGTAACCCTCCTTGGTGGGAGCCTGCTGGTAGTATTCCGTCATAATGGTGGGAAAGATAAAATCCAGGAAACCAGCTGAGCAGCTGGAGGCCATGATGGCCAACATGGCACTAAACAGTAGCTAAAAATAAATAGGTAAGAAAAAATAAATAAATACCAGAGACTTAAAATATAAGGGACATCATAATCGTATTGAAACCTCCAATTATTTCTCACCAATTTCGTTGCAGCCATGTTTACTTCCACTGAATTCAGCTAGCTAAACTAAAGCTGCTTAGGGGAACACCTTAATTTATAAACTTGGGATCTACAGGCACCTATACTTATATAAACTAAATAAATTAAAATTTTTTTTAGCTATTTGTAGACACTATTAATGAAAACCGGAACATTAGATTCCCCAATTAAAAAGCCGAAAGGGAGGAGAACAGGAATCAGTCTCAATCTTTTGCTACGTTTTATACTCTCATTAATTATTAAGGTGGTTATCCTTGGCTTTATAATGAAACCTGTGATATATAAAATTATATTTGCTAATAAAAAAGTGAATACTTTAGAACTTGTTTATTTTGATTTCACTTTCTATAGAATGCTCCAAATTTAGCATACCAGAAGAATAATTTATTCTTAACCAATCAAGTTACGTAAATGTTTCTATTTTTGAAACTGGAAAAAATAAATATTTTATAGCAATTAATCTTAATTTCAAAATAAGTTGTAAACGTTTTACTAGAAAACCAAACTGTAAATCTTTTAATCAATTTATAAAAGGCTAAGAAAGCAGTTATTTATTAATACTTAAATATATACATATTTTTACAGATTTTAAAAATTTTAATTCTAATTTTCCGGAACATTT
Source organism: Drosophila mayri (assembly GCA_008042485.1). Classification (NCBI taxonomy): domain Eukaryota; kingdom Metazoa; phylum Arthropoda; class Insecta; order Diptera; family Drosophilidae; genus Drosophila; species Drosophila mayri. Next base: position 84,606 of record VNJN01008025.1, read on the forward strand.
TTTATTTCAAAAACATTTATTATTTGACAGTTAAATTATAAAGATTAAATCAAATGAAAAAAAAATTTCTACAGATTACACACTGACAAAAAGCTGAGCGATACGGTGTAGAAAAATGGCGCCACCAAGAACACTTTGTAAAATTATTTAATTTTAAATATTTATAAAATATAGCCACGGGTATTGTGAATTCTATGTATTATGATAAATACATATTTTTTTCGACTTTGTCACCTAGCATTAAGGCCCTAATACAAACAATTATTCAGTATTAAATGACCCTTACAAAAGACTAATTAAATTACTTAAAATTATATTGGCCGCTATTAATATTTAAGTAATGACTTGGCACGTTCCGTTGACAAAAAGTGTGAGCTTCCATAGCAGGAGGGCAGTCGCTGATCCATTTACAAGTAGCTAAGAGAGGAATCGCAATGCTGAAACGGAATACCCAAAAAATCCTGCTAGGATTTGTGGCCTTTGTTCTCACTTTTGAAAGTATTTTGACCATAGAAGTAGCTTCCAAGGCAACTGGCATGGACCTGGGACTCATTTCCCTCTCGGACCCATCCGATATGTGCCAGTACTCACCGCCATTATCCTACAGTTGTTGCCAAAGTGTTACAGTCAATATGCTGAATGATACCAAGAAACGTAAGAGGTGTTTTTTTTTTTTTTATTATATATTACAAAATTCTCTGTGATTCCTATTTACAGTTTGCCTGACCATTAATGCGAGTCTTCTAGGCGGAACAGTGGACCTGACTACTACCATTGATGGAACTTCAGTGGGGAAATTTAATATTGATGTGAATAAGCCGCCGACAGCCTGTCTGCCCTTGATCTCCATGACGGGCCTGAATATGTGCCTTAAACTCCAGCTCTCGTTGACCAGTTCTGGAGCTAAAATCTGTCCAAATGTCTATGCATCCTTTAATAATAACGACATCATGACCTACAGCTTTCCGTGTGTCCAGGTAGGCCTGAGTGGCGTGAACCTGGTGTAAGGACTAAACAGAAAATATTATGTGCAGGAAATAATTTTATAATATTAACAGAACAGATTTTCAAACAAGACAAGATCAGTTATATAACCAGTTAATCCGGCTTAAAAAATACATACACAGTGCTTCCTTCAAGTTTTTTATTTTTAATGCTTTTCATCGTTAGAATTACAAAATGTTTTCAGCAGATAGCCAGGAAAATTGGTATATACAAACGTTACTGGTCAAATGCACGGATCAAATACGATCGAGGACATACATTGTAAGACAGCTTATCTTATAGAGTAGACTATTTTTTAATTTATCAAAAAAACAAACATGTATTTGGGGAAGGGAACGGGAACGGGAACGGGAACGGGAACCCATTAAGCCCAGGGTTTAAATGTACAATAAACTTACAACTGAAGATCACAAAGGACTCCTAACCATCATCCTAGAGCCTAGAGGTTTGGTCTTACGAATTCTACCAATTACATAATGTTGGGTTCGGTCTCTCTTCCTATATTGAGGTAAGCAGCAGATAATTTAGGCTTCGTCATATATATATAAAGTAAGGCTTGCAGGATCTAAACACCATTCGCGTAGCTGTAGTTCCCTAGGGTCCCTAAGGAACACGAATAAAGATCAGTTCGCTCGTAAGTCGCTCATATACTACATCTAACTACAAAGTCGATAGAGGCTCGCAAGACTAAAAAGCTTTTAACAAGGTTTTTTTTAACTTAACTGAATTGCCATTTCAAATTAGCTGAAGCAAGTGGTTAAAGTATAGAAAATGCAACTTTAATGGCGCTTTTCGGTGACCAAGACGATTAATTCTTTGAACTTTAAAAATAAACACTGTTAAATGAATCATATTTTAAAGTATTTAATTTCAAGTTGAAGGTTCATTATCAGTCTTAAAAAAGCACCATAAAGTCGATGTCGAAATACTTTAACCACTTTTCATATAAACTGTAAACAATCTATTAAATTATTTTCATACAATTCTGGCCTTTAGTCTTGCGGCAAAACAAACGATATTCGTAGACCTGTATTATTTATCGCCTAATCAAACTAAAACTAAGCCTGGAGCAAGCCACCACTGTGATTGCCCAAACAGCTGCCCGGGTCCATGGCCAGACCGAAAGGGGATCCGTCTCCGCGAAGGGACGACGATGACGTCGCCGTGGTGACCGAGGGTGGCACATCGCCCACGATCGCCTTACACATGACCATCCTGACTCCGGCAAGGAAGTCGGTGAGGTAGCATCATGTGGGTCGCGAAGGAGCCGGTGGCTTCCGCTCAACGGTCGTCAGGACGACGGGTGGCGGGGGCGGTGGAGCACTACGCATTCTGGGCACTGGCTTCTGATCCTGCCGCGCCACCTTGGGCTGTATGGTGATGACCTTTGGCTTAGTTCCCAGGTGTTTGGCCCTGGCATCGGCAGCACCGCTCTCATATTGCACCGATTCCACCGACGAAGAGATCCTGATGTTTCCCTCTTCGTCAATATCATTGGGGTTGTTATCCAACTCGTCGTCCTCGTCTTCGTTTTCTTGGTCCTCGATCAGGGCACGGAATTCCTGGATCGATTCGTTAAGCACCCAGAGTTGAGACAACAACGAGAGATCTAGTTGACGCAATCCGTTCTGGAATAAAAAATTATTAAATTAGTATATATATGATTAGCTGAGTGAGTATATAAAAGAAAATAAATGTATAATAAAATAATTATTTAATAAAACTAACAATAGTTTCCATTGAAAAAATATTGGTTACCATATTCGAGCTGAAATCTTTCATTAACATTTCTATATTCGATGATAAGCTATCCCTCCCAATTATCTAAATGAAATATTTATTTTCCACTCTAGAGATTAATATATATTCTTATCAGTAAAAATATCGTCTGCCTAGCCATGAATAATCCCAAAATACTAATGTCCTCTTATAGCCTTGGCCTGTATTTATACCGACACAACGCTTGTGGTCAAAATGAAAGTTCGCCTGTCGCTGTCGAGTAGGAAGGAAAAATCTCATTTGTCAATTAATATCTCAGCATAATATCGCGCGAAAAAAAAAATAAAAAAAGAAAATCACCGAAGAAAACTTTCTGCTAGCAGCCGCGTTGCAGTTGCATCGTTTGTAGCACTAAAATCCAAATCCGCTCAAGTCGGCGTCTCGCTCCAGCCAACTCCCACCTGGCTGCTAATGTATATTCAGCATTCAGTATTCAGCATTCAATGGGGGAGACTGGAGATTATAAAATAAATTATAGAAATCGCTATGCTTTAAATTCAACAAAAGCAGCCTAATAATATTTAAATTAATGGCATTACAAGTTGATATTTAAATGGGAAGCGACACGCGATAATTAATAATAATATATCGGTAGCAATGGAGAAGTGGTTTTGGCATTTTATATATTTTAATATTGGGTCTTTCGATGCATTCCTGATTAATTTATATATATTAAAATATTAACTACATCAATTAATATAAATAGAAATATACAAAAATAACTGCATAGTACCCCCTTAATTTCTCTTCATATTTGTGAACTTTTGTGTTGGAAAAAACCACAGAACTCAATTTCCCTTCTACTACCGGACAGAATAAGCATTTTTCCATTAGCGGTTTTTCCTTCAATGCATCCCAGATTTTTCCGCCTTTCCAACCAATGAGGAAATATATTTGCGTGTTCTCCAATAAAAACTGCCTATCTGCACTTTTCTCTTTTTATCTTCTTACTTTTTTTTACTATTTTTCCAGTTTTTCTTTTGTATTAGTTGTTGTTTTTGTGTGAGCCATGTAAAATGTGCCACTTTGTAGGTGATTAAAACCTTTTTCGCCGCTTTTCGCGGGGGCGTCACCTTGGGCTTGGATTGAATGTGAATTAGTCGCGAATTAACATACTTGCAGGGTTATCTGTGGGCAGTACAACTGATCTAAATAGAAATTGTAAATTGCACTAATGACATTAGTTGTCTTGACCAGAAATTACAGATCAGGCGGTGAGAAAAAGTGGGTCAACTGTTAAGATATATAATAGTGGTCTTAGCCATAAACAAAATCATTCAAGTAATTAGCATAGTAAACTGTATGGTAAATGAATACCAAATTAGCTGAATACATTTTTATTTTTGCTTCACAGCTTCTTAAATTTTATATTTATATGGCAAAATCAATACAATTAGTTTCAAAACTCAATTAGCCCTAAGCTCATTGCGCTAAAATTGCTTAGGGCTGTTCCATCCCAGTGGTTATATTACATGGCTTTTTTTTTAGATGTGCCCCGCGTTGTGTTGGAAGACTTTGGTGCAAGCAGAAGCCCTAAAAGTATTTCTTAAATGCAACAGCGCCAAATGGCAATGAACGCTGCAAATGCCAGACAAGGCTGCCTCTGCTCTGCTCTGCCCTCTGGCGATGCAACACCTATAAAAATATATACATAAACATTTACATATATATTTATTTGCATGTATATTTGAATCTGCCCAAGATCTGTGGTAAATAGTGGCGCGTTCTATCTGTAGCCATTCGGGAAGCCTTTCAGCTTGCATCAAAGAATTCTGCGCTGATGCGTGAACTCTGCGGCTAAACGGCGGCACCTTTTGCAGAAAACCATGCGGAAGATCAGGAAATGGGAAATGGGAACGGGAAAAGTGAGGAATTTAAGCAATTACATCTTGGAAAATAGAGGGGAAAAAAGCAGATCTTTTAGCAAGAAACCCCAGTGTGTTAAAATCCATCCAAAACCATTATTTAATACCAATTGCTTATATTGCTGAATAAGTTAATAATTTGTGGAAATAATTTAATTTAAATTATTTAAAAACTATCTTAATATTGCAAATTAAATAGAAACCCTTAACGATTCTCAGCAGACCCTGTTGTTTACCAATTAAATTTAATTAACCCCAAAGTTGGGCAAATGGGGCAATGGATTGATTGCAGAACGTCGGTCTTGTTCTTTTTATTTTATCTTTTTTTTTATAGCCCAAGTGGCAGAGGTTGGCGTGTCGTGTTCGCGGTCTGATTAAGATTAACTAAGCCCAGACTAAGTTCGCATGTGCCAAATAAAGTGGAACAGGTGAGAAGCGATTAGCCACGAACGGGGTCGTCTTTCGTCTTTCGCATTTCATCTCTCGTCCGGCCAAGATAGAGATCTTGGGATCTGAGAGCCCAGTGGAGAAAGAATGCGGGCGTTCAAGGCCATTTTTATGTAAGCCGTAAAACTCCATTTCATGCATTGATGCATTTCTTCTCACCAACAACAGCGGCTGTCCGCTGGCTTTCAAGCTCGAACTCGGGCTCTTTAGTTAAGTTACTTGGGCTGCCTCCTTTTCTGTTGTTCATAAATTTAATTTGCTGCCATAACCGAGGTATCTGGCAAACCCGGCAGAAACAACAACAACAGCAACAACAAAGCGGCCAACATAAATTAGCTGAAGCGGACTCGCTTTGTTGCTTTGTTGCTCGTTTGCCAGCTTGTTACACTGGAGCAAAATTCTAGTCCCATATAATAGAAAATTATGACTGAAGAATTTTGTAGAAATTTTTACTAGTTGTTAACTGAACTATGAAATGTATAGGTATATGTTCACAATTAATTTTATTCTTTGAATATTGTTTTTAAAGAATTTAAGGTTTAACCATTAAAAACATTTTTAGTTTCCATATTTTCTTGTAGAAAATAGTTTAAAAAAATCAATAAATTATTTCTTAGACATATACAATTTTGTAATTATTTCAATTTATTTTTAAAACATTATTTTTAAGAATTAACTATTAAAAATTGGCATCCTGAATATATAAGTCCTTCAGAGATTCAGAAAGGTGTTGAGATTTATTCTGATATTTTTCCTAGTGCATGCTTGCCAGCTTGCTTTGGCTTAATGGCTGCGCATGCGCTGATTAGTCTTACTCCTGTTTTCTCCCATTGTGGCTTCGTGGGCTTTTTAGCTTTTTATTTCTCCCCGATGCGTTGTGTTGCATTAACCAAGTTTATTACTTCATTTTCATCGTTGTGCACATTAGAGATGGTGCCAGTGCCAGTGCCGGTGATGGCGATGGGAACGGCTTTAACAATTGAGCGTAATTTGACTTGACAATCATCTATTAATTCGGAGGGAATCAGGCAAAAGGTATGGTATCGTATCCATCCGGCTAAATGAGTTCTGCACTTCGCGGGGTGAACAAAACAGAAATTGCTTTGGCCAATGATAATGATAATAACCACAATAATAATAATCATCATATTTTTGGGGTGGTACCGCATTATGAGCTACACACTTTATGCCGACAAATGTGTCTTTTGGTTGCCACACTCACTCCAAAAAATGAATACAAACTTCAGGCTATTGCCTGGCCTTTCAAAACTACTTATATAGTTTCATGAGTTCTGCACTTTATTTAATTGTTAACAAAAGAAAGAAATACTTACAAAGGATCCGAATATAATATATGTATAATCGCATTATAGTTGGCACTGTGCATTGAAAGCTGATCTAATAACGACATAACAAACTACCTCTCTGACCTTCGGCAAATATTTACTTTCAATTTCTGTTCAAAATTATCCAAGTAAAAGTGGCTTTATATCAAATGGAGACGTGAGTGAACAATGCATATCAATATCGCGGGTTCACCAAGAAGGCTAACCAGTCGATCTTAGCCCAGGTTCGGCATTCGAAAGCAAAAGCAAGAGCAAAAGCATTGGCCAGCTAAAAATCAAAATCAAAAGCGGCCAACTAACATAATTGCAAAACACATTCACACACCGCACCGGACCCATACTTACCGGCTTACACACCCACCGAGCGAGCGATCAGAGCCCGAATCGTTAATCAACCGACCGAAACATTTGCGAAAACCGAGAAAAGAGCTACGGGTTCATTTGGGTCACCAAACAGATACACTCTCTATGTGTTTTTGAGTGAATAAAAAAAAGTAGCATACTATTCATTAAACTACATTTGTTTAGGACACCTAACAAAGTAATTAATTAAATGAGACATGATTTCCTACCAAAAAGTTATTTATTTAAGGTACTAAAATAATTATAATTTTACAGAAAACTGAATTCTATTATTATTGAACTGACTTTTAATGGCAGATTACCGATTTTTAAGAAATCAATGACTATAATAAACAATAATAAAATGTAAACAAAATTATTCCATACAAATAGGGAAATCTCTTAAATAAAATTCTAAATAAATAAAATAAAACCACTTCCATACAATCTTATCCTTTCCTATTCATATATCTAAATCGGCTTTATAAAAACTTGTGTCAATAAATAAACATCCTCAGTCAAAAGCATATAAATAAACAAGTAAATTAAAATCTATTGCTATTAATATAATTCATATCTGATCAAGAAATGTATAAAGAAAGGTCAATAGCCAGACAATCTAAATATAGACCGATAATTTAAGGAAATAAATCAAAATCTCTTGCCATGGATTCATATGTATTTCATTAGGGAACTTGTGTGGGCGAAGACCAAAATACTTATTTGTAAAGTCAATAAACACCCCTTTGCTATTCATTTAATTGTATTTGATCAAGATACTAACGTTTTTAAAACGCATAAAGATAGACCAAACAAAATGGTACTAAAGCAAATAAAAAACACACTTCCTATTGATTTAATTATAAGTCATTAAAGAAACAAAATCTTTTATGGATCCAGAAGAGCAAGCTTGGTATTTGATATTTTGATCGTTTCTGGCGATTTCAACAAGTTTGCACCCAACTTGGCCAGCAAATGAATGAAGCCCGGTTGGAGTTAGATAAACAAAGCCAGGCCCGCGCCATTGTGGCAACGAATAAATTTAAATGCCTCGCAGAAATAACACACAGTAATAAATGGTTGGGTAAATACAATGACCAATTAAAGTGTCATTGGGCCTGCGTTGGTGCTCTCGAAATGTTGTAAAATCGCATTTAACACATAGGTAAGACTGGTGTATGCCAGACCAGAAGTGCGGCCAGCTAATGTAAAATATTTGTTAAAACACAGAAAATAATAATGGCACGAAAATGTGTCTCGATTTCAGCCAAAAACTCGACCCAGTCTCGAGACTCATGTATATATTGCACAACAGCAGACATGCAAATTGCACAAAATGGCCTAAATGGTGCACAATTTAGTGTTTATTTCCAATTGTTCAGCGCCGCCATCAAATCGACATCTAAATCGGAGCAGCACGAAAAAGGCGGCATTTATGTATATATACATTTAGAAGACTTGATTTTGATTTTATTTTCGAGATCGAGACAATACGGCAAGCGGCCGCTCCTAAACCAAGGCTTACTGGCGCATTTACACCTACGCCCGATCGAGTATTAAACAGGTTCTTATGGCCACATAATACTATAGGTTGCCAGCCAACAGAATTAAATGTGAAAGGTTTGGCCAACTCAGACTTTGCAAACTCAGTTTTGCCGGATTTACCGTAGGCTGTTGAACTACAACAAGCTATGTACTAAACCAGGTCAATAAAGTTCACCTCACCTCCAAATGCAGCGGCTTTTGGCCCAAAAAATAAAAAGAATGACAGCATTTTATGACAAATTAAAATGACTTTTTACGTCAGCGAACTGGTTTTAAAGCTTTTGTTTAGAATGCTAATTTTTAAAAAAAAATTATTTTGCAAATGATTCAGGGATAATTCCGAAAGATTTTATCTTTAAGCACAGCAAATTCTGGTTGACTAACAAGTGATATAGGAGAGAATCATAAATCTTAATAAACTCGAATTAGACTTAGTATATCAATTAGTTTTATACTCTCAAAATAAATATAAAGTCTATAAACTTTGATCACGTAATTTTAGTTAATAAAAATCGAATGCAAAACAAATCATTAAAACCTGTGTAACCCATATCCGAATAATAAACCTTTCTCTTGTTATATTACTTAATTATTTATGACCGGCTAACTCTTCTGCATTTAATTTATAATGGCTTGTTAGCTCTTTAGTTATCTTTGACCAACATAAATCAATTTTCTCCGATTAAATAATAAATGATAATTTGTGAAGAGCATAACTAAAAATGTAGCTCATAATATTTCATTATTTAAATAGTAATAAACCTTTCTCTTATTTATCAACCTATTATTTAATAATAATAATTTGCTATTTGAACACCTCTGCGTTTAAGCCAGCATTAATCTTGGTAATACTTTTTCTTCCCTTGTGAACCCAACCAAAACTAGTCGCGACTTTTAAATTAAAAGTAGTATTGAGATCTCACCATTTCCTTCCGCAGCGTCGCGATTTGTGCGTCCAGAGTGCTGCCCGCCTCGATGGCTGCCTGGGGGCTTCCTTTGGTGGATAAGCTGGGGGATTTGGGATCCATTTCTCTCGATGGAATTGCTCTATTTCCGGCCGGAGTGGCAACGGGCACCGATCCAGTACCACCACTACTGATGGTATTTTCGTTGCTGTCCTGAATCTTAGCCGCCTGATAATCGCTTTCTTTTTGGTTGATCTCGCTGTTATTGTTATTGCTTCCCTCCACATCGCTGAGCAGGCCGGAATCGGAGCACAGTAGCTTATTGAAGCCAATCAGCGACTTGGGCAGGGGTGGCAGCTCGCAGGCCGAGGTCCCACTGCAAGGAGAAGACCAGAAACCAAAACAAAGCATTAGCCAGCGGAATATATAAACTAGAATACAATACATACAATTTATGTGCACCCCAACTATACCTTTGCTTGCCACCCAAATAGCCATAACCTTGCCAATAACCAATCACATGACCGTCAAGGCCATCGTCACTCTCCTTATCAATATCCTCATCACTATTATAATTATTATCATCGGAATCTTCCTCATCCTTAGGATCAAGGTCGTTGAGAACCAAGGGTAACACAGTCGTCGCCTCCCCCCCGAAATCCATCTCATCCTCGTAGTCACTGCACGTGGTCGGGGTTTCGCCCCTCATTGGGATCACATCCTCGTCCTCGTCCCGCTCGTCAATGTTGAAGAGTCCGTCCTGGAAGCGCTGGTACCACTTGGCCACATACTGGGCACTGGGCGAGAACGGCCCAAAGGCACTGCGACACTCCTCCAGTATTTGGGCGGGATGGAGGCGGCGACGGAACCCGAACAGGATGCACTGCTGCAGCTCAACGGCCGTGGGAGCCGGTATGGGTGACAGGAAGAGCTCGTCCAGGTCCTCGGACATTTTCGGGGACTTTCTCAGCTGGCCCTTCAAACGACTTATGACATTAGCTGCAAAGTGTTTGTTTTGGGAGAAGAGATATGGAAATCTTTAGAATTTCCACCAATCATAGATGGATTTTGAACAGAATTCTTGACTTGTCCATAGCCTCAAAAAAGAAGAACAGAACAATGGCAACAGCAACGACAGAACAAAGAACACGGAACACTGGATGAAGGCGGAAAGCTATGTATATTCAGCATGGGCTCAACTAGTATAAGATGTAGGTTAGGCATAGAACAAGGTATGGCTAAATATATTTATGATTTTGGGTGATTTTTGGGTGGCGTTTAAACTAATGAACTAAACTACAAAGTCTGCTTTATTTTTTTGTTGTTTAAATTAAAATTGAAAACCCCGGTACATAATACAATCAGAGAAAACAAGATAGATTTTATTTTCGTTAGCACAGATTGCTACAATTTAATTTATTAAAATTATAATATGATATTAGAGAATTTATTCCTTCAGAGATAAATCTTATCCAACTTTGTAATAATTTTGTTCAGTTATAAAGCTTTACTGAGGACAAGATAAGTGAATCTTTTGTAGGTATAAATGGCGTTGCTGTTTACACTTTTTTTATTATATTATATGTAAATTAAAAAGAAAGCAAAGCATACGTACAGATAAAATGAAACAGGATGATGATAAATTATAATAACATTTAAAGCTGATTTGTAAATTTAAAATTTAAAAACCAAGAACTAGAACAGAAAGCAAATCAGTAACGGATGAGATACGTGAAATTTATTAGCTGAGGTAATAAAAAAGCTCAGAATATAAATATTAGGCCTAACAAAATTTTCTTCGATCAAAGATTTACTCCATTAGCAAATCTTACTCATTATTTTCTCTTATGATCCAGATTCGGATAATAATTCTGACTGAGCCTCGCTCTTCGAACTGACATTTTAATCTCAATCTGTGGCGGAGCTATGTGCAAAGTATACACAGATTTATGAGAACACGGACAGAATGCGAAAAGATAAAGTTATGTACACAATGCAAGGCAGCAGCTCCGTTCGCAAAAGAAAACCAGACACGAAGGCCATCAACTTATGGCTTTTAGAATGCTAACAAACGAGTTCAAAAATTCGCTAAACAGTCAGTTGCATCAAAGGCCAGTAGCCAGTCAAACAGTCAGTCAGTCAGTCACACGAAACATGGGCAACTGCAGGAGGTAATTTACTTTGTAACCAACATTTATTCCTAATGGATGTAACATAGTATGCAGCTGGCATTAAGGTCATAATGGCAATGTGAGTTGGCTGATTGTCCACTATTAGGGGATTATTAGAAAACCCTCATTTATTTTCATTATTCAAATATAAAATTATAAACAAAACGAACTCTTTTAATAGCATTTAAATTAATTCAAAAGTCGACTTAATTTCCTTACTCTTATTCAACTCAATGATGCAATCCACCTGTTGCTCTTGCTTCTATCTATAAAAAGTAATTTTGCATTTCAAAAGTCTCCGCTCCGATTCTATAATTATATTGAAATCAAAAGGGCAGACCGCCAATCTATATCAACATCTGCAGTCAACACCTTTCAGCTGCTTTCAGCCCACATGCCAAACTATTTTGAATATACCAATTAACTCAATCAGTCAACAAATGATCAAGCCCACATACAATCTATGTATATATATATATATATATTCCTACCTGAACCAAAGAACATATGAGTGAAATATTTGGAAACCATAGTTTGTATTAGTAGAGAAAGCATGCTTACCAGGAACTGATCATTATCACAAAATTGATTTGGTTTTGGCATGAACTGGTATTACGTCATGAGATTCTCCCGAACACACATTTAAGCCATAAATAATATTCTGTGGGGTTCTGCGGGGCAAGACTAGAGGTCAACGAAAGAATGATTTTATACAAACGCAAGTGATGGGTTTATTCGAAATGTTTCACATGTCCGTTAAGGAAAACACACATATAGTATAATATCGTACGTATTCGCAGGCTTTTACTTTTCAAATAGCTGATGTTGTGAAGTAGTAACACATTGGAAAAACACTGCGGCAACATTTTTTTAGACAATACACAAATCAACACGAATATATTTTGCTCTTGCGAAGCATGGCAGCGGCAAAGATATTATTATTATTTTAGCTATTTGCTATTTGCACTATGACTAATTTTGACTGCCAATCTGTCATTTTTTGTATGTTTTATCTGAAGAATTCACACAGCTGCGTAAACATTGTCATTTAAAAGGGCCCAGGGCCCTCAGCGCGTACTCACAAATCACGATTTGTACAAACAGTATGGGAGAAATGAACATATAATCTGGATTTCCTAGTTCCGCTCCGCCTCGAGATTGTGTTTTTAATTCGCTGCGAACTCTCTGCTCGTAGCGCCCAGAAATTCGCGTGCAACTAAAGACTAAACTCTGCCACTTTCAGCCACGTTCGCATCCGAATCCGAAATCCGCCGCCCCGTCAGAAACAACAAAACAGAGAAATCCCCAAGATACGAAAGCCACGCGAGGTGAGAGCAAATAATGCTCAGGAGAGTGAGAAAATCAAGCGGAATCGAGATAAAAATAAAAATAAATATATAAGAAATGAGCAAATTGATTTAATAAAAAAAAAGTAAGATGACAAACAGGGTGTAGCCGGAAGTCAAAAATAGACTAATTTCATTTGAAAATAGAGTTTTGTCACCTTTCCAAAGAGTTCATCGACTTTTAGATAGAGGAACAGATAAAGGATACATTTTAAAATTGAATTCATAGAACATGTCAGATATATAGGAAAATGGTTAACATGGTTAAAGGGTTAAAGGGTTAAGGATAGACTAGAAAGTTGGTTGCACATTCGGTATAACAAACAAAGGGAGGCCTAGACGGATTCAGCTGCTCTTGAAAGAGCTCTCTAAAATGATTAAATTTTGTGAACTAACTTTTATAATTTAAATAAATGTTGGAGATCTCTACTTATACAATAATTTTATAGAAGAAAGATAACTTTGGGAAGCCGAATGTTGCTGATGCTGATGATTAGCAATAATATTTTCAATAAAATGTCTCCTAAATACTTCTGACTGTAATGATAATACCTGGAAAATACATTAAAACAAGAGCATCTCCCAGTTTGTTTTGCTCTTCCATCTTTACCATGTTATGATCCATATTCAACACCCTGTCGAGTGCCCCGTGTCACCAGCGTGTCCCAACTATTTTTAGATACAAAAATATAACAAAACTCATTTGCTCAGCCGCTGCGAGATCGCTTCGGTTGTAGTACATCATGTACGGAATAATCAGTGGGCTCTTCAACGAGACCTTAGGACGAAATACCAGCGGAGATTCTAGCGCTGCTCCCATTCCCATTCAGAAATATCCGAACACGATGTCGAGTGACTTCGAGTGATGCAGCCGTCAAATTTGTCTTATTTCGGACCCCAACTGTGCGTATTTGTTATAGTTTTAGCCTTGCCAGCGGCATCGCGCGGGACCAAAGCGAATTGGGAGCAGGCGGAATGCGGCGTGGCGCTATATATAAATGCATATAGTAAAGGAAAAATAGTAATAAATAAAACCAGAAGCAAACGGAACAGCGAACTGCAACTGCAGCGAAATGGGGGAATTATGCAGGTGCAGGCCAATCGGATCACGCACATTGCAGGATGTGTCTTTTGCAGAACAATGCGATTTCTCGACGACGCCGGGGCTCACCTACGTGATCATAATACCCAATGGATGACCCAAAAATTTCACCAAGTCGGCGGCGCCGAGAGCTCTTGCGAGAGTTGAAGGTGATAAAAGGGGATAGAAATCTCTGGGTCAGTTCTGCCGGCACTACGCAGAGTCTTTCACAGCCATTTAATGAGGGCACGCCGTAAAGACTAATAACGCCACGCACACAATCAGGTTCCAGTTTCTCACAGTGGCTTTCTCACGCATTCTAATAAGGCATCGCTTTTCCATTGTCTTCGGCGGACTCAAATTAAGTGAGAAGTTGCCGAGTGACGGAGTAGCAAAGTGGCGATGGAGTTACCGACTTTTCAAGAGTTATTATCATCGGCTGCTCACGTACATACATATATAGTGTCGCCTTCTACGTGCAAACGCCCTTTTCTTGGGCCACTCCCAAAGAAATCCACCAAAAAATTGCTCATATCGACGCCGTTTTCGCTTTCATTCCAAATGCCCCAACAACTACCCAACGCAGAGCCCATAAATTTCTATTTTCTAGCTTTTATTTTGCTGCTGCTTAAAGAGTTTCTAAACAAATAACCAAAGGTATGCAAATGAGACAGCAACTAAGCGTCGACTCGAATCGTTTCTTTAGCTCTGAGTTTGGGTTTTGGTTTTGGTTTAGTTACCCAAATAAATTTCGATTAGTCGCGGGTTTCTCTTTCGAATCCAACAAAAAGCGAAATTTTGATTTTGGTTTCCTGATTAGTAGAACGAAGCCACCTAACAAATAGCTCTACGAATGGCTTAATTTATGCAGATTGTTGTTCATCGCCAGCACGGTATCGTATCTGAACAAGGTGTATGGTATATATATTGTATATAGTAAAGTGAGCCACTGCTGAGACTTTGTTTGTAGCACTCAAAAGCGAAAGTACCGCAATCTGAGCGGGACATTTTCGAGAATACCCAATAAAAAGATATATGCACGGCACGCCATCGATCTCGTTTTGAAAATAAAACAAACGATAAAAGCGCTCTGGGGCGCAAATAATTATATTATTATAAGCGAAGATTTATTGGCTAAAAGCTATCACCTTAAGTTGTAAATATAAAATATAAATAATATTAATAATATAATAAAGTTTGCCATATGTGAAAGTAAAATGTCGAGTGTTTGGCTTGGCAACAGCGAACGCATAAATCCGTCCATTTGACCAACGAACGGAACAGGAAACTTGGGCAATACCTGCGCACCTGAGATACAGATCAGGCTGAAACTACTATTTTTGGCCAGACAGATGTTGGCATTAAAAAAACGAGGTAAACCCAGTCCAAGCCGGGGGACACTTCAAATGAGAATTGAAAACAGATGGATTCTATTCAATGAAAACAATATAAAGAAAGAGTCAAGAGTCAGTAACTGCAGTTGAATTTATATTAAAAACATATATACGAAATGTGTTTAGTTAGATTTATTAAACACATAATTTATCCCACATTTGCTCTTTTAGCTAATCTCAAGTGCAATTACTCCTCCAATTTCTGAGTTTGGCAACAAGTCAAAGTAAGTAATTTGTGAGATATTATCTCCTACGATATACTCCTAAGCTTTTAGTGTAAAATCGCTTTTAAAATAACTTCAAGAGGTTGCACAAATATATGTGTGTTTGCTCAAAGTTTTTTGTTTTTTTTTTTTTGTTTTGGTTTATGTAAGCCAAGTCAGCAGCCAACTCGGCCCACACTCGTGTGTAAAGTGGAGTAGAGTCCAAAAACTTCATCCACATTTGGCTTCCAGGTTCAGGCTGCTTTTCCGCATGTTGGTTTTCCGCTAAAATCAAGTTTATAGTGTCTTTTTTGGTAACTTTTTTTGGCCAAGTTAGGTGTCTCTAAATCAACTGGGGAGTTGTGTGGTCCGTACTCCTCACCTTGTAAACTAGTAACACTCTTTCCAACATTTATTTCTGGTACAATCACTAATCATTCGATTAATTAACACCATCTTGCTGGGAAGAAGAAGTGGTTTTTTATTCTCAGTTTTGTTTCTTTATGGTTGGTGATCTCATTGACCTGATATTTTGGTATGTTAGTGGCTTTTACCGCTCAAAGAACAGCACGAGGTAGTTGAACCCGAAATATCTGTCGCATCATCTCGAGATATTTAGCCGCTCGACAGGGGCAACTGAAACAGAGGCATATTAAGCAGAAATCCACCTGAAAGTCTGGCAGTCAGAAGAGCTTTTGCGGCGTCACTTTGTCGTACTTTAACGGTTCTCACACTCGTAACAGCCTCGACAAACCCGACTTGAATGCGAGTATATCTTTGGCAAACACCAGACTTACAGCTCTCCAGCACATGAAGTTGCCTCAGGCTGGCATCTCACCAGACTTCAGGCTCTGCCTGGCTGGCTGACAGCCATCAGGCCTCCGGACCGGCCATGATTTTAATCGCACTTGAAGGTGTTTCTTCTGTGTGCCTACTACTAGTTGGAAGTCATATGTGTGGAGACCAAAGGCTGTCAGTCTTTGTGGTTTTGTGCAGTTCCAAATATGTGGCATTACCTTCTCAGCGAAGAGAAAACTGAAGCTTGTAATTGCTGCTAGGAAAATAACCTCCAAAACGACCTGTGACCTCAAAACCTATATATCTAGCTAACTAAAACTAAAGCAATGTTAACAAAAATGCAGTAAGCCTGTCACACCTGGCTGCTAATTGACTAAAAATGTAGGCAATTGTGTAAAAACACTTATTAAACGCAGGCAATCAATAATGACACAACTTAATTAATTAAACAACTTGGCTAAAAAGGAAATACGTAAAATGGCAAGCCGAGATTAGGTAAAAACTAATTTAAATTTAACACGTTTGAACTATTTAATTTAGAGAAAATGCAGAGAAAGCCTTTCATTTGTGGTTTTTAATAAGATGAAGAGAGTTAATCAATGTAGATACACAGTACAAGTCCCAATGAAAAGCCGGTTGAAGCCATAGTATATGTATATCTCGGTGAAACTTACAGTTTCTATTATTTGGGAGTCAAAAGCGGCTTACATTTATTAGCCCAAATTTTTATGATATGTAAATCCCAACATGCATTTTGTGATTGGCCCGGCCAGTAGACATTTCCCAGAAAATTTTGTTGGAAAATGATTGCTGACAGCGAGCAATGCAAGGCAATAATCAAGTTGCAGTCGTCGACGGTGTCGTTGTCGTTGTTATTTAAGATATTACCACATACAAACACATTCCTTTTCGCTTTCATTAATGTATTGCAAATAATAATTAGTTTTCAAAGAAATTATGATATTACACACAATGATTTAATAATAATTAAGCGAGTTCTTTGAAACAGAAACTGTGTCATTAACCGTGGGAGTGGACATACATATTGCATAGAACTTTAAAACAAAGACCAGGAACTTCAATGGCTTGTACAGTTCCAAGACTCTGCCACGTTCTGGAAGACCATATATAGTAGTTTGTATAGGAAAGAATGAGGAAACGGTAAACCATTCTTGATAACGGCATCCATTATGCAAATTGAAATCGAAGGAGCCATAACTGGGGCCCCGATCCAAGTGCAATATGGGATTGCTGCAACTGCTGCTTTCGCCGCCGCACTGATTGAATTTATTTTATAACGCTTGCCTCCGAGTTGCAACAGTTAGCCATAGATACAGATACACACCACACACACACCTCTATATACATTTTATGTGACTTATCTGTGAATCACTTCATATGCATAAGAGCCAATCCACACGTTCAGGCATTTGAAAGATGCAATTTGCCATTTGAATTTCGCAGTTGTAGGAAATGGGGATTGTGTGAGTAATTGGCAAAGTAAAACACATTATTATCGGACTATAATGCCAGCCATGGGAAATGAGAGTCGGACCGGGTTGTTTTCATCGCAATTATTATTATTTTTTATTGCGGCGTGGAATGTGCGAATTTGTTTATATGATAAAAGCAGACCTTCATGGCTTCTTATTCATCATAAAATATTAACTACTTCAACCATTTTAATCTAAGAAATGGAAAGGTTAATGTCTGTGACCTCTAGAAAGTCTGAGTTAATTAAGATTAATATTTTTAGTACATTTTAAGAAAGTTATTATAATATTTGAATAGTTATTATCACAAAGTAGTTGAGATTTTAAAAGGCAAATTTTAAAATTCATAACAAAACTAGGCTTTAAGCTGAAGGGTAAATAGGGAATAAACCCAGATCCAAAAAAAAATAATAAGTAATACCAGTTCTTGAGCTCAATCTTTAACTCTATTTTCAGAATTTATTCCCAGTGTAAAGTAAACTTCTTTCGACTTCTCAACTTATCGATTCTTATGGTTTGCCAATGAAAGCTATTGCTTCGTGTGAATAAGCAAATATTTGAATATATAGTACATATATGTATATGTGCACGATATATGAAGTATCTTGGTCGTGTGTGCGATGGCGCAAATGCCAAGCCAAGTGAGTCACGATAATCACTTTTCGAAGCGACAAACACGTACCGCAACGGAATACATATAAGTATTTATATGTTAATCAAAATACAAACACAATGTGTGTACTGCCGCTAAAATACGAATCTTTAGAGACGTAAAAGAGCGGCTCGAAACGGGTTTTCTGCTGTTGGTTACTTCGATTCTGCTGTTAAAATACAAACTACACACGAACGGATCCGAGAAACCCAAATTGTTAATATCGCAACCTTTTTTTTAGTTGTTGTAGTTTTTGTGGCCACTGCAATCGAACCCGTGCCCGCACATGCAATGTATGGAGTGCGGTGTGTGTGCAACGTGCAACAAACCACATTCGAAATGATGTCAGCACATTGAATTAATGTTAACCCGCCCGCCACGGTGAGATCTCACTCGGAAAGTACCATCACAATGGTAGTCCGGGTTGGAGATTGGGCTCGAGAGGTGCTCCGAGATTCAAACTACGAGCTCGGAGATTCCGTGGGATGCGCACGGTCGGTCAAATCAAAACCATGTCAATGGAGCCCAGCGAAACTCGGTGAAATAATTGTGGCGGCAGCTTAATAATCATGGATTTACATTTCAGTCCAAGATCATCAAAACAAATATGAATAGAGAATAAAATATAAATTTAAATAAAATATTTTAATAATTTTAGAAAATAATAACATAGATTTTATCCAAAATTAGGACTCCTAAATCATTGGGAATTTCTTGTATAATTCGAGCCAATTCTACAATTATTAAATAATATTCTTCAAATAAAAATCTCATTTAAAAAAATATTTATAACATCAACATAATTTTAATCTTTTATCTTCAAGCTCTGCACCACGATCTCTCCTAAACCGAACCTTTTGTTATTGTTAAACTTCCACAAATTGCTTTTCTTTTTGCAAAACTTGTATTCAAAATTCATTAGCACTTAATAAATTATGATTTTTTTAATGAATATTAACTGCTTTTCATAAAAAATCATTATAAATTCGCTCATAGAAATGCCGCGCGCCAGTGCCATAAAGCCCCTACCTATTAACGGGAATAGCTTTAAAAATCAAACCATAAATCTAGCAAATTTATAGGATATCTGTCATTAACACTAAACTCCTAATAAATATCTTCATTTTCCATATTTTCGTATTCAACAAAAATTGGACTAAAGCTAATTTAAAAACAAGTTAGATGTCAAATCACTTTCGAATGGTAATATAAAAAATTGCCTTCAGTGAAATTTTTACGAAAGTTTATTTTTTGTATAAATATTTGTAATATTAATTTTTTTATACATGTTTATATATGCTTAGGAATACCAAATAATAAATATTTAAAGTTTTATGAATGTATTTATTAAATTATTTTAAAAACTCACCGTTTTGCACTGCGAGAACGCTTCTCAGTCTCCGCCTCCTTGACGCTGTCCCAGCTATCGCCAACGCCCGATGACATATCATCCAGTCGCTCCTCATCCTCCATGCCCGAATCCTCCAGAGAAATGTGACAGCTGGTCAAAGTCACCGCTGTGCCATTGTCACCCACCTCAATCCAATCCGAGGTTCGAATGCGTTGGGATCTCTCGGTGCCGTAGGGCGAAGAGTCGGTGGAGCAGCCCGAGGGACACCGCTTCCTCGAGGAGCCTTCCTTTCCAATGTTCTCTTTCAGGGACTTGTTGACCGTGTAGGTTAAAGTGTCCTCCTCATCCACATCTCCATCGGCATCCTCCACATTATCCGCATCCACATCCTCGGTGTCGGCATCGTCAATGGAGTTGTAGCGAATTCGCGATGCGATCTTTTTGGGAGTTGACGTGGTTGCCGGCGACATGGACTGAGTGGGCAGCTGCTCTAGCGAGCAGGACTTATTCCGCATGGCGGCCAGCTCTGAGATGAGCATTTCGTGGAAGGCCTGCTTCTTTTCCGGGGTATTTCCCACGCTGATCGAGCTCTTCATGGTGCTGGTGTAGCTCGGTTTTGGGTGGTCACCGAATTCGGATCCTGAGTTTATGTTGATCCGCATACAGTTCCCGGTAGACTGGATAGTCAGGACATCGGACTCCTGCTTCAGTGCCTCGTGTTTGGTGATGATCGTGGTGTCAGCAGCCGCCTGCTTCTGCCCCTGATTTATGATTATTTCGGAGAAGAGCCGCTCGGCAGCGTTCTTTAGATTATTCTTGATCTCCACAGTCCTGCCTCCCAGAAAGCCTCCTCCCCCTGCGTTTGGCGAGGCTGCTGATGATGACTCCTTTTGGTAGCTATCCAGGGTAGTTTTGGATCTTCTAAACAGACCAGTGGATGGAGTAGAGGTTACCTTTGGTATATCCTCCACATCCATGGTGGCCACGGGTAACTGGACAATTTTCCGGGGCCTGGGAAGGGGTTGTGTTGCTGGCTGTAGGCCTGCCCGTTCAAAGTCCACCTTTCCGAGACTCAGGCGGGTCTCCTTGCGGGGAGTGGTCTGCGGGGAGCTCCCGATGACGCTGATCGAATTGTGGCGATTCACCGTCACCACCGATGCTGTGACGGTCTCGCGGGGCTTGGCCGTTGGGACATCGGGCGCCTTGCGGAGCTTCAGTGGCTTCACTGGGGGTGCTGGTGCCGGCACCGCTGTGGTTGGCGTCTGGGTCTGGGCCTGTTTCTTGGGCAGATTAACCGTCGGCGACTTGTAAACCAGGGTACGACCCACCGCACTCAGCTGGCTGACAAAGGTGGGCTTCTTCTGGATGATTGGCGGCGTGGCCGAGGGATTACTAGTTGCCTTGGGCCTGGGCGGCACTGGCGGTCCGGGCCGCTTCACCACCACGGCCGCTGTGGCTCCGGCTGTGGCCATTGGTAGAGATGAAGCTGAAGCTGCACGTTCTCACGCGAAACCAGTATTTTTAGGTCACTTCTCGAACGGCGAACAGCGAACAACGTACAACGACTTGACTTATTTATTATTATTACTTAGCATAGGCGCGCAAATGGGAAACTAGTTTTGCTCTTCGCCGCGGACTAAGTTCTCACATGGCACAGGCACAGGCACAGCATCTCCTCTTGCCGCTCCGCCTCGATCGGATCCTCTCCTGCTGCAGCTGCGCCGCCGATCTCTGATCTATTTTGAATATAGGCCACTGCAACGGTGCTAGTTGGATGTGCCAAGTAACAAGTAACACTTATTGGTCGGTTATTCGATATGGAATATGGTTGCTCCGCTCTGCTCTGCTCTTTGGCACAAAACTCGTTTTCGCTGGATCTTTTGGGGGGTTCTGTGGAGTTTAAAGTGAAAGGGTTCCGTTTATTTTGGTTTTGTGCAGCGACACACCGCATCCAGCAATGAGAACCGCCTTTAATTGAGTTGTTGTAGCTTAGCTCATTATTGGAACAAAGTAAGAACTTGGTATCTTTAATAATTATGAGTTACGCAACGAAACCATTAATCAAATCCTTGAATTCTCTGCTCTTTCAAGTGAAGGGGGCCCATATTACCCAGAATGAAACCCGTATATAACTTATAAAAGCTTCAAATTGGCAGCTCATTATGTTTTAAAGAATTTTAAAGCCATTAATTTAAAGGTTCCACGAACCATTTAATAGTTTTATCATTGAGCAACGCAACAATAGGTCAAATCTTTGAATTTTGTGGTTTTTTAAAGTGAAAGGTTGTCTATATCATGCTGCCTAATTAAGTTATTAAAGGAAAATGAATGAGAAGTTGCAAACGATTAATATTTCACAAACAATAAAGTTCCACAACTTGTAAAACTTCAAGTTCTGTTTACATTCAAGTGAAAGGGTTAACTATGGACTTTTTATTATCCATGGTTTTATGGCTTTTATTGCGGTCTCTCCACTTCAAAAAAACAGGGAATTATACCGCCTGAAGCACTGTAAGCCGCGTTAATTGAGCTGTGTGTGTTGCTCAGTCCGTCATTTAAATAGGTAAGAATTTCAACATTCCAATAAACGATCATCTATGAGAGTTTTATTATGTTACAAAAGCCACAAAAGACGGCAGACAAAGGGTTAGAGGGGCTTTGATTTTCATTTCTTTTGGCCTTTGGAAGAACGGTTGTCATTTTCAAAAAGAAGTTTCACTTTAGCACTGATTTAAGGCACTTGCTGGGTTTCCAGTTTACTATCTTTTCGTACGGCCTTAATTTGTTTTAAATTTTACATATACAATGTATATACAATTTATTCGATTCAATTATTCACTGCATCCGCACCCACACACAGGAATGGGAGCGGGAGTGGGAGTGGGAGTGTGCGTATGATCAGTTCGTGGGGAAATTCCCACCCCCCTGTGGACAGAAGTTATCATTCGATTCTAATGATTCATCCATTGGCGGTTGTCAAATGCATATTTTAAAGATACTTTATGCATCTTTGCGCTTGAAATAGCTCAAAGGCATCGCATCGCCAGCACTCACACACACTCAGACGCACACAGACAATGACAAACTCCGGCCGATTCAGATACGATACGGTACGATATATGTTGTCCGCTAGACGTTGCGCTTTGCACGAGAGTCAGATATAAACTGAAACGGCGAAAAACACGAACCGAGAGAGCGGTGTGGCATCGGCTAAGCGCACCTTGCTCAACATTGTTGTTGCTGCCTCACGGTGTGTGTGTGTGTAAGAGGGTGTGTAAGTGTGTGTGAGAGTGCGGCAGTGTGGGTGCCTTGGATAAATGAGTGACGCGGCACAACTCGAAAACTCTGCAGTTTACAAATTCATCTTTACATGGTGACTCTAAGCTACTCTAAAAATCTTATTTCGTTTTTTTCTTTCTAAAATTAGAGATGACTTTAACTTTAAATTTATTATTTTTTTCAGATTCAGTTTTAAGTGCTATTTAGTTTAAGAATAAAGCTTACTCTCAGCTTATCAGAACTTGTTGTGTTCCAAGTTTAATATTTTTATTTTAAAAATTATTATCTCATTTCAATAAATCTTAAAAATTCTTAGTTTTATACAACATTTTATAGATATTTTAGCAGTTACTAAAATCACACTTATTAAATAAGAAGTATCCCAAATTTAAGATGATTCTGATGAATACTTTTCGAATTATTGTTCTAGAAAACACCAAAGTAACAATGAAGATTAGATTTAAAAAAGATCCCACAAAAACCAAAAAAATTAATATTTAATTTGACTTTAACATTTGTTACAACAAAAAAAAGGAAAAACTCCCAAAAAATCTCTTCTGGGCTCCCTCTCTTTGAAAGAGAGAGAAACTTGGCACATGGCCAGGAATGCATCGATTGCCATTCGGAACGGGTCTATGGAAGGGAGACCACCGCCTCCATTGCCGGCGTCTGGCTGCTGTTTGGTTTTTTCGGGGGGTCGTCTGGCGTTGCAACAGCTGTTGGTTGCCGCATCGCGACAAAAGACAGTCGCCACCCCAAGCCTCCCCCCTAAAAATAAAATCTTTATTGATTGCATGTGCAAGTCCTCGAGTACGTAGCATAGGGTGGACTTGCTGTTGTAGGGGAGGACTACCTTTAAAAATCGAAATATGTTGTATTTTGTACTTCAGAAATACTTGTTCCCATACGCTTTGATTATAAACTCCTACTTTTGGCCAGAATATGTAACCCACACCTTTTGTAGACATGTTTAGACTTAATTTTGATGGTGAAAGTGAGATACCACTACAAAGAGGTTCATTTAGTGGGAGACAAAAATGTTTTCAGCAATGGAAAGTGAGAATATGGCTTAACTTTAGTCATCTTTACCAGAGAATGTGTGAGATTGAAATGCTTCTCTGAGTACACATCATACTAGCCATGGGTTCTGGGTGCACAGTGCGTATGAGTAATGCAGAATAATAAACACAGAAAAGTCTAATATATACGGCTTGCCATGGTCCACCCTTATCCACATACGTATATAATGCAGAGGTACTACGTTATGTATGCAGGTTCACATACAAACGTGGACATTGCGGACTAAAGAAGTAATGCTAAATCGTAACTCCGCTTTTAATCGACTTTTACTGCTGTCATTTCTAAGAAAATGACAGCTTAAACTGCCTGATTTCGGGGTGCTTTTAAGGCGCAACCCCAAAAACCTTTAGGAATAGAAGCCAGACAGACCGAACCACGAACGACTTTTGCTTTGTCTTACTGCAGCCACCCACTCCCCTGCAATTATGAGTGCTGAGATTAACAAATGTCTGTCGAGTTCCCCTGGGGAGATATCGTATTACCTGGAACTTTGTCTACTTCTTCACTCCAACGGGAAGCCCCAAATATGAAGGTTAAGCTTTTGCTAAATAGCAGAGACCACCCCGAGAGTGTGTGTGTGTTAGAAGGAATGTTGCCGTAAGCACTCTCTAATCCTGAAGCACTTCAAAATCGCACTGAAAATTAAAGCAGAATTAAAGCTACAGTTTTCCTGGTTGCACATTTTAATTTACACAAAATATATATTTATATGAGGTTAAAAAGTTAATTATAATAAGATATAGATGTTTAAAATAACTTAGTTACGATTCGGCACACCGAATCCCTCATCCAAACCCCTGCGGGTTGGCCAGTTCTGTAGTAACTAGTTTACACATCAATGTGAAGAAAAAGTAATTAATTAATCGAGCGGATCTAAATAATAGATTCTGTACAGTCATAACAATATACAATTGACTTTCGAAATAATCAACTTGGTTAAACAAATATTTATACACATATTCACACGAATGGGCATTAAAAATACATAACATATTTTGCATAAGATTAAACAGTTCGCGCCAGAAGCAATTATCAACAAACGGGAGGAAAAGCGGGACAGAAATTAGTAGTTAATTTAATACGAGTCAAGCGATGGCGACACTAGTTACTAATGATACAAAATGTCACAAATACAAAAATAAAATACAAGCTTTACTCTTCTATTTTCGTTCATGTTCTACCTATGGACTAATCCGCGATGGCTGTGTATGGTAAGCTGCTGTGCTTCGGCTTCGTCTTATTGATGAACACCTTGATGGCGCCGTTGAAATCGGCACTGACAAGCACATAGCCACATCCTTTTTTGTGCTGCTCAACGAGTGGATCGGGCTGATTGTGAGCCAACTGCAAGGATATACAACTTTTACTAACCTTATTCTGTGAAGAACTTCTGAACTATTACCTTTTCCAGCGATATTTCATCCGGTTCGGGCTTAATGATGGCCTCCGGATGTGGCGCAAATATGGCACAAGTCACCGTGGCATTGTGGGCTTTGATGCCCTCCCAGAAATCACTGCGATCGCGACGAACCTGTGTATGAAAGATTATCAACATTATAAGAAGGTATTTAGAAGCATAAATATTTAGAAAACCCACCGAACTGAGCTTGGAGTAATCGTGATTGGTTTTCCATATGTATATGCACTGATTCTCGGACCCGGCGATAATGTACTTTCCATCGTGACTAAAGGAGCCCTTGATTTGCGAGGAGACATTCAGATATCCCTTGTACTTGCACGACAAATTCAAGTCCCTTAGATCGTAGAGGCGCACGCGGCTGTCGTTGGAGGTAACCAGAATCTTGTCCTCGCCGGGCATCGGTTCAATGCCGCTGATTTTGCGACCAATGCGATTCTTGCCTCGTGTGGAGCGCACATGGATTTGCGTATGGTACTTGAGCTGATCCGTGTTGTAGAATATACAGCGACCGTCATAGCTCCCCACCACGGCGAACTGTCCGTTCTGGCAAAAGTTGGCGGCCGTTATAAGCTTCGTCTGGCCATCGACCTCATTCCACAGGGCCACCTTCTTGTCGGGTATGTTCCACAACCTCAGCTTGCCATCAAGGCTTCCACTTAAAAAGTACCTGTCATCACGGGGATGAAAGGCAATGGCCGTGACAAAATCGATATGCTGGAAGCAGCAGAGGCACTCCTTTCTGGATATGTGCCAGAGCCGCACAGTCTTGTCCATGCTGCTCGAAAGAATAAAGTAGTTTTTCGACCAGCTAACGTCCAGCAGATCCGAGGTGTGGCCATTGTAGGTGCAGAACGGCTTCGGCATGAACGGACCGGGGCATTTCTCGGCAGCAGTGGCCATGGCAATGGCCTCCTCTGCAGAATGCTGCGAAACTAGCGACTCCTGCGAGGGCGTGGGCGAGGACTTTTGATCGGCATTGTATTTGTTGCGCATATCCTGGAGGAGAAGAGATTTATTAGATACTTGTAGAAGTGATCTGACTGGGCAATTACAAACCTGAAAGAATGGATAGGCATCTTTAAGAACCCAAATCCTTAGCACCTTATCCTGTCCGGCAGTGGCCAACAGGCGTCCGCAGGAACTGAACTTCATGCACCACACAGCGCTGGTATCTTCGCCACTCAGATCCTGCACGTGCTGAAGCTTGGTAAACTCATAAGGCCCCTTGTTTGACGACGAAGCCTTGATTTTGATATTCTGGTCGGGATTCATGGCATCCTCGATATCCGCCACATCCTCTTTGTGCCGCGCATGAGACACTTCCGAAGCAATTGACTTGGCCTTGTCCACCGTCTTCCTCATGGTGGTGCCAAAGAAGCGTTTAATTCGCGCCGTCTTTTTTTTGAGGCGACTTCCGTCCTCCGTCTCGAGCTCCTCCTCGTCGGGCACTTGTCCCTCAATGCTGGGCGGTATGCCAATTACACTCTCCTCATCAGACTCCTTCTGGATCACTTCTAGATGCGAGGTCAGTTTCAGAATGTGTAGCGAGAGCGGATTCCAGCCCTCAGGCACGGGTGGTGAACGCATTTCGGAGAGAGGCATGTTCTCGCCGGTGTCCAAATTTTTCACAGGAACTTGTTCGAGTATCTCAAAGTCGGTTAACTGCTTGCCCGAACTGGTGCGAGTGCGTACATAGATATTCATCTGTTTCAGCACATCCTCGTCGCCAGCAGACTTTCGCCGCTCCTTGTCGTTGGTAATTCGATAGAAACCAGGATAGCTGGAAAGGAATTTATTTAATAAAGACGGAATTAATCATTATCTTTTCAAAAACTCACCGTGTGGCGCTGCCCAAGCTATTCGACCCAGTGCCCGCCAGTTTGGGACGATTTGCGTTCTCCATTAGCATCTTCTCAATGCGCTCAATTTCATCTTGGGACGGACCCTGCGCCTTGTTACTGGCTTCATCGCGTGGCTTCACCACATAGCCACCCTGAATGGCCTTGAACAGGTTAAGACCTTGGTTGGGATCAATGGAACTGCAAGGCACGAAATATGTATTAAAATATCTTCTCGAAACATAAAATTAGTAGAAGATTGTGCTTACCTAACCCTTCCCGGTGCCGAGTTGCTTTTAGCCGAATTCGAGGGACTTGGTTTCGAGTGAACCGACGTTGAGCTGCTGCCCAATGACTGCGAAACTTTGGGCCCGGCAATTGTCACCGACGAAGCCAGGTTACGCATATGAATCGCACTTGCCGATGGAAGAGACGACGACGCCGCCGTTGTTGAAGCCGAAGCAGAGACGATCGTATTTGTGGAGGAGCATGTCAAGGTGGTATTGGAGGCTGAGGCGGTAGAGGCATCATTAAGTGAACTCTCAAACTCCATGACAAACTTCTGCTGAAAGCCTTGAACGCTCTTAACCGAACGCGTGTCACTGTCAGTGTCTTCATTGTCTGCCTGCGGCTCGGAAGAGGAACTATTGGAGAAATTTCGAGACTTTTTCTTTCTTCTCGGCGGCGCCACGGGTCCGCTCGAGGTGATTGAGTCCGTAGTCTTGGACTGGGCAAGCTTGGTGCTTGCTATCACATCCGGCTCCTGTAGCATGATCGCGTTGGCACCTCCTGTCGCAGTTGCAGCAGCCACTGTAGTTTCCTTGCTGCCTTGCTGATGCTTCGGCGAGACCCTGGGCGTACTCAGGCCGGAAGAGGATGTGTTTCCGATGCTCGGTGGATTGCTGTTGGACACTGCCTGTGCCTGTTGCTGCGCTTGCTGCTGTTGCTGCTGCTGTGCCTGCTGCTTTTGCTGCTGCGCATTCAACGAGGCCAGCGACTCGCGATCTATGCTAATGGCTGTCAAACAAATAAAAACGAAAGTGTCAATCGTGCTTTGATATTTGGAAGCAATATTTGAGTGTATACTTACCAGAGGGATCGATGCTGCCGGCCAAGATTCGGCCCACGCGACCCAGTGACGTCATGCTCTGTATGCTCATCGTATCGGTCTCGATGACCTTAAACGGATGCGTCGACCGGCTGGTAAAAATGCCATCAGTCGAGCTATTCTGTAATTTGAGTTTCAAGTCAGTAAATACAACTGGGACATCGATGTGTGTGAGACAAAGAGACAAAAGTTGGAGAAACAAACTAAACATGGATAACGAAAGATATGTATACCTGAGAATCAGGTGTGAGTGTGTTTCCTGGATTATCGTCTTCATCGTTCTGCATGAACTGACGCAGTTCTTGAAAGCGCTGTCTACCACCATACTATATGCCCGATTTTTAGTTATTATTGATTCATATGTATGCACATATTATACATTTGGTTGAGATTCAAGTTTATATTCGTTCGTTGAGGTTTTTGGAAATGAGGCGGAGAAAATATGAAAGTAAAGAACACAAATATGGACACAAAATTAAAGGGGCGACGACTTTGGGTATTATTAATATAATTTTTAAATAGTAATAGTCTACAGAATTCAATTTCAGAAAGAAAGAATTGAATAAATGTCGAAACGGAAAATTGTACTCATATTGGATCGGAATTGCTGTCTATATGTATAAAGTATATTTATCTAAGCTTTATCTGTATATAATCACTAAGTAAACTATACCAATTATATCGGCTTTTAACCAATTCCTTTCCAAAAATGATATAACACTGGCGGTGTTTATTGAGCAATTAAAAATTTTATAGCTGGCTAACGCCGATAGTAACTAGGTGGTGTGGTTTAAAAATAGAAAGTGTGTTATACCTACATATGAATATAAGGAAAAGAAAAAATATATATGGTTCTATACGGATAGCAAAATTAAGTATGTTTTCAATAGAAAATATCTGTATAGCCTTCAAGGATCCTAAATCTTCTCTTAGCAACTATTGTGATAACACAATAGAAAATATTACATATTCAGGTCTGACACAGAAATCGCTACGAATTTAAAATTCAATGAAAATGTAAAGATATACCTTGGTTTAACAACTGATAACGCTGTCATATTTAAGTAATTTTGTTAAACCTATCTATAAACCTTTAAAAAAAAACATTGAACAAAAAAACTCTTTAAAAAGTAGACAAAAAGGTGTAAACTATATTCCTTGACCAAGATCGGAAATCCTCTAGCATATGCAGTCCACTTACGGATCCGTGCACTGGCTTTGGCTCAGCAAATACTCCGGAAACACCTCCGCCTGCCGCTTCCTGCTGCTTCAGCCGAGCACCTAGGCTGTTGGTGGGACTCCTGGTGGCGGGCGTTCCAGCGCCAATCGGTGTAGCATCGCTGTCCGACGAGGCCGCCGCATTGACCCGTACAGCGGGATCGGGAAAGATGAACTCCTGAGCCACTTCGGGCGGCAGCTTACGACTGTAAGAATATTTACTCAAATGAATTCCGGCCGCACATACCAGAATCAAGTACTTACCTCAGCGTGGAGTGGCGATTGGGCGTTGTATCTTCGGCATCGAAAAATTCCTCAGAGCTGTCCGAATCCGTTTCCAGCTTACTCATCTTTCAGTGCGTTGTGTGCGTCGCGGGTCGTCGAGTGGCTATCTCTATTACCTAACCGCCCAACCGACCGACTTCCCCCCGTCCGCTGTATGCAAATTGACCACGAAATTACGCGTTTTCCTCGGTGTTTTTTTGTTATTGATTCCCTTTTGTTGCTGCGGCGCTTTGTTGCTTGGTGGCTCTTGTCTGGTTGAATTTCAGTTGAGTGACGTCACTTGCTGCAGCGCTGGCTTGAAAGGCATTGTACTTAGCATTTTGCCATCAACTGGGGTGGGAACACGGAGTTTTACTAGTAATTTAAGTTGAAATTTAATTTTTAATTTTTAATTGAGTAAATACTAGAGATGAGCATAAAATAATGAGCGTAAATTCTAGAGGTGTCAGGCGTGCGATAGCATTTCCGATAGCCGAGATGATTCATGAAATGTCGATATCTTGTGTTGATCAGTTGTGCTTTAATGCAGAGGTCAGAATTGCATTTAAAAATTTACAATGCTTCTTTAAGACTTTCTATACTAATTCTCATGTATACCCACTTTGACACTCAACCGTTTAATCGGAAAAAAATTAAAATTAGCACTTATCTCTAACAGTACGGCAGCTCTAATTTCTAGCTTTTTAGTGAAGAATACCAAAGGCTTTTCAATCCAAAGAGTTGGCTACATTGGTCTCGGTATTTGTAAACATTTTCCACACGGCACGAATTTGTTTACCGAAAATGTATAAATGCATGTGATTTTGGCGACTTGTAACTTTCTGTTGAACGACTCGCGGGCCCAAGACTTTGCCGGGGTCAAGTGCATACGACATAATAACAACAACAAACTTTCGCCGTGCACAAAATACAAGTGACTGCAATTATTGCGAAGTATAAAAAACGGGTGCCAATGATCGCTTACTACGCAATAGAAAAATAATTTATCGCAATAATTCGGCTAAACGCGAGTCGAACGTCAATAGCAACAAAGGCCGAAGATATTGTTTTGTGCCGTCATTATAAAATTGGCTTTGATAAAAGCACGTTAACCTCGTACCTGCCGCAAGCTGAATTACGGTAAAAATAACTGCATTATTTTTCGTTTACGGATATTACAATAGGAAGAATTATTGAAAAAACAAAAGATTTGTGGGATACTTGTTTTATAAACATATTTCACCAGAAATGAAAATAGACATCAGGCAGTTTAAAGCTCGCTATACTTATCGGTTATGTACTATATACTTATGTATGTTAATGTGTTTTTTAAATGCCATTGTTCCCCTTTGCGGTTTCCTTGAAAATACAAATAAAAATGTCTTTAAAAAATGCTGTGTGCAATAATTGATTCTGAATTTTAGCCTATAATTTGTACCTAAATATAGCTATCAAATTTCCGCATAGAATGCATTTTGAATCATCTTTCTTATCAGTTTTCCTCTTTATTGTTGCCCTCGACAGCAACAAAAGCATACTCCAAAAATATATACATATGCGGTTTTCAATGAAACAGAAACCAGTTTGATAAGAAATATTGCTTGTAATTTGTTCGTTACCCAAGCGAGACTTTAACTACCTGAAATACTTCCGATTTTCCCCTTTAATAATGCGATATAACTAACCTAGTGTAAGATTATCATCAGCCACACGTCACTAATAGCGGCCATATTTGATAAACTATGCGAACGGCGCACTCGAATCTAATCTGAAATCTGTGCGGGGAGAACCATTATAATCATATGTGTGTATTAACCATTATCAGAGCCACAAACATATACAAATCCAATAAAAAATTGAATAGATTTTGTAGACGCACAACAACAGCAATGACAACTTGTTTGGCAAACTGGTTTTGCGGCTTCGATCTTGTTTAAAAATAATTATTGAAATTTTTAAGGGTTTCGGTTCTGTATAAACCACAGTCTGGTCTCCCATACGATCCAAACGAATCGAAAAATGTAGTTTACATTGCTGATAAATTAATGAATATTACATAGTTAAAGCTTGATAATAGGGAAAGTACACAGCAGCACATAACTTATGTACTTCGCTGATATCATTTCTTTGTTACTTGCTATACATAGGCCTGCTATAAATATGTGCAGGGTTTTTATGTAGTATATTTCGATTGTATCTTGGTTAGACAGACGCTAAACCTTATCGCTCCCCAAGGGACCCATTTTTTCTCACTTAAACCGAACTGTGCGACACGTTCTGATTGATAATTGCTCGCTCACTTGGTCGGAGCGGCCGCCATGTCTCATTTTTAGTGCAGCGTGCAAAATAATCTGTGTGCCATTTTGATGATCCAATGAAAAACTACGGAATATTGGCGACAATAATGATTCATGTAATTCGCAACTTAGCAACACTTTGTTTTGCTGAAACCCCCCGAATACAATTTCCTTTCGATATTGTGTCTATAAGAACGGCAGTAGAAGACGAGCTCGCCCCCATAACGAGCTCAGTTACCGGCGCGATAACAACACACACAAGTTGCCGATCTCGGAGCATAAATTTCCGCATTAGTAACAGTCAAGTGTGCTATAGTTATTATTGTATTGTGTTAACGGCTGAAAAGACGCCACAAATCAACTTTAAAGCTTCGTTCTCAGCCGCAGAGGAAGAATCTATTGTCCACGACTTGTATGCTCTCTACTTGTGTACATTAATTTAATTGTTACAATGTGACATGTGATTTTTTTTTGGGTTCTATATAAAATATATAAAGGATTTCCGGAAAGAATAAGGATTTTTACAAATAAAATAAATAAATTTTAATTGTTTTAAAATCCATGCAAAACCAGACATTTCTGTTGTTAAATGGAAGGTTCAGCTAAACACACATAGCATCAATTTTATTGTGTTGAAATTGGATTATTTGTACAAGTGATAAAACTTGACTGGCTTCCTAGAAACGAATTTCGACTACATAAAAAGCACTCAAACCCGGCTTACAACTCAAAGAAAGAGAATATGATTTCAGAGTTTATTGAATCTCTGAGATAAAAGGCAAATATTTCAATTACACAGTTGAATTTGCAGCTGTCATGGTACTGAAGTATATATTTTGTGCATATTTAAGCAAATCTGGAAGTCCATACCTCTTAAAAGTGATATAAAAAAAATAGCTTAGCATTGGGTTTCTTTTTTTTTAAATTTACACTTCACACTAACATTTTGTAAAGGTTTTAAAATTTATTTAACAGAAAATAATTTTTAGGGGTAACACCATATTTCCATAAAATGTTTTCTTTAAATTTCTCGATGAATGAATCACAAGTTTCCACATCATCTTTATCAGTGTGTCTTTATAGTATAGCCTAGCCTCTATATATATTCCGGCAGATCTGCCTCCCTCCATTTCCCTTTTCTGTAATTACTGGACTAAATCTAATCTAAACAACTTGCTTTTGTGATAGTTCAATGACAATGACTGCGAAAGATAATATGTCGGCGGCCATAGCTATTTTGCTCATGAGTTCGTCCCTCGCATCTGCTGCTACCTGTTTCAAGTTCATGTATAGTTGTCACAGGTTCTTGGACAGAAGTCCATGCCCCCCAGAATCCCCAATACACAGGTGTAGTATTGGCCGTTTAACAAAGCTGCCGAAATCATACCACTTAGTTGGACTCGACTCCAGCGACGGCGTCTGTAATCTTATCGCCGCAAAAAGTGAACAGTTTAAGCTGCATCGTTCGTGCACATCAAATCGGAAATCAAATGGAAACAAAGTATATCTTGACGTGGGCGTTCCAAACGCTCGGCTTCTTCTGAAATTTTCGTTTTAGTCTGTTTGTGCACAGTAAGGACGGCGGTTATCGAGTTTGGTAAATTCGCTCTGCCTTCTTAATTATTTCTGCTTAATTTACGGCCTCTTTCGAGTTGCTGAGAGTGTTTAAATAAGTTGTAATCTAGTAGAGTCTTTAGCCAAGTGATTTACAAGTTCAATTTATAGAATACAAATTTAATTGAAGGTTTCTTTAATAATTTAGCAAAGAAATGGTTTTACGTTAATAAAGTTATGTGTAAACGTCACAGAAAACACTTAAAAAAGGTTCATAAGAAGGACATCTATATGATAATTAAATATGTCTAAAAAATCAAATTTATAATGATTAATATTTGTATAAAAGTGCATACAAAATCTCTGAATTAAGTACTTAATTACTCTTCGATTTATAATGTCATTAAAATGCCAAGTTAATTCAGAACAAATACCAATTAAATCCAAATAAAAATCCTTAAAATCAACAATTAGTTTTACAAGTCATTATATTAATATGAAACAATTGAGGCAGGACACGAAGCCATTTGCCCACTCATCCTTACTTATAGCCTGTCCCAGGCAATGGTCTTAATTTGATTGACTGCTGTTTCTCATAAAGCTATCTATAGTCACACTTGAGCCGGTGGGACTTAAGTTTTACAGAGACCTGCTTATCGAACCTGACAACAGTCCCAGCCAGGAGTCCATTGTCCCGTATCTAAGAGATTTGCCCATCACATTCCGTCTGACATTGACTGGTTACTATAGGCATCTGGGGATTCGATGAGCTTGTTGCTAGGTGTAGGATTTTCGAAGCATATACTCGCTCGACTTGGTGTTTAAAGTATCTAAATTTATAAGTATTTTTCCTATTTTTTCTTTCTTAGGGCACAAGAAGTTATAATCAGGATATGACCAGGACGCAGCAGTGACTGAAGAAGAATCATTAGTCCCTCCAGCACCAACTAACGCATAAATACCCACAAAAAATACAGCCAACCAACAATGAGCACCAACACAAGCAGCTTCTTTGACGAACATTTCGCCATGTTGTACTCCAACCTGATGGATCAATATATGCCCGAATACTTCAAGAACTTTCAGTACACGCCATGGGTCTTCTCGCTCCTGGGGTCAGTGGTCATTGGACTGAGCGGGATATTCCCGCTGATCATCATTCCAACAGAAGAGAAGATGGCCAAAGAGGGATACAAAGATCGTAAGTAGTAAATGAGGAGGAACAAAATATATACAGAAATTATTATATTTCTAATCTTCCCTCTAGCTGCGGACTCAAAACTCCTAAGAGTCCTTCTCAGCTTCGCTGTCGGCGGACTGCTGGGCGATGTGTTCCTTCACCTACTGCCAGAGGCCTGGGAGGGCGATAATCAAGATCCATCTAGTCATCCCTCGCTGCGTTCGGGCCTTTGGGTTCTCTCCGGCATACTCATATTCACAATAGTGGAGAAAATCTTTTCTGGATATGCCAGTGCGGACGAAGAGAATCCACAGCCCAAGTGCGTGGAGATTGCCAACTGTTTGCTGCGCCGACATGGCGGACAACTGCCAGAGGGCGAGACCGCAGAGAGCTGTGGCGGTGCCTGCGACATTGAGGATGTGGATAAGGTGTGCTTCCTCCGCGAACGCGAGCAAAAGTCCAAGGAGAAAAAGGAGCAGCCCAAGAAGGTGGCTGGCTACCTGAACCTGCTGGCCAACTCGATTGACAACTTCACGCACGGCCTGGCGGTGGCTGGTAGCTTTCTGGTCTCCTTCCGACATGGAGTTCTGGCCACATTCGCTATACTGCGTAAGTAAAAACATAATAAAAGTGCATATAATCTCTTATTTATAATTACTTTTTCTCTCTTTACAGTCCACGAAATCCCTCACGAGGTGGGAGACTTCGCCATCCTGCTACGCTCTGGCTTCAGCCGCTGGGACGCTGCCCGTGCACAGCTTCTAACTGCGGGCGCGGGCCTTCTCGGCGCTCTGGTAGCCATTGGAGGCTCCGGTGTAACATCGGCCATGGGTAAGCTTTAAAGGGCTTTGCCACTGACAAGTCTCTGAACTTATCTTTACATTTACAGAGGCACGTACTTCGTGGATCATGCCGTTCACCGCCGGCGGCTTTCTGCACATCGCTCTGGTCACAGTATTACCTGATCTCCTGAAGGAAGAGGAACGGAAAGAGTCCGTCAAGCAGCTGGTGGCCCTGATATTCGGCATTGCGTTAATGGCCGTGATGACTATGCTTTTTGAACACTAGGAAGTTCTATGTCGTGCCAGCAACACACAAGATGAAAAATTAATCCAGCAATAGTTGTACTTGTACGACTGTCATTTGGCAATTTCCAAATTTACAAGAATTTGTTGTACTTTATGGGATTATCGCCAATCCCGTGCCTGCGTTATGTAATTATAGCCGATATGAATGATATTTAAACTATTGTTAATGAATACGTATTATTGTATCATACTTATGAAACGAAAATTGAAAAATAGACACTTAAGGGAGACTCGTTGGACTCTCCAAGAATACTTTTTGTTGTTTAATTTGGATTAAAAGAGAAGTTTAGCTTAAAAAAAATAAAAGAAAAATCAAGCGAGTGACTTCCTTTAAAAAACAAGTCATTTATTCTGTTTTCTTGTTTGCAAATCAGGCTTGCAATCTTATCTAGTGCCTTTACTTCTTAGACTTGATCTTCTTAAGGTAGAATTCCAACTCCTTGCCTTCCAGAATGTAGCCGTCAGAGCGGCCGCACTGTCCAGGGCGGGAAGAAATGCAAGCTGTAAGGAGAACGAGTGAAAACATGGATTAGTCAAGGGCTTCAATTAATTAAAGGCACAGGCACTGCGCGAGTATGAAAATCAGAGTAACTATGACAAGCCGAATCACACCCAACAGGCTTGCATCTCTCTTAAAACAAGATCGATGCAATAAAAGTTGTTGGATCGCTAGGGGTTTTACATCACCTTAAAACTGGATTTGAATTATAAAAAATGAAGATACATACCCAAGATTCGGCCGGAAGTGAACTGATCCTCCAGGGCCTGCTCGACCTTGCCGTACTTCTGGCGCTCCAGGTACTTCTTCATCACCTTTTCGCTGCGCTTCTTGGTCAGCACGTCGTTCTCGTCCTCCTTCTGGGCATGCTTGGGGTTACGCTTGCGTCCCAGGGGCAGCACGTAGTGGGCCTCGTACCACTGACGGAATGGCGTGGCATCGATCACAACGATGCTGTTCTTAACCAGAGTCTTGGTGCGCACCAGCTCGTTGTTGGAGGCGTTGTACACCACATCGGCGATACGGGTCTTGCGGGCGACACCCTCAGAAGCCCAGGCGAAGTTGCCGGTCTCCAGGCGCAGGGCGCGCAGCTTGGAGTTGCCACCACGAGTGCGCACACTGTGCACGCGGCTGGAGCCGAGCTGGAATGCAAGAAATAAAGGAGTTAGTTGGTGTCTATTCATTGGGAAATTGCTTTTTGTGGTGCAGGTGGTCAGTAGTCCGAACATAAAGCTTTTCAATCATCAAGAAGAGTGCTCGAAAGCACAATTGCAGTTGACACGCGTTAACATCATTTAAACGAGTGGTTGGATATCTTGCGGCCGTTTTCTGAGGCTTTTTATGGATCAGTAAAAGATATTTAATGTCTTACTTTTAGTCTTAATGTTCAATTGTTGTTTTAAGTGATTTCTAGCTTATATCACAAGCCCATTCCTTAGATATACAAAATAGCAGTAGTTAATTTATATATCAATTGCTTTGACAAAGTAGAATTAGGTTAAGTTGTGCAGCTGATATTGATAAATTTGCATTTTATGACTGTGACATATCAAACACGAGAATTAAGGTTTATAGTTGATTGATTTGGTTGAAAGTTGAAAGAAATAGACTTCCTAAAGTGTCAATTTCAAGTAGGTATTACTATAAACTAACTTGCTTACAAGGAAATCGTATAATGCCATGCGTCAGATTCAATAATTTATCGCCTACAAAATCTGCCTACATTCAAGTTTTTTTTAAAGCATTCAAACTGCAGAGCGTAAGAAGGAACAAAAATGACTATTAATACATTCAAAGCTCAAAAATCACATGTACCTAGCTGCAAGAACTAGGCACAACAACCTAGCACCCGTCATGGTTAATTTAGATACATGGTACAACAACAACAAATCCCTTAATTTGATCCTGAGAAACCGGGCCCAAGGAACCAACGCTTAGCTATACATATAGCCAGTTATCGGGCTCTATCTCACCTTGGTGTTGGCGGCGGGGCGGCCCAACTCGAACTTGCGCTTCTTGCGGAGCGACTTGCGCTTGCCTCCAGTGGCGCGACGCTTGTGTGCACTATCACGGCTGATACCTGCATAAAAAATATGAATATATTAATACAGAACACCAAACTATAGCCGAGTAAATATCAAGAAGAGTACAACATCACATTGTGTGAGGGAGG
Source organism: Drosophila mayri (assembly GCA_008042485.1). Taxonomy (NCBI): domain Eukaryota; kingdom Metazoa; phylum Arthropoda; class Insecta; order Diptera; family Drosophilidae; genus Drosophila; species Drosophila mayri. The sequence continues at coordinate 122,826 of VNJN01008025.1, forward strand.
GGACTCATCGCCGCATTGAATAGGGCATGAGTTAAGCACACAGATATTTCGTTATATTCACACATTTCTAGCTACTGCCGGGCAGATGCAGCTGTAAACGTACTTGGTGCACAATTTCATGTTGTTTGCAGGCGCTTCCCGGCCGACTTTCTTGATATTTCAACGCATTTTCCCGGAGTTGACTTACCCATGTTCGTAAAAAGCGAGAAAGAAAGGGACCTCGTGTCAAAAAAAGTGGGGTTACTTTTTGGCAGGGTTGTTACGGAAAAAAAATCGATGTTTTTGTTGCTATCGTAATCATCGATTGTATCGATTATCATTAAAGATTTGCTATATTTTTAAATCAAGGTCACTCTATTCCACGCGGTTATTTTCAAGATCCCTCCTCGGCCACACTTAAATTTTTGTTTGTCAATCTTACATTTTGCTTCAACTTTGAAATCAAGGGTCATGAATTCGCTTCAAATTCAAATTCAAATCTTGAAGAAGTAATGGTATGGTGCAATATGCAAATATATGATCGTAATGTGCTTTTGAAGGTATCCTAAAACAAATCACTCAATTGTTGATTTATAATATTAATATTATTATTATTATTTATTTATATACGTTAAAATTTATACACTTCATTATTATTTATTTTTTATACTTCGAAAATATTTTTTCTTTTAGTTTACGGTTTGATTATCATTTGTAAATTAATGTTCCAAAATGAGTGGCCATTGTACAGAAATAAAAATACAAAATAGCTTGGAGGCTCTTATTTTTTAAGTGCATATTTTTATTATTATTTTATTGGGTACTCAATTGGCGGATAACAGCGTTTTGTTTATAAAATGAACAGAGCTAGAGCTTTAACAGAGCTTAGCTTACATTACAGTGTTTTTGCTCTCAAAAGAAACTATATCGATGTTTTTGTTGATTTCTATTATCTTCGGTTTTAGCATTCATTTGTGTGCGCCAAGGTCACTCTATACCACGCCAAAATAAATGCAATCGATGGTAAATCGGACGTGCCATCGATAGTTTCCCAGCTCTAAATACACTGTACTTCGGAAAATTGGCAAATAAAACAAATAAACTGATAAATAAGCAAACATTGCGAGCCCAACCAATAGGATCTGCCGGAGGCGTCGGTACCCACCCCCTGGATACCCCCATGACACTATGGTCGGGAAGAACTTCAAGGCCCTGTCGCACTTTCACCGCCTCACCGAATACATAGTACAGTGCAAGCATTGCGACAAGACGCTCTCCTCCAAACACACCTCGTCCAACCTGACCCGCCATCTCATCCGCAACCACAAGCTGCTGGCCCGCACGATTTTCGCCGGCGAGGAGGGTAAAATGCTCGCTGAGCTCAAGGAGGAGCTGGATGCATCAATTTCCGAGGACTTGAGCATGGAGTTTCAAGAGGGCGAGGGCGAGACAAAGAGTGCGGTGCGCGCGATCATTGGCATGAAGAATGAGGAGCGTCTGGAGCGGCACGGCCACGAGTCCGAGCTGCGAAACAAGGTGATTGGTAAGAACAACAAGCTCTGGGCGCACTTTATCCGCATCTCGGAGTTCATGGCCAAGTGTAAGCACTGCGGCAAAACGCTCTCCTCGAAGCACTCCTCCTCCAACCTTATGCGCCATATTGTGCGCCGCCACAACAATCTGGCCAAGACCCTCAACCACTCGCACCATCACCTGATGAAGAACGAGGTTTTCGCCGGCCTGGAGAGAAGACAGCTGTCGGATCCTCTGGAAAAGGTTAACTTTGACGATGTGGACAGCATAATCGAGAAGGTAGCGGACCACCTGGATGACGAGGTATGTGGGCGCACATACTGCTCGGTTCGAACTGCTTCCAATTTGCGTTCTTTAAAGGTGACCTCGATTTCGCTGCAGGAACCCTTTTACGAGTACGTGGTGGACAGCTCGGATAACGTTGTTGTGGACACGCGGCCAGATGATCCCAATCCGGAGCTAGAGCCGGAGCCAGTGGACCTGCACAACCTAATACCCCCAGACACTGCCTCGATGGCGGAGTCCACCACGCAGCTGGACGAGAAGCTAAAGGCGGAAACGATATACTACAACGAGATGGCCGAGCTGGCAAGAGCCAAGCGCCGGCTCATCGATCTGCAGACCAAGAAGCTGCTGCTTGACATGAATGTGGTGGACAACTAAAACTAAAACCATTTGACGGAAATTTACAACACGTATTTTGTAGTAAGGCGAGCAATGCGATTATGTTTAATTTTAAGTACAATTATACATTTAACAAACAGTTTCCATGTCCGGACTTACTGCGGGGGTTTCCAGTGCTATAAATTAAATTTAACAATTATCTAAGTCATGTAATTAATTAAAAATAAATTATGTTTGTAAACAGTATTCGTGCATTTTTTAGCTGGCGGGTTTTAGCTGGCGGCATTTCAGTATTTTTCCTGGTGATGCCACCTTTTCCTCGTGAAGGTTGCGTTTATTTGACAGATCTGGTCACACATCACTCCCAGGAGGCATCGCATTTTGTGTTTTTTACGAAAATCTGAGAAAAACTTGATATTTAAGCTGGCACTTTCACAAAAAGCAAGTAAGATGGCAAGTTTTTCGCCAAACCAACTGCGGCAGTGCGCCCGCTTCACCGGCACTGCCTGCACGCCGGAGAAGGAGCAGCAGCTGCGCGACCAAATCCACAACGAGCTGGCCAAGATCAAGTACTGCGCGAATCCAACTTACGAGTGCAGCCAGATGAGGGTCGAGGGCCATGAGTACTGCATCCGGCACATTCTGCGCGATCCGCGCTCCAATTACCGCCAGTGCACGCACGTCTATGCGAACGGCCGGAAGTGCATCAACGCGGTGCCCAAGTTCGACAACAAGAAGGAGCTGATACTGACGACGCTGTGCTTTGAGCACAACCGCCAGACGCAGCTGCAGAAGACGCACCTGGCCGTTGGACGCGTACGCAAGCTGGTGGAAACGAACGAGACGCTGCTCAACAGTTTGGCGTCGCACATAAATGTGGAGGGCATAAAGCCGGAGCCGCTAAAACAAGAGCCGGATGATGATGAAATAGATGTGGTGTCACCACACGTTACCCCCTTTGGTATGTGCTTACCTTTTGGAGTGTTTTCTGGCCCAAACTAGAAGTTATTTTCTTGCAGATTCCCAAGATCATCGCAACAGCATTGGCGACATTGTGGACGCAGCGCGTAAGCGTCGTCGCATCCTAGACTATGCTTCAGATAGCTCTAGCAATGAGGACGATCCGCCGTGCCCTAGGAACACTGCTCAGGATATTGAGTTCAATGAATCTGACTACGAGAGCATCGATTCAGAAGACGATGATCCACTAAAGTAAGGCTTCGACTGATATTTTAGAGTAATTATCTATAAACTAAAACATTTAAATAACTTTTGCAGACATGCTGGCGTCTATACGCGTGCCGAGGCTGTCCGTGTGGCCGAGGCCAAGTTGATTAAGCTGCAGGGTCTCTACCGCGAGCAGGTCTCCCATCTGGAGCATGTTCTGAAGCAGCGACGTCGCAAGTACTTGCACGACATTCGCCGCGAGCGTGAGATTTATTGTGAGTTTGTAATATTGTTTATTTTGAAATTTTACTGAGCTTACGTTCATTTCGCAGGCAGCATCCACGACCAGCTGAAGGACACGCCACACGAGCGTAAGCTGTACGATCAGCTAAAGGCGCTGAACACATACCATCGTCGCCAGGGAATGGAGGCGGTGCTCTACAAGAAACTGAAGGAAAAGCGAGCCAGGGACACTCTTTACGCTTCCAAGTCGTCAAGCAATCCCAAATGCGTGTTCACCGAGGGCGGCGTTAAATGCGGCGAACGAACGCTTCCGTGCTGCAAACACTGCCGCAAGCACATACTGGAGGATAAGCGTCAAGTTCTCTTCCGGGCTTGCGGCGTGGAGCGGAGCGGTGTTGTCTGCCAAGAGCCGGTGACCAGTATTCTCGAAGATTCCAATTGCGTGCTACACCTGACCGTGGCGCCGGCCAAGCGCCAGTATATCCAAAAGGTGCGTTAATCACAGACCCAAAACCTAACCTAACCCAACGCATAACCACCACATGTTACTACTCAAACTTGAATATTCCAACTGCCTCTTCACCCATTGCCATAAGTTGTGCAGGAGACACAGTAGCTACTGAAACTGTCAAACAGTTTGTACAATCAGATACTGCGCATAAACTAGATTTAGGCTTACATTTTGTTGTAACGCTAATGATAAGTATATAGATAGATACGCACAAGAAACACTTGAACATAAGTACTTCTTAGTATTGTCTTATTAAGTCGCTTTTGTGATCACTCCACCCTGAATAAATTGCCGACCTCTTCACCCCCATCCTCCAGTTTTATGAACTACCAAGCACACCGCCGCAAGAAAGTATATTTGCTGCTGCCTGCGGTGGTGATAATTTAGTTGAAGAAGAGCCACCAACCAGCATTGAGCAGCCAACAGAGAGTGGTGGTGATGACCTGGACTTGGACTTTGCCAATGACATCTTTGACTTTGATCTCGATACTGCCGGAGATCTGGCGAATTCCCTCGAAGACGACATTTTTCTCGATTTGGATGCTGATCTCAGCTTGGCTTTCGACGATCAAAGTTTAGTCGACTTGGGCTCTGACCAGGAGGGCGACGACGAAGCAAGTCCCGAGGCAGTCAGTCCCACCGAAACTCTCGATCAAGAACACTTTAATGCAAGCCCCTTAGACCTAGACCAAATAGCCTTTCAAGACAATTCCGAACTAAACTATGAAGTCATAGACGAAACGGATACTAATGTTAACGAAGTGCTTCGAATGCTCGAGGGCATTCAGCACATGCCTTGGTTCGATGCCCTAATGAACCAGTAACAAGCTAACATTGTAATTAACTCACTATCATTATCATTATATCTTAAATTAGTAGGTTTCCCTCGACACTTTTTTCACCTTTACTCGTATATGTATTTATCCACAGAAATGCGAGTCTGAGACCGAAGAGGACGACACCACCACCTCGTCTGCCACTATGAGAGTCCCCATAAAATCAGAGTCAGCCAGTCGAGTCCTTAACGTCACCACAGCCCATGGCGAGGATAGCAAAGACGATATCAAACTCATAGAGCCCATATAAGATCAATCTAGTTCTACTTTGTAAGACTTTGTAGTTTAAATGTTTTCTGTTCGCAATCATAAATAAATGTAGAAGTTAATCAATGACATTTGGTTTTAACTTGTTGGTTTACATATTTATTTATATATTTACATTTAATGGCTTCTAATATTTTATACAACTTAATAATTGCATTATCTGTGTATGTATGTATTTTAACAATTCACTTTTTTACAGAAAAATGCATAGCTCTTGCAGTTGCTTAAATAATAGAAAATATGCACTCCGTTCGCTTAAAAGTAATGACTGTAATTATCTGATCTTAAAGCACAGTTAAATATATATCAGTTATCAGTTCCTCCGCTCTGTTTCTCTACTCATATATTTACAGATAGCATTTGCCTTAATCGCAAATTGATGGCAACTGCTCTCGTTGTTGAAATGCACTATTAAAAATAAGAAATTGGCAGCTAAATATATTAACAAAGTCTGTTATTTGTTAAACGCTATAGTTCCTTATAGTTCCGTTGTAGTTTCCACCTCCGAGCGATCCAAATCGTTCAGATACGAGAAGCCTATTTGGCCATAGTCCCTCTTGCCAAAGGACACATTCTCATTTGTGCTGCTCAGGTGATTGTGATCGGAACTTGATCTGAAAACAGGGAGGAGATTGGTTATTGTAAGACCGTACAAATGTATATTTATATAAAACATATATCTACCTTTGAAACAGTGGGTTGGTAATGGGCACTTCTCCGCCATAAAGCCTATTGTTGAGCTGGCCGTTTCGACCCAAGGTGGCATTCATCAGTTCTCCGTTGCCATTCAGTAATCCCACATCGCCGAATGTATTTCCACGCCTACCCATGGTGCTATAAGTGTTATTTTTGGCATTGGCCAGATTGTTTGGCCCCGTCGGATCTATGTTGTAAACACCATTCTGGTAATGGTTGCTATTCTGATGCTTGATCCGGCCCAAAGTCAGGGTCCCTGAAAGAGCGCCGTTTGCAGGAGATCCCAATGGATTGGCATTGTTGCGAGTGTTGATCTCAAGAGTTCGATTGAAGGTGTTCTGCCGGTTGTTTATGGCCAAATTGTTGTTCATATTGTTGGCATTGTTGAGATTCTTGTGCCGCCGCAGAGTGGCAATTGTGGCCGTTGTGGCATCTGAATGCGATGGACTGGACTGACCGCCGCCGCCATTAGAGTTCTCCTTGTGTGTTATATAGCTGACATTGTCCAGGGAGAAGGCATGGTTCTTGGCACTAAAGTCCAGCTGCAGATCGTCATCTACATCGGGGGGCACGGCCATGGCCAGCATCTGGGTCTCGTACTCCTTCATATTGGATATGGTTTCACTGGCATTCGAGGCCTGCTGATTGACGATGACGGGATCGTAACGAGTGGGGTCCGTTGTGGAGTACTGGCGCATGCGTTGCTTGAAGTTCTTGTATCTATTTAAATATTTTTGTATATAAAAGGTGTTCGATATTTTCTTAACTTAGAATTAAGGCTGAAGAATACTCACTTTGACCAAGAGATGCAAATATAAATAATGCCTATGGTGCCCAAAATAAGTATAACAAGTGATATGGCAATGAGGGTGAAGGGGAAGACTTCGTTATCAATATCTACAGCAGTGGCTTTGACCTGTAACACAAAAATATATTTTATATAAATAATGGGATTCTAGGATATTTCTATTGAAAGATTAATTACTCACCGTGTGACCCTGATCTTTTCTCTCAAGCGGAAACGAGATACTTTCTGCTGTGGCCCTTGGCAGGGCAATGTTTAGCTCGGAACGGGCAGCTGGTTCCAGCAAAGTGGTCTCCACAATGCTATCCTTACGGCTCAGCAGCTGCTCTGTTTTGGGATCGATCAGATAAAACCATATATCCGTGGCAGAGGGATTCTCAATCACAGATCCATTCTTGGCCAGGTACTTTTGACTGCTCATCCGCTCGATGCCACTGACTAGGCCAGTCTTTTTGTCCAGCAGCTCCTCCAGTTCGGTATAGTAGTTGCGCAGATCGCTGGGAGCAGCGTTCGGGAAGGATAGGGCCATGCGATTGATATCGGCCAGCTTATTGACCACTATGCGGGCCCGAGTGCGATGGGAACCCTGTTCCTGTTGGGCATCGCTATCGCGGGCCTCCACCAAAAATGTCATGGGGAAATCGTTTTCGTTCTTGAAATGCCTGGCCGTCCGCAGGACTCCAGTATCCTCGGACATCATAAAGTAGCTGGTGGGCTGAAATAACCAAATATTGTAAGTAAAAGTTTGTCTTACGCGTAATATTTGCTATAATTATTAAAGTAAACGAAATATTTACTCACCACATTAACACGATTCTCATCGTCGTCGTAGAGGGCATATCGAACGGTTCCGAACTTGCCGGAATCTCGGTCAGTGGCACGCACCTGCAAAATGGTTGTGTCCACATCCATGTCTTCGGTGATAATTGTATAGAAAGTATCTTGCTGGCCGCGCAGCCGATTAAACTCAAACTCTGGCGCATTATCGTTCTCATCCTGAACGATTATCTCAATGGTGGCCGTGTCCTTTAGGGGATTCACAAAGTACCGATGCGACGTGAGGCGGATCTGTAGGGTGTAGGAGGTCTTTGCCTCAAAGTCCAGCGTTTGGATGAGCTGCAATTGGCAACCGTGATCGGCAACACTCAGGTTAAAGTTTCCCTCCTCGTTGCCGCGCACAAACTCGCACTTGAAGGCCGGTGGCCCGTCCGACGATTGCTTCGAGTTGACTATTTGGATGAGCTTCAGAGTGCTGTTCGCCTCCGTTGACTCGGGAACACTGGTGGTGTAGCTGTCGTCACTGAATGCCAGGCCAATGCTTTCACTACTCATCATGGTTCCGCTTTCCAGCTTATTGTCCGACTTTACGTCGTTGCCGTTGCCATTGGCCAAAAGGTGATGGACATCCACGCGCAGTGGAGCCACTGAACTCAGCTGTGGCTCACCCAAATCGTAGGCTCTAATGTCCACCTGGTACTCCGTGTCCTCCTCCTTGCGCAGTTCATCGCGTATGCGAACGGCACCCGTATCGGGATCCACTTGGAAGTACTTGGGCGCCTTGCCGCGTCCTACAATCTCGTAGCGAACCACATTGCCGGGCGAGGTTCCATCGCCGTCGATGGCTGGCAAAGTGGCAATGATGGTTCCTATGCTTTGGTCATCGTTCACGGTCACCGGATCGGGCACGGTTATAAACCTGGGAGGAATATCATTGCGATCCTCAACTTCCACCACCAACTGGACAGTATCTCCGGGTGAATTGCCATCGTTCTCAATGGTGCCGATGGTGAGCTCATGCTGCTTCTGGGCTTCGTAATCCAGTCCCTTGACTGTCCTCACCTCGCCGGTCTTGGGTGTGACCTTAAAGAGTTCTGCATTGCCCTTGCGTAGGACATAGGTGATTTCCGGCATCGTGTCCGGATCGAAAGCTTGAACAGTGGCCACCAGGAAGTTCTCTTCGTTTTCCGGAATATGTACATTAATCCGAGCGTCGCTGAACTTGGGCACCTCGTCCGGAAGATCAAGAACCATCACAGTCACACTCGCCGTACCCAATCGGGCGTCGGGTGCTCCATCCTTGGCGGTGACCACAAACTTGTACTCATTTGTCTTCTCATAGTCCAGCGCCTTGGCCGTTAGGATCTCCCCGGATGTGGCATTAATGGTGAATGGTATATCCGTGGGTATGGAGTAGGTAATCTCTGCATTAATGCCTTCATCCGCATCGGTGGCGTGCACCACTCCCACGGAGGCCTGCGCCATTCCCTCGTCCACTTGAAAGACATACGGCAAGGTGGAGGCATCAAACTCGGGATTCTTGTCGTTGATATCCGTCACCTTGATGTTCACTGTAGCGCTGCTGGAGAGGCCTCCGCTATCCTCGGCCTTCAAGATCAGTTGATAACGCGTTAGGCTCTCTCGATCCAATTTTCTTATCACTATAATGACGCCGCTTTCCTGTCCCACAGCAAACTGGCGCAGATCATTGCCCGATATGATGGAGTAGACCACGGCATCGTTTTCGGGATCATCGGCATGGACCACTGTGACCGTGGAGTTGATTTCGGCACCTTCGCTCACCTGGATCTCGTAGATGGGCTTCTGGAAGCGTGGCGGCTTTGTGTTCGGTCCCGGAGTCACACTCACCTCCACAATGGCCTGCGAGGAGAGTCCTCCGATATCGGTGGCCTGGACGGTGATGCTATATTGCTCGCCCGCCAGCAGGCGACCCTGGGTTCTAATCTCGCCCGTGGTCTCGTTGATGGTGAACTTTTGGATGCCATTGTTGGAGACGTGGTAAATGGAGTAGGTCACCACGGCATTGGGTCCCTCGTCGTTGTCGGTGGCATTGACCTGGGTGACCAGGCGGCTCTCGCTCTGATCCCCGGCCGTAATGGAGATGGGCGGCACCATCGCCAGCTTGGGGGCATTATCGTTGACATCTCGGAGATGGACCGTGAGACTCAGCGGAGCACTGGCCGCATTGGTACGCGGCTCCCTGGCAACCACCTGAAATTTGAAACGTCCCGGCGCCGGTGGATCGCGATCGAGGTTGTCCTCATTTACAATTAAAATGCCATTGGTGGTGACATTAAACGACGGAGTTGTCAGCTCGTATATATAGTCTGGCTTTGGATCGGAATCGCTTAAGTCAGCGTCTGTGGTGCGGAAGGATATGGGGTTTCCTTGAGAGTCCAGTACCTTGGTTCCAATGGGTGAGTTCTCATCCACATAGCCCTCGGTTTGGGAGGACGAGATAACTGGAGGGTTGGCGTCGACTGGCTTCACATAGATCACCAGCTTGGCGGTGGTGAATCGTTGGATTCCCGGCGTAACCTCTTCTGCTTTCACTATGATGTCATATTTCTTGGCCGTGGAAGTATCTATGGCCTTGGTTTGCTTTAGAACTCCGGTGCTCTCATCGATCTGGAAGTAATCATCGTAGTTTCCTGGCATTCCACTGGCAAAGCTATACCGAATGGGCGCATTAATTGTGTCCAAATCCACGGCCTGAATGCGTTCGGGAAGAACTGTGAGCACGCCAAGCAAGGAACCTGCAGGCACGGATGCCGAGTACTCTGGATTGATGCAGGCCCCGTCCACAAAAGTACAGCCGCTGTAGATGAACGAGGGATCCAGATCGTTGGAGTCGGCTATATTAACCGTCAGCGTTGTGGTCGAAGAGAGGCGATCTGCAGTATTCCTTGCGCGATCCTAGAAGTAGCCAGATTTCAGGAGCAAATTATTTTATATTCTTCTTTATTAAACTAAACTGGAAACTATATTATAAACTATATGGCTTTATACACTCTCTTTAGTTTCAAATACTCCACTTAAGTGAAAGGTTTAGGGCCCTAATAAGGCGGTAAAAGCCAATTGAGGCACATAATTAAGGCACTGAGTTCGGCACAAAACTTTAATTTATGACCTGGTCTGCGCAGATAGTTTAATAAACCGCTTCTGAGTGCCAATTAAGTAATTAGGGTTTAAGTTTAGACACTTCACTTACCGAAGCCACAATAGTAAGGTAGTATGTGTGTATCCTCTCAAAGTCTAGGGTCTTGGCCACGGTAACCTATATATAATAAGGGGAAATAAATTATATGAATATATCTAAGCATGAAGAATATCTAAACCCACCTGTCCCTGGTGAGGAAATGAGATGGCAAAGGTGCCATAACCATCTTCAGTGTATTTCGAATCATCGGTAGAATTTATAATGCCCGGGGAGATAAAGTACTCAACTAATCCATTGACACCGGCATCCTTATCCAGAGCTTGTATATTTCGGAAGATCGTTGTTCCCACTGGTGTGCTCTGTGAAGAGTAGTTGAATTTAATGGTTAATTGCTACAAGGAAAGGCTCTAGCTCAGTTTTATGATTAGTTTTGTGAAGAAATATTAAGAAATGGAAATAGTTTCCCAGAGCAAATGAGAGAGAGAACGGAAGCTGCATATGAGCTCATTATTCCCATTCGTATTGTTTTACCAAGTGAAGTGCCTTTGAGCCCAGACCCAAGAGCTCGCTGTTATATAACGGTGGCAGCCTCTTAAACTCATGTTAAGGAGCAAGTTTGCTGCCTGCATACAGCCTGCAGTTTATGTACACTTGAGTTGGTAATTTAACCACAAGAGGGGACGACTCTCTGCGAGCCACAGCTCAGTTCCCAGTTCCCAGAATTGCAGCTAAGCTCTACTCGTACAAAAGCCATTCTTCATCTGCTGAACTTTGAGATTTGATTTCTGTTTTTTATTTTGTTTTGTTTTGTTTTCAGAGCTAAATGGCAGGCGCGCTGAGGTCATCTCTTTTCGGTTTTCATAACTTCAGGTGTTTAAAATCAGCCAAAAATTCATAGAGTGTCACCTGCGTGCAGTATTCGATTGCGATCTTAACAATTTCAGCTTGAACGTAAAAATAATGAATGTCTTTGGCAATAATGCCAGCTTGAAATGTGTGATATTAGGTATTACTATAATTTATAATTCATATTATTGATTCATCACCTGTGTAATAATATAGAATATGATCGGTGATCGCTGTAATTTTGCCTATTTGTATGTTACCTGTGGGCAGATGCCGTATGCTATTTCGGTGGCCCTCTTGGGGTATGATTTTTCCGTCGATTCTTGTAATTATTTGATAGAGGCTCGGGAATGAAATGCGATTCTGTTGTCTTGTGTCTGCTCTCGGCCGTTGGACTGGACTGGACTGGACCATGTTGGACACGCGGTCCCTTGGGAGTGTTCGCCTAAGCCGGCAAGTGCATACCAATTATATTCCAGTTTGACTGGCAGAACGCCATATAAAGGGAGCTGGATCACGAATTTACAATGCACTACACACAACAAAAATAAATATAAAAAAAAGAAACGAAAAGATGACGCAGGCAGGTAGCCGCCCTGTGCTTTTGTTTATGCCACTCGTCGGCTCTTAAACTTCGATGCAGAAGATTGCAAATAAATTTACGCTGATTGCAGATTCCGATATTGCATTCTTTTCTCTTTCAATTCGTTTTTGTATGGCTTTAAAATTGAATTTACTATCTGAGAAACGAATCGATTCGTCTTCAAAATGTTAAATAGCTTTGTCATCGTAGGAAACAAGAGTTCCTGCTTTTCTCTAGGGAATATATCAACTTAAAAATCTGGAAATTAATCATTAAAAACTGCACTAGATTCTCTAGAGTTCTTCTTACAAATCAGAAAGTGATATTTACAATAATTCTGCTAATAAGTTGCCTTAATTCAATAACTGTGAAAACGTTCTACCAATAATTCTAATTAATTTCAATTATTGAAATGGAATTTCTTCTCTTCGTGCTTATTAAACAATCATTGGGAAATTATTTATAAATGTCTTGGTTAATAGTTAGCCATATTATCCAAATGGGAGCCCGTGAAGCTATATTATGTGCTATTTTCCCTGCTGAGCGATTTAGCACGTTTATTTGCCAGGGTTTTTTCTCTTTTGCTAAATAATTCACTTTACAGGGGTTCTTGGATGTAGCACGTTTCCGCTTTGTTTTATGCTTTTTGCCTCTGCTGATGGTGCTTTCTAATATGTCAACAGTTCTGTAATTGAACGTTATTAGTCTAAATACGTGATTAAAAGCCGGCTGGCCATGCAATACTCTTGCACTTGCCGCTGCGATCATGAAGATCTGGGTACTGGGATCTGGGGATCCGCTCTCAACATGCTACAAATACTCTTATTGCTATTCCTATTCCTGCAGCTATAGCTATTGTTGCCGCTGAAGCTGGGAGCTGGAGATGGAGCGCTGAAAACATGTTCGCTACCACTTCATTAGTGTTCAGTATGTAGTTGTAGTTGCCGCTGTCGCGCCGGGAAGACTATCCACATTCACCTGACTGACTCTCCCAGCACTGAGAAGAATTCTAGTTAACTTTCTACATTTCTTTAGCCTCCTAAATGTTAAATATAAAGATTTTGGATACCAAACTGTCTGAAATAAACCTTAAAAATATATCCCAAGTTTCTAAGCTAATTATTTTTATTTTTAATAAAACATCAATGTCATATAATAGCTTAGGTTGCCATAGAATCCACATATATAGCAATAAATTCCTCAACTTCTCATGAGTTAAACTCATCATTCAATCATTTTTCAAGATCAATTATGTTTTCAAGATGTTTTCCAGTCTGACTTGACCTCGTAACCCTTTTCAGCTTCCATATCATAGACATGTTTTGTAATACCAATTATTTGATCATTAATAACCCATTGGATGATGCACTAAATGTCATTCAAGAGACTCAAATTCTTGTGGGAAAATCCCAACCAAACTTAAGATACCGAATCGTATCAGATTAAAGTTAATTTTTTTTCGGTGCAGCGGTGACTATAACGTGATAGTCCGTTGGGCACCCGGTAAGACCCGGCCAAGAGGAAACTCGACGACAGAGGAAACTATGGCGAGAAATGCGGGCAAAACTTTGGCTCGGGAGGCGACAAAGAGATGTTCGTGTCGGGGACGCTGAAAAATGTCCATTTACGAGCACTATTTACTCACCTCGGGAACGGTAACCTCGTAGGGCGTGTTCATGAAACGCGGCGCGTTGTCGTTTATGTCCGACACCCGAACAATAATGGGAATGTTTCGCTTCTTGTTCGTCGATCGGATGGTGCAGGAGACCTGGGGAAATGATTTGGGATGCAAGTACCCCATATTTTCATAAGTATCTTTGCCTTTTTTGCTAGCATTTTTTCAGCATAGAAAATTATATTGATATGAAAATGGGGGATAACAATTTACCTGAAACACTATGTGACTAAGGTTCTCCTCATCACGATCGAGGGGCTCCAGGAGCTGCAGTTTCTTGCCATTCAATCGAAACGTTGGCTGGCCTTTGGGGAAGACTAAATTCAAAGCGATTTCCGTCTCCGGATCCCCGAAAATCGGCAGCTCTGCCGGATTGGTCGGCTGTCCGATGACTGCAAAGAGAAAAGCGTTGCATTATTGATTTTTGCTAGTAAAAGTTTAATAAATAAAGCTGGGTTATGGGCACACAACTGAGGTAGATAGTAGCTTTGAGCCGGCGAACGAGAAAACTGCAGACAGCGGCAGTAGTGGCAGTGGCAGCGGCAGCGACAGCCTTTCTCTTTGCATTTTTGGGGTCAAGTTGCAGCCATCATCACACGGGGATGTATGTGCATGTACATACATTATACGTAGATGCATCATGCATGTACGAAAGTATTAATATTTTATGCGTTGTCGTTAGTTTTTAGAAGCAGCTTCGGGGGATACTACAGATGTTTAATAAAGGAGATTTGTTTGATCGAAATGCATATTAAGAGCTTTATGTCATATACCATATTAAAGCCTTTGAAACTTGCCTTTCTACTCTATTTATTTTAAAATTTGAAATAGTTTAATGACTTAATAATATCTTTACTATTTATACCAGAAATTTTACTCTAGCTTCATCGAAAACATCAAAATCGTTTACTAAATTATTAAAATCTTTACTATTAATACCAGAAATATCACATTAACTCCATCCGAGATTTAAGTTTGAAATACTTTCAAGATTTCTGGTTTTCTTGATTATTATAATGACTATTTCAATATCATGGAAGGGCCCTACTTAAAATTAGATTGCTTTTTAAGTGCCCCCATAATTCTGACCAAAATCAGGCATGAAAACTATTCAGAATGCAGTTGGCTAGTAAACGCTAATAAGCATGTAAACATTACAATGTTGCACAGTGCACTAGGCTATAGACCATACATGATATTAATTTTTCTAGTCTGACGTGCTCCGCCAAGCTTTGATGATGTCGGTTGCCCATGTACCGAACACGTTTGGCCATTATAATTACGGAGTTGTTGCACCTTTCGTGCTTTTAGTCTATGATCTTGAAGTCGAGGTTTTGTCTCACAGAATTTTGCTAAAAAAAACTTTTATGGAAATTTAGTGGAGCTAAGAAATACATGTGTACTATATAGAGGAAGAATTACTTATTTAAAGATAATTTTAAGTTCTTTAGTCGTCATATTTATTGGCAAAGACTCTTGACAAATTCTTCACGTCTTCAAAGATAAGACTGACTATTAAATAATAAATATTTCAGTTTACTTACAGCTCTCTCGGCTCTCCTCTATATCCAATATAATATTCGTCTGACCCGTTTCTACTTCGCACATCTGCGACTTTCCCAAAACCGCCGAAGAAAGCAGGATCAGAAGCCCGAAAAACCCGAGACCTTGCTGGGGCGTTAGGTTTCTTCTGGCATCCATATTTCTGAAATAAAACGAATACATCTTGTTAAATATATATATGATATTAGCCAGTGTATCTAATTTGAATATACAGTATATCTTTGAGCCGCTAACAGCTTAACCTACGCGGATAAGCCCACACATCGCATCTGGCAATGGAGATGCAGATGGAGATGGAGGAGAACCAAGACCCAGCTCCAAATGTCTTCTCCGCAAGTCGCTTTGCATGCAAAGACGGCTTCTCATGCCTTAAATGGCGTGATATCAATATGCAATAAACAATTTAACAAACTTGGCGTTGTCTTAGCGCGGTTGCGGTTGAGGTTGCGTTTTGCGTTTGCGTTCTTTTCTTATCCGAATATATATGCACTTAAATGGAAATGTGGAAATCCAAGAAGATGCAAAGCATCCGAAAATCTACAGAGGTTAGCCAGCCAAACAGAGGGTTTTATTTTAGATATTAATACTTAATTTTATTGTAAAATATATCTACATTTTCCCCAACGAAATACCAAATATTATTACCAATAAATTCAAGTACTTTTGCATTCCGTCACGTAAGTTTTCTTAGAGTTTAACGACTTGATTATTAATCTTTATTATATAAAGTCTGAGAATTTATTATAAATTTAAAGTGCTGGCATAAAGACATATAATTTTCTCGAAAATCGCTGACTGAATTGAAAATTGTTCACACTCAGCTGCAGTTCAGCATTTATTGGACGGAAAGAACTTACAACAGCTCATCGAACTTGTTGCTGGGTCTGGAAAATGTGGACGGGAAAAAGTTCCCAACCGCGAGAGGGAGCATAAATTTTTTAATAAAGTGGCAAACCGCGCGCTACCAACTAAACAACGGCAGTTTTAGGCCCCGAGATCAGGTGCAGACTCCTCACTGCACTCCTCGCACACACCTCGTCGAGAGCCTAAATGGCCAAATGGCTGAATGGCCAAATGGCTAAATGGCCAAACGGCCTGACTGCCCGATCAAGTTGCGGCTGGGTTACAGTTAGAATTGTATTGCAGAGGCCACTCTTCTGGCGGCGGGGCAGCTTCTATCCCTAGGTTCTCCCCGGCCACATCCGCTGAAGCCACGGACTCCTCGCCGCGCCGCCTCTGCAGCCAAGACTCGTTGGCACCGCCAACCACCAACCAGGAGTAGTGAGTGAGTCTCCCGTATCCGTTACTCGGATCGTTTGTTTAATGAAACGCAATGAAATTAATCTTCAAGTTCTTGGCCATTCGGCGAGAGGTATTTCACTTTGAAAGGAATTTAGCTGGCTGCCTTCGTGAAAGTCTTAAGAAAAAAGGAAGGGGAATAGAGTTACCTCCACTTGTAATATACCAATTGTATAAATAATGTTTAGCATAAATACAAATTTAATAGGACAAAAACTGAAAGACATTATTGCTTCTATAAGCCAGTAAAGTCAGGGATTTAAAAATCCTAATCCTAAAAAACAAAGAATCTAAGGGAAACTTAAGGATCATTGGAAGAAGGTGTTACTTCATCTTGTAATATAAAGCTTCTATGAATATCTATGGATAATAATAAATATTTTATTACACAAAAAGTCCCCTAAAAACTTGCCTTGCCTACGAAACTCTTGATTGGGCTTTTAAAATTTTTATAAAAACCAACAAACCTTTTCAAGGGAAAGGAAATACATTTTCTTAAAATATATTTTCCCAAATTTAATTTCAACTTAGAAAGTTTCGCAGATATACCTATATTTAACTTGTGTGAACTAACCTAAAGAGTTAATTCAATGCAAACAAAGGAAAAATATTTTAAAAGACCGCCTTTTTTTTGGAAAGTCTTCTCTTTTCGCACAACAAATGTTTACTTCCGAACTGAAGACAAACAAATTGTTGAACAATGCATAAATTAAAGAAGCAGGTATCCATAGTTGAGTTTCTCGATTGTAAGATAAAGTTCAATCAACTAAGTAATTAGGGGAATTCCCAGGCTTTTCGTTAAGAGTATTTCGCTATTTCTTAAATGGAAAGTAATTGGGAAGTACTGCAAGTTGAAAATGAGCTATAATTAATTAAATATCATTGCATCATTAATAGAATTAAATAATTATAATTCCGTAAATATAAGTAAGTTAAATAAATTATACAAAAATGAAAAAGGATCTGCAATTATTATATAAAATCCATTTCATGTTGCCTACTTCTAAGAGTTTAAAAATGTTATAAATACCTTCCCGAAGCGATACACTTTTTATTAATTCATTATAGTCCAGGTGTTAGGCCTAGATTTAATCAACTATTAAATTAATAAATCATAAATAGTAAGCCTTAAGTTTTGCAACTTTGTCTGCATAAGAATTTTTTACGATTGAACCAATTTTTCGTAACCAGATTTCATGTTCGCTTCGATTGCCTAATATGTACATGTACGCAGCTATAAAAAATTATTAAACAAGCAATAAAATTGTGTTATTATGCTCAATAATTTTTTATTTGTTTATACTCTCAGATCGTAATCACATTTGTCGTAATTGACAGCCATTGGTGAAAATATATCTTGGAAATCGTAAAAGCCTGGCTTTCGTCTATTGCACAACTGCCGAGATATCACATTGTATTGATATGGCATAAATGCCTCGTTGTTCCTGTTTCGAAATTCGTGAAAATCCTCCGCTTTCACTGGACACTACGAGTGGGGGGTATATAAAGTCAAAAAATATAAACAAAAGTCACAGTGAAGCCACCGCAGAAAGTCACTTTGCTGATTATGTTCAGAGAGCTCCAACCGGAAACTTATAGAAAAAGAGCCGAATGTGCCAAACTGGTTTGCAAAATAAACGAAAGCCGAGGTATCGCTTTGAATGCCTTGCCCGGTGCCTGCTGCCAGTACCTGGTGCCTGCTGCTCTATGTAGTGTGTAGTGTAGTGTAGTGTGGTGTGTGGTGTGGTGTATAGTGTGTTGTGCTGTTGGCTGGGTGCAGATACTCGCACAAGAAACCTGTTGCTTATTGATGCTGTTTTTGCCAACATTTTCTAGTTTTGAATGTGGTACAATACGTACCGAACTTAAATCTCAAAATCTGTTGGAATGCGAACGATGGTTGCCACACACAAATCTTAAACAAACAAGAAAGGAACGCGCCATTGGATTTCTGAGGGGGAGACCGAATCCGGGCATACCCTGGCATCTAATCTTTTATGGCAACCTTTTCAACAAAATTGAGAGTTATGTATGTGCTAGAAAAGACACAATAGCCAAAACGAATTGGATACTAGTATTTCTTTTTATTGATTGTTTCAGGGATGTAATGTAATACGAAATAAATACTAAGAAATCATAAAGTTAAGAGAATATTTTATCTGTTTTGAAGACTTCGATGCCCTTAGGGTTAAATGGCTAAATTCTAATCGTTCTAATGAACTCTCAGCAAGTATCTTAATGTTTCTTTTGGTTGTTAACTTTCATGATATTGCCTTTTTCTCATAGCCTAAACCCTTAACTGCTGAGTAACAGGTATAATCTTAAAGTATGTTTCTTAAAATGTTCATCAATTATGATTCGCACGTTTTGTTTTTTTACAAGAATTCATTTATAAGAAAAATTAAAAAAAAAATTGGCATAATAACAAGTTCAATGTTCTTCATATCCGGCTTATTTTTTAATTTCGTTAAAATCGAAGAAAATTGGTAAGAGAAAATGAATGTAAATGTTTATAAAATATATGCCACATAGCTATCTTCGCCTAGCAATAACCCATTAAGTTTGCTTTGACTTGCCGCTGGCGAAAACTGTAAAAAGATTAAAATTTCAGCTTAATAAACGCCTTGAAGGCATTTAATCAGATTAAGATTAATCTTCTTTGGTGACATTCAAACTTTGAAACAAAACAGCTAAACGCTGCGGTTTTTCATGTTTATTTTTTTAACCCCATTCACCTTTATAAATCTTACGAAATACAGTCATCATCATTAACGTATAACTTTAAATAATTATAAATCTAATGAGTTAATAAATAAATGGTTTAAATGGCTTACCGTTTAAAGATTCTAATTAGTGCAAGTGAGCAAAATATGTATGCTAAGTGACACACGCCGTTAACAAAGGAATTCGTTATCCTTTATTACATTTCGGACAGGTGATTTCTTAAAGGTGTATTTGCTGGCAATCCATGGGCTGCATAGGAAATAATAATTATAAAATACACACGCGTTAGAGTTTTGTATTAAAACTGGTTAATAATATGTGTTATTTATGGGTTTCGCTGCGGAACCTCTTTTATAATTTAACTAACAATACTTTATGATCTCAAGAGGATCGCCCGAAACATGTTTGGCATAAGTTTTCGATTATATTTTTTGTTCAACTTAAACTCCCGATCTAAGCTCGCCTTATGGGCTTAATTATAAAATATAATATTTCGCGAAAAGGTAATAAACAAAGCGCTGCGTGGGAGCCTTGTGGCGTGTAGTAAAAGTAGCATGGCAACTTGATTTATCCGTGTCTATATGGCCTTTACACGAGTGTATATATGTTTTTCTTACACAAATCTCGGCAATACGTGACCTCATTGGCCGATCCGAGACAGGCTATATTTCGACTGTTTCTTTGCTAATGCCGCAAAATATATATTTAAACCCCGAGCGGCATTTACTACCACGATCACGTTCACATTCCACATTGTGGTTTCATTATGGTTCTATACTATATCCTCCTTTCCCCCAGGAAAGTGCTGCTGCTGATGATGATGGGCAAGTTGTGTGAATTTTTTCGTTGTTTGTTTTTTACACTATTGTAAGTTGAGTAAACAACAAATTGGCAAGAGAAAGTCTTGCTTTCGGGTTTCGCACACCAATGTTCATACATATAAACGATTTATTTTTATTTTTTCCTCTTAACTATGGATTCTCCACAGATTCGGGTTTTCTTTGTTATTTAAACGAGGATTATTTCATTATTATTGTTGGTGCAGAGATTAACTCATATATTGTTGGGGTAATAATTATACAGAGGTGTTTAGAAATATATAATAATAATTTAGCTGCCGATTGTGTATTCTTCACAACACACGTCTACACCGCCTCGGTCTTGATAAACGGTCGGGCGAAGGTATTGTATTTCTGAACTTTACACACATTTCTTGGGCGATAACTCTTGAAAAATTAGCTCTTGGGCATATTCATACCAGCAGCAGCCTCAAAACCGGTATCGCGGGAGCCACCTAAAATTCGAATAGGTAGGTACACTGCGCGAAAGCGTATCCGTGGTTGCGGTTGCGCGTGCGTA
The DNA here is from genome assembly GCA_008042485.1 of Drosophila mayri. Classification (NCBI taxonomy): domain Eukaryota; kingdom Metazoa; phylum Arthropoda; class Insecta; order Diptera; family Drosophilidae; genus Drosophila; species Drosophila mayri. Next base: position 143,494 of record VNJN01008025.1, read on the forward strand.
AAGGTAAGCGGATTGAATGAAACTGTTTCGTTTCGCTGTTACCTGTTTCATGCAACAAGTGGGCGCTACCTGGGGAACAGAATGGCATGGGATTGGAACTAGACTCGTTGGCATATCGCTGTTGCGGTAAAACTGGTTTTCGGACTAGTTTAACAGCTGATACAACACACACAACATAGCTACATACGTCGATACGAATACACCGAAATCCGAAGTACTCCCGAGAAGCGAGATGCTGGATGCGAAAGGTATCGGCGGCGCACAGGTACGCCGCAATCTGCAGGTGCATGTAGGTATGTTTTTCGGTAAAGGCCTGCTAACAGCCTCTGTTAAGCCAAAGGTAAATAAAAAGACCACCATGTTTCATTTCCATAGGAGTAGGCTGCGGAACCAGTTTAGTGCTTTTCTCCCTCCTTTCCTTGCACTATATCTTTTCTTTCCTTTTTGTTTTAGCTGCATTTGCCGTGTGTGCTGTGTTCGGGGCTGTGTTAAAGTTTTTATTAAAATGTTTTAGGCGATGTAGCCGCGATTTTGTGCAGCAATCGACGTCGAAGCAGCCCACTCACTGCGCCAGTGCATGTGCATGAATGAAGTTCACTAAAGGGGCAGACAGCATTTTTGTACCTGTCAGCCAGAGCCCCAGTCTCGGCTTCAGCCGAAGACATAGGCCCCCAGCCCCACAGTCGTATGCATATTCCACATCCATTTCCACTCCATTGTGGCGGGGACAATGAGACAGTTTGCTTTGCTTGCCACAGAATCCGCCATTATCATCATCGTCGGCAATTGGACAAAAAATAATATTATAAATTGGGAGGATAATATAATTATATTTAATAGATGGTTTTCTACAATAGAATAAAAGATTTAAAGATGGCCGAAGGAATTTCCTAAATATTCGTAATTTATCCCAAAAAGAGATCTTGAAGAATGAAAAAAATGAAAGAATTTAAATAATTTAAAACAATATCAATGCCTTGTTGTTCTTTAAAAAATCTCTAAACGAAAATCTACTTAACAAATTCTTTTGAATGTTTTTTGTACCTCAAAAAGATTGCTTGAGAATGTAGTAATAACATTTAAATAATAAATTTATTGAAAACCTATATATTCTTTTTTTATATTTCAAATTATTTACTTTACCTTTTTTAGTATCTGAAGAATAAATTTATACTTTTCCATCAAACCGCTCAAAAATTTAAATAGATTAGAATATATTTTTAGATATTATTAAAAAATCAAACAAGAATTCTCTTACATACATTTCACCTCGCTTTTACTAATTATTTTATACATTTTAATTAGCTTCCTATTCTGCATAATGGCACATAATCATTTAAACGATCTTAAACGAGTGAAAGATATATACTAACTACCCATTATGGCAGGAAGTTGGTGGTGCCAAAAATATAATGCGATGCTGTGTCTTCATTCCCATATTTTTTAATTCACGCAAAGAGAAAGTGCTAGAGCTAGAGAGGGCTTTCAGCAAAATGTTGTACACCATTAGTCACTTTACTGTTTCTTAACAACCCAAGTTCATTTAATATACAGCTCTTGGCCATCTCTTGTGCAGAATGCCCGGGCCCCGAAGATTAATTGAGGCTAAAGCCCAGGCCCACGGTGTCTTTTTTACATGCAGCGAAGAGGAGGCTTCTTTTTTCCTTCTTTATTATAAACGCGTAGTTTATTCTTGCAAAATTTATTGGCGGATTTGGGATTACCATAATGTGTGTTAACGTTTGGCTTTGTCTTCCGGCTTCGTCGACAGTTTTACAATTTGAATGTCCCATTTTCACGATATAAAATCTGAGACGTCGTCCGCTGTGTGTCGATCATTTTTGTTCATTTCAAGTTCAGTCCATTGACTGCTGATTTGGGTCGGTTTTGTAACCTTATACTTTGGGAGCTACTTAAATTTTATATGGTTAAAAAATTAGGTGAAAATATTTGGCTAAGATATAGTTTGTTTTTTGTAGAAGATAACATTTTAAATTTATAATTTTAAATTTCTTTGCATTGTATTTATTTTAGTTTTATTTATACTAAAATCTGCTCCCTTGGACCGGATATGAAGCAGTTAAACGTGTCAGCCGAAATTGTATGGTTTCGCTGAATCCATAAGCTTGAATTGCTGTTTCAGAGATTTTGTAATCAGTTTACTTTCTCAGGAATTTTTGTGAAACTGCTACACAAAGTATATTGTACGTAAAGAGATGCAAAAAATCTTTGACAAAAAAAGTAAGTTCTAAAAAAATGTTAAAATAAATTGTAGTATATATGAGAAAATGTTAAAAATTATGAAATTCATAAATAGTTTGTATCATCTCAAGCTTTAATTAAGTGACCAATGACAACACCCCCTTTGAAAGTGTATAACTGACATTAAAGACATTGTGTAAAAATAAAATAAATTTGCAACCTGTTAGTTTCCTAAAATATTACGTTGCAGGCATTAAAAACAACTGAACTCATAAAGAGCATAATAAGCTCACTCGGGGTTTAAATTACTCCAGTTCGACTGGACTTTCAACAATGCCAGCAAGAAGTATAATCTAAATTATAATTTCTAATTCTGGCTTATGGCTTAAACTCAGATCTTGATGGCTGAAAGCTGGCATTGTTCTGCCCTCTCACATGCCCGTTCCTTTGGCTGTTAAATCATTCTTCGTCCACAATTTAATTGCTCTACAAAGTACAACTGCATTCCAGCCACGGCTGCTGCAGCCATTCGGTTCGATTTGAAACCAATGCGCACCACATAACCAAAAGATGCCTTCGCCCCGGCGGACCGAACAATCGCTTGGCCAAGATCAGTTTCTCCATATATACACACACACTCGCGGTGTGTACCGACAGTTGCGGTCAGGAGGAAAGTACGGAGCGGATGCTAAATTTATAAGGTGGAAATTCAATCCACTGCCGGCGAGAACGGGGAATACATCTCCTCGAAGGCTGGCTGCTCGCGTTATGTGGCTTCTTGACGACAGTGCAGCCGAGCATTCAGCAAGCATTTTCAATAACAGGATTTATGGCTAAGAAAGGGAGGAGGAAACAAGAACATTTATGGTAAAAAAGTTGTTTTTTAAGAACACTTATTAAAAATCAAATCATTTTGTGAAAACTTCTTCCCGTAAGTCGATATAAAAGTGGTTGTTTAGTTTAGTCCTTTATGAAATAGTGCAAAGGAACAGCTTAAAAAGGCTTAACTGACCATCACTGCTTTAAACCCATATGCCTACCTATCTATATATATATATATAGTTTAATACTACGCTCCTGACCGCAGCTGTACACGTCTCGCAGCCAGGCCATTAACATTGCTTAATTGAATTAGATTCCGAATGCAGATTATGAGTAGCATCGCATGCTCACTTCGGGACAAACGGACTATGGCGGCGGAGTATAGAGTATTTACGCTGGCTAGAAGCAATTGGATTTCCATTTCCATTTCCACTTCCCAGGCTCTCCAGAGGCCCATGCAAATGAGGAGGACTCTCCGCTCTCCTTCTCCGCCATTGGGGGCCATATCATAAAGTACTTATTTAATAATAGTTGGAGCGCCTATCATTGCCCAAAACGAACAACGGTTCACTGAACCTGAAATCTAATTAGCTGAGTTTTTCGCAAACAAAACACAGAAAAAAAAGCGGTTTCTGTAATCTAATTCGATGGCGTCAGCGGCACTTGGCGAACAAACCACGAAACATTTCTGCAGCCAAAAACGAGTGGAGACTTGGAAAGACCTATGTATGTAACATTGGCGATTCGATTGCACTGCTCTGGGATCTGGACACGGGGACACGAGACGGGGCCGGTATTAAAGGCCAGCAATTGTGGCATGTCCTAGTGACAGCCTCCGACCAAACAAAATGCCCGTGCAATAACACACAGTACACGCTGCACACACAGCCGGCCAGTCGTGCCACTAACGTAGGAGCTGCTGCTTCATTAGTTATGCATTAAGCATACGATATGTTGTACAACCCGGCACAATGGCCATCGGGTACATGGCCTTTCAGCGGCGATTCGCACGGCTCCAGGTAGAGCCATCAAAGGTGCGTCTCCAAGACGATACGTGCCTGTCATATTTTTTGGTCATTTCAGTCCATAATGGTGACACGTAATATTAAAAGGGCACCCCTTGAAAACATCAGAAAGTTAGGTGCTTAAATAGCTATTACTCAGCCATTCAATTAATTAATGTAAAACGAAACTGTCACTAGTAGGTTCTGGCTTTTCTTGTTAAGGAAATGGTTAGGAATACCCTGTATTTCTTTTGTGAAATGTAAATTTGTTTATAAACTCTATAATATTTACGTATATTACAGAAATATTTGATAATTTGAGATTAATAAAGCATTCTAGCATTTTGAATTTAAATGTATTGATAAACTATTTTGGTTAGCTTTTAGAAATGATTTTATAGAATATAGATTTCTATAAACATCCACCTTTAAGCCAGTAGTGTTCTTTTATCCAAATATATAATTTAATTGGCGATTAAAAAAGATATATGCATAGATATGCATTTCTGTAACATTTATTTAGTTCTTTACCTGTGATAACATTAATAAGAACATTTATAATATCAAAAAGCTCATACCCAAACATATGAATTGAAAACCAGGGTAACTGCACTTCGTCAATACTCCCACCTGCTCCGCCTTTCCTGTTTTTCCCTCATTGGGCTGCGGCCGCTGCAGTCAATCTTTTTTGCGGGATGTCCAGCTCCTGTTAACTGCGTGCAATTCGTGGGGGTTCGGGTTCGTATGTCGCTTAAAAATTTTAATTGCCTTTGCGTGTTTAGAAAACTTACACGTACGTATGTTCTGCGTAGTTTAGCAGCTGACGCTGACCAAATGCATTTCCACGGCGTGCTTTCTAGTCATCGTCGGCGTCGTCGCTCCAGGGGACACTCGGGTGTTGGTGGTTATGGCCGGGGGGCGTGTGTGGTGTATTATTGAAGTCTATTTTCACACTTGCACCGATCGTTAACGCTTATCATCGATGGGGATTAAAATTGAAAGGGACTCTGGTGTGTCTTGTGTCTTATTAACAATAATTCTGCAAATGAAGAGGGTAGGGGATTTCTTTAGACACGCAAATGTGGCTAAAGGTAGATCGTTATAGGGACTAAAGATAGTAAAAGGTACGAATTGTAACGTACTGCGAAGGAGACATTTTATGAAATGTCTTAAAAAGCGAGAAAAGCATCTATATCAAAGTAAACCTTTTCTTATTAGTCACATAAGCTGCTTAAATTTATAATTTCCTAAATTCTGCATACCTAATATTTTTCTAAAAAGGAAGATGGTCTCTAAATGGGCTGTTTATCTTGTGGGTTTCGTGCACATCCTCCTTGGATTGTCCCTATTCTTAATGCAAAGCGCCGATTCCTGTTCACCTGCCCCCCCGCTGGCCAGTTATATCTTCGCCGGCACAGTTCTTCTGGCATCAGCCAACATAAAGCTGTTTCCGAAGCGTTACACTCATCTGCCGTACTACATTCAGTTTCTGGTGGAAATGTTTGGCACGCTGATTATTCTGGAGTTTTGCGATCTGGTTGTTTGGTGCAGGTTGGAGCGGATTATTCACAATGTTATGCGGTTGGGGCTGTTGTTTTTGGGAATGGACGCCAAGGCCTATATGGAATACGAGTACTGGATTTTACTAATTCCAACCACAGCGCTAGCAATCAGTGTCGTATTCATTTTGAATCAGGCAACCCAATTTATAAGCAATTCCCTCCTGCCAAGGCACCGAATCAATATACATGTAAAAAGGGAGTTATACCAGGAGATGATGACTGCAACTCTAAAAAATAACAACACTCAAAATAGACGTGCTACAAAAGGAAGATTTTGAAGAAGTGCGAAATTTATAAAAGAAATTGAATACATTAAAATTAAATTTCAAAATAACAGTCTCTTCTTATCGACGAAAATATGAGTTGGGACAGAAATCGATAAATTATCATTATGGAGTCAATCTTCGTTCTGTTTGGCGCTGCCAGATCACAAAAAATTATTCGCGGATCCAGCTTTTTCCGGCTTTCCACAGGTTTTTCATGAAATAACATCAAGTCGGATCTGCTCTTGGATCGCTGCTGACGGCTAAGACAATCTATTTGAACGAAGGAAAATTACAAAAGGACATGGCTCACATCGCCGATTTAGTATCTAGTTAGTATATTTCCCACTCTACGTTTTGTATATTTTAACGGTCGCTGCACGGTCACGCTGCTCTATTTGTTGTGAATTTAACAAACAGCTGAATAAAAGGCATATTTGGTTAAGAAACAATTATGCGTTTTCCCGCAGCTAGCTTATAGCGCCCCCATCACCCCGTGATTGCCATGCCAAGAGGGGAATCTGCCGAGGTGTCGCCACTTATCCCGCAGCCAAGCAAAGCGCCCGAGCGCCCGGACAAAGCAGCCCAAAATAATAAGTAATTCCGTGGAAAAGCACATTACAAAGATGTCGACGGAGGAACATGTGTGGCGAGCGCATGTTGTAAGGCGATTACGCGAACGCAACCGCAAGGAGTGCGAGAATTTCAAGGAAATCATCGAACAAAGTAAGCATCTTTGCCCACATGGCAGGGCGGTGCGGGAGCGCCAGCGAGTCGCCCCCCAAAATGACACACACCACTGGCCGTCATTGTCACCCTGCTGCTCTCGCTCCGCTCCACTTTTCACGCCCAATTACTCTAATTGTCTCTCGTTAATACCAGACAACCGCCTGATCGACCATGTCGCGCAGCTCAAGTCGGACAACCTGAAGCTGTCCGTGGAGAACGAGCAGCTACGCAGTGCGGTGTCAACAGGTGGCACCGGCTCCAATGTGGCCATTGCCACGCTGGAGAAGAAGCTGCTCAGCCAGCAGGAGGAGCTAACGGAGCTGCACAAGCGGAAGGGCGAGAATTCGCAGATGATCGTAGACCTCAACCAGAAGGTCGAGCAGCAAAGGATTATGATATCCGAAAAGGAACACAGGTAACAGCTGAGTGCTGAGGAATTACGAAAACAAATTTTGGTTGATTATCTGTGTAATAATCTGGCTAATTAAATACAACCTAGAGATTATAAAGCACGTTTATGAGGAAATCTCTGTTAATGTATAAGTAGCATGCATATTATATCAGCTATATTTTCTCTAAAAGCGTTTACTATTCCCTTCATTAGATTAATTGATTTTCATGTCATGTGACACCAGTAAAAGCCTATAATGACTAGGATCCCCTTATACCGTCAGTTAAGGCCAAATTATTATATTTATTGCACTGAATCTCTCAAAATGTGACAAATACAACCCATTTTGACTAATCCATTCACTAATTGCTTCCTATTTCCTTACTTTTAGCCTTGCCGAGCAGCAAACAAACAACAATCGATTGAGGGCCGAAGTCCAGCTACTTCACTCGAGTTTAGAGGAGCTCAAGAAGCTGAACAACACCATGCTGGATGAGCATACAGCACTGCAGTTGGCATTCAGCTCTCTGGAGGATAAAATGCGAGGCGTACAAGTAAGTTTCACGATCATCTAGGCATTGAAATATATATCTGAACAAGACTCAAAAAGGTTACGACAAAATTCCAAGTTTTTCTAAATTAAGAAAGTGTTTTTTTTTTTGGAAAAAGAAACAAGGCATTAGTAAGTGACACTTCGCTACATCTATGTAGGTGTCCCCATGACACTTTTGATGTACGTTTTTTCAAAGGTCGATGTTCCCAAAATAAAGACAAATAAATTGTGTCAACAAAGAAAGGCATTCTTCATTCCTCAGAGAATTGTATAATCAAATGCTGACTTTTTGGCTCACTTTAACTTTGAAAGAACTTCATGAGACAGATCAATTTTTATTGTCAATAAACATTAGCATTTTCCATCAGATTGATGGTATGAAATATGGTTTACCCATTAAAAATGGAATACATTTCACACTTTAATAGTTTACATTTGTTTACCATATATTTATTTATTGAATATGGAAGATTGTCTTCAAGCCTAAGCTTTCCAAGTTAAATAGTGTTTCTCGCGAAGCACACTGATCCATAACAACTAAAATAATAGATGTTCGCACAGTATTTTATTCGTGCAAGCCGATAAATATATTTTGCAGATGGCTACAAACGCTATGGATTTATTATGCCTATACATACATTGGGGGAAAAGCTTGCTATCTTTTCCGATTTCGATCCAGTAGCACATTTGCGTTCATCGCGGAAAAACAGCTCTCGCAGCAAAACGGCACTAAAAACATATATATAAATTCTAAATATGAAAAGGCATTTGTTGAAAAGCTTTTCGTTCTCTGTCGATTCACAGGATGAAAATCGGTGTCTGCTGGAGCGTCTGATGCGTTACAAGTCCAAGGATGCAGACAAGTTGAACGAGGAAAACGAAAGCATAATAAGGTACGTTGTTCATATCAAATTCATAAAGAAAGCATTAATATCATGAAGAAAATATAAAATTTAATATATTTGCATATCCTCTGTTATTTATTAATATTCATGTACACGCACATGTACATAAATGCATTTTTATACTACGATAAGTGCTGAGATAAAGAATGGTTAATCGCGTTGCTTATCTAACGCTTATAAAGGAATGGTGATAAAAATCACATGTAAACTGTTAACAAATATATACATACATACAATATTGTTGTTGTATAAAATTTTCCTACACTTCCCAGGATTAATTTTTTCTATGAAAATACTGTAGAACAGTTTTATAAAACAGGAATTTTACTAGAAGAAAAATAGAAAATCATAAAAATGTAGAATTTTTCCCAATTTATGACCATGATGTACCCATTCATGTTGCACTTAGAATTATATATATATCAACCACTTAAGCTTACTTTACGCTAGTTTTGATAAATCAAGCATAATATTTATTTGTTAAATTCTTTTTTATTAAATTATAGATTTACATATTGAAGAGGCATCGATTGATGCCATGAGGATAGAATTTTTTATTTACGGGGCTCCTTTCTTTTAAAGCTCTAATCTTTATCCTAGGACCTTAGGACCTTTCTTGATATATAGTTATTTTAGAGATTTCAGCACTCCGACTTCTCACCTAGAGAAAATACAGAGAATAAATAATAATCATTTTTATTGCCCACACAAAACATCAAAGCAAGCAAGCAAGTTAACTGAAAAATGCGGAAGACGGGAACTACCAATTCTACCATAAAGGTTGACGGATAACTACCACACACAAAACTGCATGTAATCAATATCCTGTACTTCTCCACTAACACCCCTAACACACTCGCCAAGGAGTAGAGCGGACCATTTAGACGAAAATATATATTTACTCGACTGTGTCATTCATTCTGATTTGCTCCTTTTGATTTTTTGGTTCAATATAAATGTATAACCGTTTTTAAAAATATCTAGAAAAAGACTGCCGTCAATTTTCAGGAAACGTTCGGCCAAACTGAAACGTGACCTTGAGGACGCCGTCCGCGAGCCCAGTTCATCGTCCGGCAACGTTCCAGCATCATCGTCGCCCGGTGCAGCCTCGCTGCAGCGCAACTCCACCAGTCCTGCCCAGTTCGTTGGCGGAATCATTGGCGACGAGGACTTTGACGAGGCCACAATAAATGGCGCTATGGAAGCCATAGGTCTCGATGATAATGAATATATTAGCGCTCGTTTTACAGCAGGCGGCGAGGTTGGTGACCCAACATCAAGATCTTCCATTGATGCCCTAAAGGCCACGGGCTATATGGGTCAGGCCAATCCGACCAAGATCCTAATGAAATTTGAGGCGCATGAAAACGAATCGCATGCGGTGCGCTGGAGTCCCGTGGAGCGTATGGTGGCCACTGGTGGTGCGGATCGCAAAGTGAAACTTTGGGATATTGGCAAAAGTGAGTTTACATTTAAATTGGTCTTTAATAATTTTGGTGGTATCTGTGAGTGTTTTTTCTAAAGAATTTAATTAAAGAAAAGCGGAACTGTAGGGGATCTTAATATCCGGTTATTACCGGGTGATATTGGGGGAATACCTACCTAGCTATGATATGTCCATATGTTGTGGTAGGTCCAATATAAATTGTACTTTATAGATCTTGAAGACAGATGCATATTTTCGAATTTTATTTATGGTAAATTAATGGATCTAAAGAATATTGATTAATCGTTGGTTTTAAGCTATATAGAATATATTATATATATTGTTTAGGTGTCTCTACCAAAAGAAGAATCGAATGGCTATATTTTTTCTTGATTACTACAAAAAGTAGAACAAAATAACATTAAAATGTCACAGTTTGAATCGATATTTAATACCATTTTACGGTCATTAAGTTTTTGTTTAATGTGGATAATATTTAATAAATTACTAATGTATATATATATTTTTTTTAATTATAGATTCCACCGAACCACGCGCCGTTCTAAGCGGCAGCAGTGCCGGCATCAATTCGGTGGATTTCGATTCCACCGGCGCCTATATATTGGGCACCTCCAATGATTACGGTGCTCGGGTATGGACGGTGATGGATAATCGGCTAAGAGTAAGTACAATTATAGCCTAGTGTAAGAATTAGTAATATTTATAATCAAAACTAAACATATTCGTGCGGTTGTGTGGGAAGTATGACGGTTAAAAATAAGACAATGAGCATTAATTATCAAAATGATGGAGATTCCGCAATGCTTTGACAGCTGGATAATCTACTTTTCAGTATCTTCTTCTTCGGTGACCCTTTTTCCTTTTTCCCTAGGAAAAATGTAAATTTTGAAATTAGAATTCAATGGTCTCTGTTCACACGAGAACAAGAAAGTAATGCGTGCTCGCTAAAGGAACCTACTAATTGCAATTAGTCTGCATCTCAAAATGGAAAACTAACCACACTTTCCTTTTCTATTGTTATTCCCTTGTTTATACTGATTAAAAAACGGACCTCTTTGATGCCCCTGATTTATAAAGAATTTTCAGCCCTCGTGATATTCTTTCTGCGCCTTTGTTTATCCATTTACCCCTCCGTCTCTGTATATGTATTAACTTAAGGCATACACAGACAGACATACAGGCATACCAATGTCAATGTTTATAAATAAATTTTGCATGTTTGCCGCTTTCTAACTCGGAAAAAAGGCGAAAAGTAAACACAGGCCAGCGGGTAAACATTACAGAGACGCTGAATGTGTTTACTGATATAGTAAATAAAGCACTTTAACTATTATATGTCCGTATGCTGTAGGTCTCTCTCTCTCATCGTTCTGGCTTCAGATGAATGGAGAAATGATTTTATGCCCTGGCTACACAGAGTTCCTGGGAATTGCTTAAGAAGTGAAATCTTTAGAAGTATCTTTACCTTTCATTTAATTTTTCACACACAATTTGCTAAGCAATATTAAATACATTTATCAATTTCATAAGAGGTTCCATGATATCTTAAAAGCTCTCTGGGAAAAGTATGAAAATATTGGCTATTCAGAAATTTGAAAAAGAATATAATATTTCCGTAGACTAGACGATATTGAGTAAACAAATTCAACTGAAAAAATAACCCAGAAATTGACATATTTATCCTATAAGGCGCATTAAATGGATATTTTTGAGAATGTTTATCGGGAAATCAATTTCGATTGATGGTCATAAATAAAAGTCGCGGATGAAAGCTTGAAGGAAAACCAAACTGGCTAAACATACAGATGCACAAAGTTGGCCTGAATTGAGGCAGCGGCGCATTATCTTCCTTACCCCAAGGTTCATCTCCACCCGGCCTGGTCAGGCGAGATCCGCCGGTCCGCAGCCACTCCATCCATTTATGCTGCACGTCGTCCGCATGCGAACCAACAAACATACAAGTGCAGTTCTTCCTGCTTCTCCGCCTGCGCGACAACGACGACTACGACGCTTCTAACTGGTATTTCTGGATTGACATTTAAACGGTTCTTTTGCGCACAACTGGAAACTGTAACTGAAGAATAGCGCCCGAGCTGCACTGTGCTGCACTGCAGCATTAAAATGAGCACACTGACTTGTACGGCCTCTGGCCACAATGCGATCAAAACAGTCATCTGATTGCCGGGTTATTATCATTTATGCTTGGGCCTCACTTTTTTGTTGCCAATTCGTGGCATCCCGCATCCGCACTTGGCGTCGCCCAGAATGTTATTCGGACCATTTAACATTAATTATCAGACCAATAGCTTAACCGAAAGTAATTGGTAGCTGAGGAGAGGCTTTCATCAATTTGAATAGTATTTTATTGTCAGAAATTCATGTATATATCTAAAAACTATATTATATGATATTGTGCGTGACTTAAATAATAGATAGAGATATAAAATAGCAAAATTCTTATCAATTTTCATATAGCACGCTTTAAGTTATTTGGGATTTTCCCACTGATTATTAGAATAATGCATCAGTTTTAATTGATTACAATATCTACAAAAAAAAAAATCAAAAAATACGGAATACAGATAAAGTAGTACCTAGAGAAAAATTCCCATACTATGTATTGTCAAAAATACAGGGTTCAATATAAAATATAGAAATTATATATTTTCAATATGAAAAATATTAAAAAAAATGTTTAAACTTTTCTAATTAATTGCCTATTTATCTGCATATATTTATATATGAAATAGTTCATCAAATAATAATATTACCTTCTTTCTACTTCCTGTAGAAAGCATAATAATAACTATATTAGCTTTTATAGTTGAGCACACCTAGGATTATCTTAGGAGTAACAACCTTTCTATATATTCAAAGTCTATAATTTCTTAATCATCTCTATATCATAATACGGGTCCTTAGTTATATATTTTCCAAGAGGAAAGGGCTTATAAACTATTATTATTGATCAGGTTTTAGTCAAGACAGGTTTATTAGCTCTTCCAAGGATAGGTACTTATAAATTTTGCAGCTCCTGTGATTTGTTCCTCCTAACACCATAATAATAATAATTAGCATTAAATCAATAGCTTCACTCGGGGAGCCTCATTACGCTGGACATATATTTTCCTTACTTTGTAGCTTACTTAAGGAGGACATTTCACACGCAGCATACCACCGATCCCATACGGAGCGGAGTGGTTTGCAGAATTTTGAAGCCACCGGTTTCGTTGACAACATGTTTTGGTGGCAAACAAACCCCTTAAGAGAGAGCTCCCTCAATCTATGTTATTAGTTTGTTGGTAGGAACCGATGTATCTTTCCACCAACCCGAGATGCTCTTTGCTCCAGCTCTTTGCTCTTCTCTCCAGAGTTATCCAAAGCCAGCAGGAGAGGAGGTGCTCCAGTCAAACATGTTTGACTGTGCTTCAAGCCACACTGCGCGTACATTGACCGTTCGACTTGACCGGTTGCCGGTTGGAAATCGGACTCGGACTTGGAGTTGGAGACGAGGTTCTTTAATTAAGAGAGAAAAATTGTAAATTAATGTTTAAGGCCATTCCAAGATGTGTTGTATTAAATGCTTTATAAGAAGACCTTGAGGAAGATGACCCATGCCTCTGAAATTTTATCTTACCTCCGCATATAAATATTTTCCCCTAATTATTTCATTTAAATGCCTACAGCTTCCTGATAATAAATCAGACATTTCTTCTGATCCCCGGGAAGTTGTATTTTTATCTAATCTGGTTTCTTGATGTCATGCCTCTAAGTTGTTAGATAAATATTCAAGAATTAACAGTTCTTTGAACGAGAGAACCAGCGAAGAGTCCCCTTGCCACCAGGTGTCAATGACTCTCATTCATATATATAAAGTATGTAACTCTCTGGGTTAGGAAGAACTGTAAGATGACATTACCATTGCCGGCTACAGAAATCCATCCAAGCGACCTATGTCAATAAATTTCCAGCGGAGTTAAGATCCGAGTTTTTAACGCCGCAATTAAATGTCTGCCAGCGGACACTTTTTTTAATTGCACGCCGTTCTAGTGAAAGATACTTAGCTGGCGTAATTAGCCGGTTTCTGGTGGAAGGTACTTACATACATAGACGACATATGCCAGAAAAGGTGTTGGCGGTCCATGTCCCCATATCTCTATGTCTCTCTGACTGGGTTAAGATTAGCTTTTTTAGTTTAAGATGCTGGCTACTGTGCCCTGTAACGTATTTTAGCACTAACTGTTTTGTACCGAAATTTCGGGACTATTTTGCAGCACACGCTGACGGGTCACAGTGGTAAAGTTATGGCCGCCAAATATGTCCAAGAGCCCATTAAAGTGGTGACCGGAAGCCATGATCGCACTCTAAAAATCTGGGATTTGCGCAGCATCGCCTGTATAGAGACCAAATTTGCGGGATCGAGCTGCAATGATTTGGTGACCACCGATAGCCTGGGATCAACGATCATCAGCGGGCACTACGACAAGAAGATACGATTCTGGGACATACGCACCGAAAAGCAGGCAGACGATGTCCTAATGCCAGCCAAAATAACGTCTTTGGATTTGTCAAAGGGTAATTGCTTCGCTTTCTTATTAGAAAATTAATTAAGATTATTTTTTTCAACAGATTGCAATTACCTCATATGCTCTGTAAGAGATGATACTATTAAATTATTAGATTTACGCAAAAATCAAGTTATATCCACGTTTACGTAAGTGATTGCATATCTTCCATATCTTTAAAATATCAAATATTCAAGTTGTATTTTCCAACAGAAACGAACACTTTAAAATCAGCTGTGATTTCGCTCGGGCTTCCTTCAACTCGAGCGGCCTAAAGATCGCGTGTGGATCAGCGGATGGCGCCATATATATTTGGAATGTGAATGGTTTCCTGGAAACTACTCTGAAGGGACACAGGTAATGGTCGTTTTTGATAGGAGCTGATAACTACTTGGCTTTGACCATAAAAAACCCCATTATATAAAACATTTTACTAAGAAATATCAATGGGATACATACATATATATAATATAATAACAATATAATATTTTCTTCTATTTCTTTATTACAGCACTGCTGTAAATGCCGTCAGCTGGAGCCCCAACAGCAATATGCTGGCTTCTGTTGGCAAGAACAAGCGATGCATTATCTATTCGGATTCGTAGCCCTAATTGATGTTGCCATAATAATCGTCGTCAGACAGTGTCGGTTCCAAATTACTGAAACGCTTATATAGTCCGAGTCAGAACGCCATGCGGAGGAGAGTCTGCTGTAAATGTACATAGTAATCGCAGTTGGCGAATGGCAAAGGTAACTCCAGTGCCGACTGTTTTAATTATTTTATTTCATTATTTTATTTATACGTGAAGAGGATATAGTATACAAATTGTATCAATTCATATATATAAGCTTAAGTACATGTTTTCCTACTGTAAAAATAATAAATTTATATCTGGGTTGCTTATATAGGTACGACCAAAATAATATAGTATGTACGTGTATAAACGAATTAGGCTTTAAAACCCCAGTTAAAAGTGTGTGTGTTTTTAGCCGTTTTTTGTGTACTTTTTTATAAGATATAATGACGTTAAATGATTACGACAAGACGCGCCTTTCTTTTAAATATTTAACCAATGTCTGTGTAGCTTAAAATCGGCTTTACAATTTTCTAAAACATTCTTTTGAAAAAAATAATAATAAAGAAATAAAAAAAATGCACTTGAAACTCTGTGTTAAATACTGAAACTTGTTTAATTTTTTGTAGGATTATATTAGGTTGGCAAATATCTCCCTTCCGCTTTTTTGTCTTTTGAACTTCGCGGCTATGTACAAAGCGCTACAGAGCTCGTATCTGGCCATAGTATACATCATTTGAAAGGTCTTGACATACCCTACAAAACGACGCTATGCATGATTAGTTTGGATATTTCGTTCAGCAGTTATAGACGCGTAAACATGGAGTTCACTAACGCCGAAATTCGCGCCATTTTAAAGTTTTCCTTCGTTAAAGGCAAATCCGCTAGATAAACGTTCCGTGAGATAAATGGTGTTTTGGGGGATGGTACTCTATCACTTCGAACCGCGGAGGAATGGTTTCGACGATTGACGGCCAGGAAGGTTTTGCTGTGTGTTTGGTGGGATTGGAAGGGAATCATGCACTATGAGCTGCACACTTCGTTGATGACTCGTCAGAAGCTACGGGAGCTCGGATGGGAGGTTTTATTGCATCCACCATATAGCCCGGACATAGCGCCAAGTGATTCCTGTCCATGACGAACGCCCTTGGTGGTGTAAAGTTGGACTCAAAAGAGGCTTGTGAAAAGTGGCTGTCTGAGTTCTTCGCAAATAGGGAGGGGGGCTTCTACGAGGGAGGTATTATGAAGTTGCCGTCTTAATGGAAACAGATTAACGAACAAAACGGCGCATATTTGACCTAAATCCGATCACTGTAACCTTTTTTATAAAGCATTGAATAAAGAGCAAAAAAGCGGAAGGGAGATATTTGACAACCTAATATTATCGATTATTGACCACAAAAAGACTATTTTTATTTGCCTATTAAATTTAACATGAACTCTTTTTCTAGATTTACTCTCCAAAAATAATAGGTTAGGAGCAGAGTATTAAGCCAAATTGCGATTTTACGACTGTGATAGTGATATATGATCTTCCATTTACTGGCTGCCACCTGTGCTGCCACCTTGGGCAGCAATAATGCTCATTCGAGCAGAGCTCTTATGCATCCTTCGAACGTGATGTATTTTAATTTCTGCATATGTGATCAATTCTTGGCACGAATGCTGCTGGAACAGTGATCTGGGCAGAAGGAGAACAGCGCCGAGCAGAGCACATGAGGACCAATTATTTCGTGTGCTGACGGAGCACAATCGACACTGGGGAATCTCTAATTGAGCGAGGAAAATAGCCGCGGCACCACCATCATTACAAATCTAACGTACATTCATTTTTATCGCCTTGCATGCATGCCTTAATTAAGAATCTTTCCAGATTATGTTCTATAGAAGAACCACAACTTAACGCTAAGTACCGCAGCGATATAAAATCTCCGTGGCGCTCTCAAGTAAGAGTGGTACCTACTTCAAGTATATAGTGTCGTTGAAGATGCAATGCTAAGTAAATTAATTGAGAGGAATTCCGTCAACTGCCAGGAGGCAAAGATGAGACGAGGATGAGAGGATGAAGGTGACAGGCGGACAGGAGTCACTTTCCCGTATGCAAGCATACAGGCGAGTGAGCTAGCAAGCAAGCGAGCGTTCCTCCAGCAGATAAAGATACAAATCTGCACGAAGCCTGTTTCCTGTTGTGCCGAGGGTGCATTTATTTGCATGATTCACACAGCTGCTGCTGGATCTTCATACAGGTGTACCATCCACATGGCCATAATGAAGATGGGACGTTGAGTCGCGTCGCCGCTGCCGTCGCCTCGAACCTGGGAAACCTGGGGGAAACAAGCACGACATTTGGACCTTCCTTTCTGCTGCCCACATGGAAAAGTGAATCGCTGCCTCGACTGCCTCCACCGAGGAGGATCCATCTGCCAAGAGTGTGTGTCGTGCATTTTGGGCGACTCTAAGTGAGCATGTTCCTGGAAATTCAAGGCCCTTGAGTTGTCTTTTACAGTTGTGGCTGCATTTTAAGTTTTATTGAAGTATAAATAATAATTCGCAGGTGTCTGCATTCCCAGTCTTGATTCGCACAATTCGTTATGCGTGGGTACTAACTTCCTTACCTTTCCCATATTTATAATCGCAAATCCAAGCAATTACTTTTGTTATTTCAAATTTATAGCTGGAAGAAAAAGTAGAGCCAGTCCCAAATCAGAAAACGAAGGCACGTAAATTTGTAATTCATTTTATTTAGTATTCTCTTCGCCCCCTTAAGCCCAGAAAATCACACAGAGAGCTCATTAAAAATCTTAAGATTTAATAATAATAAAATGAGTTTCGTTCCATAAAATTAAGGGGGGTTCAATGCAAACATTAAACAGCTATTGATATGTAATAAATTAGGTTGCTTAAGCTTAGACTAAGGCACGCATTCGACAATGCCGATGCAGATACAGATGAGGGATTTAAGTGTAATATGCATTAGTTTTTACAAATGTCAACCAGCGTAGTTCCGAAGTCGCAAAGGGAGTTCAATGCCAGTGTCGTCGGTCGAACTGCCTTTGCAAGTGGGGAATCGCGGATATCTCAAACCTAACACACACTATATAGAGAGAGTGTTACGAGTGTTACTAAAAAAAAACGCCATGGCTGCAATGCAAACAATCTGAATTCCACCGAACAAGACACACATTAATTTCATTTCTCTAAAATCGTGCACTGACTAGATAAGGCTAATAGCGGTACGGATCGGATGTGGTATCAGGACGACGGGTATTCGTTATTAATTAGCATAACTTTGCGTAAATATTGATTGCACCTTTTGAAGCTTAGACGTTAATGCTGTAAGTATATGAATATGCATTCGATTCGAATCTGTTCTGTGCTCTTAGTATGAATGCTGATACGGCTGCAGTTTCTGGCGGCGCTGATAGCAGTACGTCCAAATGGCGATCACGGCCAACTGGGTTAGCAAGAAAATGGTGGCAGCGGTAATAAGACCTAATTGGGGAGAAAAGTTAAACGCATGCTGTAGCATATACTTTCATTCGAGAATCGAAAAACTAATCAAAATCCTTCTTTTTTTGTGGCAGGAATTTTAAGTGGTCTCCGCAGGCTGGATGGCTATTAAAAGAGTGAGCTTACCAATGGCGTTAACGCAGAATCCATGACCCTCTTCGTTGGCCGTAAAGGTGGTTTCATTTCCATCGTAAAAGTCCCCGCTCTCCTGTTTCTCCTGCTTGAATCCAAACTTATCCGTTATCTGAATGGACTGCACCAGCAGCATATCGCTGGGTGTGTTCTTGGACTTGGTTGCCTCAATGTCTCGTCGTGGTCTGGGCTGATCATCTATTTTTGGAATCAAGAATGGTTGAGTTTGGAGAAATTTTTTTAATATTTGGTATTTTATATTTAATTTAATTATTTAAATATTTTTTAGGTTTGCCGCTCGACTCACCTGTTGTATTCAGCGATCTGCGCTTACGGCCGTAGGACAACAAGGACCTGAACTCCCCACTGGTATCCTCCTGTTCGCACTGGACTGGCTCACAGCTAGGCATACACGGCGTAACCAAGGCACGGAATTGGACCACCTCGCTCGAGGGGAACTTGAAGGCATCAAAGTTGGAGAGCAGCATTTTGCCGGAAACCGATCCCTTGTAGATGGGACCCATAATGAAGTGGTCAGTGGGACAGCCATTTGAGTCGATCAACGTAATCTCCGAGTTATCTACACCGTCCATGGCCACCAGCTCACGAATGAAGATCTCGTACGGGCTCTGTTCGTCAACAATCTCGAACTTCAGGGCCAGCGGATCGCCTACCTCGGCGGATCGCATCATATCGGAGCCATCGCGCGACGTGATTCGCATGATAACATTCGGTGACTCCACAATGACCTCCTCGGACAGAGCCGGCATGATATCACCGCGCACATCCAGGTCAACGCCATTGCTGACCGACTTGTTGGTCAGATCGTACTGGCAGGCCAGGGCCAAGCCCAAATCAGAGGACGTCACTATCATGTCGTGGTGCTGGATAATGATGTCGTTAACATAGCGACCTGCCGTACTCTGTCGCACATTGCACTCCAGATCGTGATAGTTCATCCGCAGCTCAAAGTCGAGTGCGCTCTTCACATCCACCGAACAGGACTTGGGCGAACCCTTGGCGTACACTTTGCCGTTGAAGAGCTTCGAAGTGCGAATGCGGGCCAACATGTCGCCACCGCCACACTCAATGGTAACATTGTAGCAGGAGGTCAGCTCATAGGTCGAGGCCTCGGGCACCTCGAGGAAAGGCTCCTGTACATCGGCCAGGGTGGCTCTACTGTGATGTGAGAGTCGGCAAACCATGTCTCCGGTGTCATTGTAGTCATAGGAGTGGCACCTAGGAAGGAGTATATTTTGGAAAAATAAAATAAAGAAGGGAATATGATGCTAAAATGATTAAAACTAAGAAAGTAATAAAATTTTGAAGCTAATATTAGAAATGCAAAGCCTAAAGGGGTCTCACTTTAAGCTTAGAATTTGTAGCAAAAGGATACTCATCAGATACATCTGCGGATCGACTTACCTATAGGGTGAGTTCAGACACAGCTCTCGGCACTCGTCAATACTGCTGACCTCCTGATAAACCGAATCCACTGTCTTCAGAATGCGACCCGGCAGACGTTTGAATTCGCACAACTTGTTCGGTTCATCAACACAGTGATTCTCGAGGTAATCGGTTCCCTCGCTGATCTGGAAGGCCTGTGATCCGGCCAAGGTAAGGCGATCCAACTCGCTTAGCTCGCAGGCGCCAGAGGAGCGATCATAATTGGCCGATCTAAGATGAGGGGGGAAATTGAAACGAAAGAGCAGCTTATTTACACTTGCCTCTTTTTGTTTTTATGGAACAATTAAAGCGGGCTTGGTGGGGTTGTCTCTCGCCTGCCCGAATTAAATGTCAAGAAGGGGAGACAACGACCGTCGAAAAAAAGATAGCAGCTAGTAAAGCCACTCCAGTAAAATTGTTCAGTGTTCAGTTCAGGCTTACCTGCATGTGAATTCTGTTTCGCTCAGGCAAAGTTCAAAGCACTCCCGTCTGGACGCCAGCGACACGGTACGCTTAACTTCCGTCTTGAGCTTGTAATTTTGCACACGATCGACGTACCAGGCCCGGGAGCAGGGCTTTACCGAGAGGCATGATTTTTGGGCATAGATTGTGAACACGGGGAACTGCGACTTTGTTAGGGCGCCTACGAAGAGTACGATGAGTACGACATATATCCGTAATTAACGAGGCTCTTCCAGTTTACTTAAGGCTGTGTAAGTAGCTTACCCGGTAATTGATCGGCATGGGCGGAGAAGAGCACGCAGAGCCCGGTCTCGTAGTTCACTGACTGGCAGGTTTTGTTCTTCCGACAGGTGTCCAGGCAATCGGTAAGCATCAGCGTGCCCGGCTGCGAGTCCATCAGTTTTTCGGGAGCAGAGAATACATAGCTAAGGAGGTGGGGAAGGGAGCCATTAAGCCCGTTTAATTACCATCCCAGAAGGGATTTGGGACCCGATTCTTACCCGGTTACGATCTCAAAGCCCACCAGTTCGGGCTGGCACTCCACGGGAGCATTGTCGTAGTAGATACTATCCTCCTCGGAGCCCTGAGCGCTGCTGGACTGATCGGAATTGGCCGGCAAATCGTATGCAGAGTTACGAGTCTCTACATTTTCCGCCGGCACTGGACTTTTGGCCATAGTCTCGGTTTTATTATTATTTATTTCGCCGGCCTTTGTCTCCTCTTGACTTGGCAGTTCGGTTTGGGCCTCGCTGCCCTCCTCGGACGCAATTACTTGGCTGACATTGGGCAGAGCTTCTGTGGCCGATTCCGCAGCAGCTAATCTGCGAATCCGCAGGTGCTCCTTGGCGGTGGCGGCACTGTAAATCATTAGGGCCAGAATGAGTTGCCTCATTAAGTTAATCTTGGCCATTTTACGAGTATCACTGTGGGGCACCTGCAAGAGTCGAGGGAGTTTCTTAATGTTAACGGCTTCCTGTTTCAATTAAATGTCAGGGTTTTGTCTTAAACATTGCATTAATTAAGCTCGATGGCTTAATTTGAGCTTGTTCTTCTTGTTAGTTTAAGCAATAAATCAAAACTAAAGTAGTTATAATATACTTGATTTGCAATTTCTTTATATGTACTACATATACGTTACGATTCTTCCATGATCTTCTTTTATTAGCCAAGAAAATTACTTTTAATACTCATTTTATACTTTCCAAGCCAATCTCCTCTCTTTTTTTTATTAAACAAACTATCCTAAAGTTAGTTAGTCCCCCACTGTTGGTTTATATAGCATCTTTTTATTGGCCGATCGACTACTATACGTACGCAGGCACTGACTAAATCACCTCAAATTAATTTGTTTGCCATAAGGCGTAACGCGAATTATAGAAGATCCCGCGGGAAAGACAATATCACGGCCATGGCCATGGCCATAGACCCGTAAAGCGCCGTTGCGAAGACCGAGAGCTCGCGCTCACGTCGATGACCCCGTGCACTATTCCACCAGTTCCTCCGTCCCCTTGGAGTTTTCTGGTCCGCTGGAGTTAAACTCTTGCGCAACAGCCGAGTTAATGGTCATCGCTTATGATTGACGGTTGTGCCGGCGGAGAGACTATCAAGACTATCAAGGGGTCATGAGCTCTAATTTTTCGCCAAGTACCATGTAGAACTTGTTTGGCCAAGTCTGGATTTTCATTTTTTTTCTATTTAGAGTGGTGCAAGTACCGTACCCTAACCGAACCCTAACAATTTTTACAAAATTATTAACACAAACACATGATGCAGAGCAATAATTCGATTATAGGGAATAACATTACGATCCGGCTGGTCAAGTGTAGCCATTGGGAACTGATGATGGGGCTTGGCTTCTGTGCCTTTTTCATAAGAAGTATGTATATCTTATGTTAGAGTTTCTAATTTTAAAGTCTCTTTTGGATTTTCTCTTGAGTACTTTAGGTTGTTTTTAAATACTTAAAAAGAAATTTCTTTCCTTTTTCTTTTTTCTTTTTAGCACAAAAGGCAATTTTGTACTTTATTTTACTATTTTCTTATTTTGGTTTATAGTTTATATTTAGTAAACTTGAAGTCTATAGTTTAAAATTGTTTAAATAATTTAAAAATCCAATCGATAATGAGTTTTTCTAAAGAAATTGTAAGATGTGATTCAGAACGAAACTAACATGATAACCCCTAATTAATATAAAAATATTCTTTAAATCGTTTAAATTAGAAACAAAGAAACACTCTTCTCCCTTTCCGTTTTAAGTAAATAAAATTTCCGTTTAAATATTTCCGCTTGGAAACCCACTTGAAGCTCGACTTATTGCTGGCCACCAATTAACACACCGTAACTGTTTTAATAAATTACATTCATAAATTCATATACATTCTAAGGCCGGGTTGATAGCTTTACCGTTATGTTCTATGAATAGCCAGTAGTCAGTAGTGTGCAGAAAAAAAAATCTGGCTGTAATGGATCCCCCATGTAGGAGTAGAAGAAACGCCCGACTGACTACGCACCCAGACACACACTTGGCGGCGGTAATCCGACGCTGCCCAAAAACTGATCTTTCTTTTAGAAGACTATAGACTAGATAGCATACCGTTAATATGATTCATACGCCGGTCAAAGCGAACTTAATTAGATATAAAATGCTTGAAAGACTTTTGTGGGTTTTCTGGCGCTTTCAGTGTTTGTTTTCCCCTCCACATTTGATTCTCGCCTAAACGGAAAACGTCTGGGTCCGCTGCACATGAACATAGCATATATACACACGTATATATCATTGCCATGTAAAGAATGGACGCTCAGGAAGCTGCATTATAACGAGTCCATGACCATGTTATTGTACAAAATCTTGTAGAAAGCGGCAGAAGAATTGGGTCAATGATTATCGTCAAAAAGCTGTTTTGCCGAGCATAGACATACCATATGTATGGGTCGTTCGCTGCGCCCGCAGCGATCAGGTCCCAGTCGAACCCAAATGCCGAAACCGAAGCCCAATCCCAACCGGCTTTTGGTGTGGTTTCGGATGCGATGGATGCCAGGAGGAAATAGCACCAAAGCACCAGCACAAAGCACCAGCACCAGCACCGCGCCTAACTGTGTCGCTGCTGATCACAATCGATTAGTGCGGCCAGTCAGTCGTTTATATTGCCTAAATTACTGTTAAATGATGGTCGTTCTTTCGGGCCAAGAATTTCGACAATTACCAAATAAGGGGGGAGCAGAAATATTTGGGATACTCGTAAGTGGAATACAAGATGCCCAAAGGGGAATTAATTTATCAGGAAGAGTTAGTAGAGACTACATGGCTGCCTGGTGCTTATAGGAACCTCTAAAGGTTTTTATAATATTAAAAATATCATTTATAATTATTTATACAACAAAAATCAATATTTAACTAGATAATACTTCTCGTTTTCTGTCAGATCCTTTAGGTCTTTGTGTATTCAAACAATTAATAAACACATCACTCAGTATGCTCTTTTTATTGCTTTATTAGCACTTTCCAAAAAACTCTTTCTTTTATTTTACTGATCAGCACAGTTAACGCGATTTTATTTCTTTTTCTCTTAATTGCTATTTTCTATTTTCAAATGCGACGACGACTACAAACTATACAGACTTCTGACCGACTTCAATTCCATTCACATTCAGCCTATTTCCAAATGCATGATGTAATTAAAAGATCTACACCCCAAAAAGCCAAAAGAGTCAATAGAAATCCGAGACTCGAGATCGACAAGAGGTCCCGCCAAAATGTAAGAAAACTTTCACCATTCTGACTGAATACTGAATGTGTTAATGACTTCATTTCTTTAGTCACCAAAAATTCAGGCAGCAAATTTAACGGTAGATATCACACTGTTACATTAATCTACCGTTTTGCCAAATTTTCAATAAATATTGGCAATTATCGGCTCATGAGAGAATCAGCGATTTGATTTGGCTTTTCTAATATCCAACGATTAGCAGCAGTTTTGGTGATTTGTGGTTTAGTAATTGCAATGCTAAAACATTAAGAACTTGATGAAAAGAAATGGGTTTCGTAAGCCTTGATCAACGATTAGCAGAATTTAGATTTTCAAAGATTATTCAATTCAAAAAATAGATCTCAAGAAATTTAAAATGCTTTCAAAATATCCTGCAATTAGTAACTTTAATAATTTCATCCCAGAATCTTTCACTTTTTCCATAAATTTTCGCCTTTATAGCAACCGACAAATTGCTGTCGTAATATCCATCGATTAGCAACACTTAGGTTCTTATGGTTTTGTAATGCCTGACTAAAAGGTTTGCATTCTGTTTTTATTTTTTTGTATTTTAATGCTGAAATATGTGTTACTTCATTATGACAAAGTCACATCATCCATCAACCCATTCCAAAACGGACGTCCTAATGTTCGCTAATGTTTTGACGGAAGCTGTAGCCATCCGTGGACGGGCCCAAAGTCTGGAGAACATGTGTATAACGCGCAGGCCTTTGCATTTTGCACACACACCCAGCTTCTTGGAGCCTCTGTTTCTCCACCTCCTCCTCCTCCTTAGTCTTTAGTCTGCAGTCTGCAGTCTGCAGTCTTCGCTCTTTGGTCTTCGGTCTTCGGTTCACTTATTCAGAATGATTGTCTCCGTTTTTTCAATGCTGGGCATAGTCATCCGTCAGCTTGATCACTGCCGTTTAAATAAACCGGATTTTTCTTAGTTATTCCTCTGCAGTTAGTGCAAAAGGCTCATCATATCTGTATATAGCGGTTCGATTTGAACTCACTACCGAGAAAACCCGAGAAATAATATGTATCTACACACACAAAAACACGGCCTACAAACCCTATACCTCATACATATAGTTAGTTAGTGGTTATTGCGAATAACAAGCGTTATGCTATCCATTCCCGTGATGCGGCAGATTCTTTTTTGAAAGCCTAAGTAAGCCCAAAGAGCTCTTAATGTGACTATCGATTTCTGGACAATTACCTAATTAACAAGTGGAGTTATTTATACAGTCTTTTCCCGAATTCTCCGACTCGGACGAATTTAGCTTAGTCACACTGAAACAAAACACTTTCGCAGCTCCACCAGAATTTAAGACAGAAAACGCCGAACTTGACCATTCGATGGTCGCCGCAGAACTGAAGTCTTCAATGCCACCGAGTGACTTGTTATAAAAATTAGATAAAGAAGTTCTGGAGGAGCTGCTGCGACTGGCTGGTTTTGTTGTCTTTCGGGGCACAGCCGAGCGCAACCTGCACAGGTTGTGTGGAGAGAACTTGGAATTCTTACAAAAGAAAGTCTCGGGGCGATGGATGTGGCTGTTGCTGGGGATGCAGACGGAGGCTTGGAGCCCCCAAAGAGAATCTCAAGCAAACAAAAAGAAATTGTTAGCATGGTAAATATCACCTGTACAAAGTCAAGTCTCTCCCCGGAGATCGCGATCTCCACACGTCGTCGGTCCCAACTCGAACGTGTTCGGGATGCAACCTCGTCTTGGGCACCGACTTTGGCTCTTGGGTTGTAGTTAGAGTATTCTAATTGCGGTCAACGATCGAGAACAATGTGCACCTGTCTCCGCTCTTTCCCAGCTCTCTTTGGTTATTCTGTTAGCCAGGTAACATCGTGTATAATAGCTGCTGGCCAAGATTCCTATTAATTTTCTTATGGGCCTGTTAACGCCTTTGGTCCGAGGAAAGCCCGGGCGTAGTAATGGGTTTTTTTTTGGCTTATAACTGTCGCTGCTCGCTGTCGTTTTTTATTTTTCACTTTCACTAATAAGGTACACCACGTGAAATCGTTTGTTGTCCAATTTTCTCCCATTCTAGCCGCTTAATCGGCTTAAATTAAATCTACCGAGACATTTCGTGTGGGTTTATTTCCAATGTTTACTTTTACTCGATTTCAGCTGCCGCTGCCCCCCATCCCACGGCAAGATCAATACTATCTGCCGATCTAGCTGGAAACCTGAATAGCCCACTTTATTGGCAAAGACACACCAGCAGCGCGCTGGCGCTGCTTTCAAAGTTAGCTTTTGGTATGTAAAACTAGAATAGCCCATCAAACGGTGTTTGATTTCCAAATTTATGGGTCAAGCCAATGCAAATCAGCGCCGAGAGTTCGAGTCCGTTCTTTCGAGAAAACGGGTCGTGCTTTGATAACAAATTGGGCAAACAATGAATAGAGACCGAATTTGGCCATTATTATAAAGACAGATGATATAGCCGCAAAAGTGTCAAAATGATACCGAGATCTAGACCGAAGAAAGACCTATATTTTTCAAGCGGTTTTATTGTGTGAATCATGGGTTATGCCAGACTTTTACCTGGCTACCAAAGTTGGGTATTAATTAGTTAATAAAAAATATTGTTATTTAATTAAGGTCTTAATTTTAATTTGGCCTGTTATTATACTGTATTTCCTTTATCTCTTAAAGTTTCGAAATCGTAAAAGATAAAGATTAAAAAGAGAACCTACATGTATTTTTTAAGCCTCTTTGGAATGAATCATTCTGAGTTTCTGATTTCTACCTGGAATACCAAGTTTGTTAATGAACTAAAAATAAAGTTATAAATAAATGTTAACTTTCCTTTTTATTGACAAAAATAGCAGAACTATGCCGAAGAAAGGTTTGCATTTTTGGGGGGTTTTCAAAACAAGTTATTAATTACCTAAAGATAAAGATTTAAATTGATATCAACCTTATTTTTGTTTTTTTTTTTAATTAAAAAAGTCACAACTTTGCCAGATAACTAAAAGTCTTAGAATTAAAAATAATAAAATATCTTGACCCAAGAGAGACCTACATATATTAAATTAATATTAATTAATATTAATACTTCTTGATTTCCCACTTTTACCTGTCCATCAAGATTCGTTATTAATTAACTAATTCACCACATATGTCAACATTGATTTCTACCTATGAATACATTAGTTAGTTATTAGCATTTTGTATACCTTCAAAGCTATTAATTTGTTTGTCATCACTAATTATAACAGGAGATCTTAAGGGTTCCAACTAGAAGTTCTCTTCCCCAGAACTTCTAATTAATTACCATATCGCCTTGGCCGTTATAATTAATCAAACATATTTACGGGAAAACTAACTTGATACTAAACTCCTTCCCAAACATTTGTTTCACCTATTACGAAACCCTAATTAGTTTAAATCGTTATAACATTTATAATCACTTGCAAGCACGAACAGCGCTTAGTTTTAGTCTTGCAACAAACTGGAAATCTTCTCCAGAAGACAGCTGTGAGATAAACGAAACTTCTCGCCTAATTACAAAGTAATGGCCACTTATCGGAATGCTTTTTCCTCTCATTATTTCACGTTCTTTTGTACTTAAAGTCTGTTTTAAAAGCCGCACATTCCTTATTTAATGTGATTCTCTAGTGCGAAGTGCGAAAGATGAACCTGTTATTGTGGATCTTAATTTTTGTCCATTTCTCTTTCGGTCTAACTGAAGAAAACAATCGTCCCGATCCACGCATAGTCGGTGGATTTCCAGCTGATATAGCAAAAGTGCCGTACATAGTGTCCATTCAGTTGTATGGCATCCACCATTGTGGCGGTTCCATTATAGATAATCGCACAATTTTAACGGCAGCCCACTGCCTGGCCAAAGTTCCTCAAATTCTGTTTAGAGTTAAAGTTGGCGGGACAAGGCGCGACTCCCAAGATGGTCAAATATATCAAGTTTCCGATCTGCACTATCACGAGAAGTGGACAACCAAGACCATGGACTATGATATTGGAGTCATTCGATTGAAGACACCTCTGACATTCTCAAAAAAGGTTTCAAGTTATCCATTTCGATCTCTTAAATTCTTATGTTTACTGTTTCAGGTAAAGGCTATTAAGATAAACCCCAAGAAAGTAGCCGATGGCCAATATACTACGATTGCCGGCTGGGGCTTTAAGTCTGTTAATGGTCCACCATCGGATGAGTTAAGATATGCCAGGGTTCCCGTCGTCAATCAAGCTGTCTGCAAAAAGCTATTGGGTAAGACCTTGACGGATCGAATGATGTGCGCGGGCTATCTCAAGGGTGGTACGGATGCCTGTCAAATGGACTCCGGCGGACCTTTGGTTTGGCGGGAGGAACTGGTTGGCATTGTTTCCTGGGGTGTAGGATGCGCTCTAAAGGATAAACCGGGTGTCTATACCAGATTAGAGGCATTGCATCATTGGATAAATGTGGCTTTGAAGAAGCTAAAATAAATGTAGCGGAAAAGGCAAATAAATTGGAATTTATAAAGAGAATTAATATATATTTTAAAACTCCTCTGAAAACGTTACAAAGAACTGAAAAGAAATCTCTGGCAAATGGGAATAATAAAGGAAAATAGAGAACAATTTGTAATTTTTTTTCATTTCCGGTTTAGTACGACCGCCTTTTGCAGCAGAAACTTTTGAAAACAATGACCTGTTTTAGTACGTTCCTTAAGTTCTTGCAAGGGTCACATTAACCAAAACAATAATAAAATAAAAATAAACAACAAATGGATCTGCAACTAGACAGCGAAAACTATTGGAACCGATCCTCTCGAGCAGCCTTCAGCTTCGACGATGAGGATGAGGTGGACCTCGGCCCAGAGTTGGCCAGCAATGGAATCCTCGCCGACGATGCCATCTCGGAGGCCAGCTTCGATAACAGCGCCACTCTGAATCTCTCCATCAAGTCCATTCTGAGCGAGGAAGCTCTGAAACTGGTGCTCCAAGAACAGGCTCTGGACGACCGTGTCTTGCCCAAAGGCGTCTCGCCGGAGGAAGAGCTGAAGCTGCTGCGCCGCCAACTCCAGAGCACGCTGTACAGTCCAAATCTGGAGGCCACGGCCCAAAAACTTTTGCAGGGCAAGACGGCGCCGTTGGAGATGTTCAAGTCCCTGCAGGAGAAGCGTCAGTTGCTGGACACTCTGTTGGCCCAAGGTGGCGGCCATGCTGTCATCGCTGTGCTGCTCTTCCTCAAGAGAACACTGAATACAGTCCAGTTCCACGGAATTCTCAGGGAGCGACCCAAGGCTTTGGAGCAGTATTTGAGTTACTTAAGAGAAACCGGCGACTTGGGCAGCCATATAGATCTGCTGCAGAGATTTGGCCGTCATCAGGAGGCGGCTTTGAAGCAGTTTCAGGCTGCCATATCTTCCCCGAATGTGACCGCCCGAAAGCAGCAGCTACAGAGTTTGGTCGACGCATATTCTACGGCAGGAGTTGGGATTATTCCGCTTTACGAACAGGTATTTCATGCCGCCTTGAAGATGCAACAGCTTCTGGAGAAGGATAATGGTGTTGGCAAGCTGCTCCGGGATCGAGCCACACCCGTCGAGGTGCTCTATGCCTGCTGCCAGGCGAATAGCAATTGGAAGGAGCAGGACATGCTGAAGCCAGTATCGCCGCAACGATTTGCTGCCGACCAGCAGATATCGCCGGCGCAATACGAGTGGACGGCGCTCAACGAGCGGGCGCAAGCCCAGGCCTATGCCGACCTGGAGTGTATATTTGAGCGCGTGCCCAGCTGGCATCCCTTGAAATCCAAGCAATTCCACATTAGCTTCGACCTAACGCTGGCCGTGCTGCGGCTGTACGAGCTGCAGGCACCCTCAACTGTGCTCCAACTGTTCCTTTCCAAAATGGGCAACACGGTGGAGAAGCTGGCCCTGGCACAGCGGGTAAAGTGCATCAAGGCTGTGATCGATGCCATGGCCGGGCTGAAGCAGCAGCAGGAGTTGCAACAGCTGAAGGACTCGTTGCCGGAGCGGTCCGAGGAGCAGTTCTACTGTGAGAATGCCCTGAAATCGTTGCAGAGCAAGCGCTGGACCACGGACAACATCAAACTCAAGCTGTAGAGACGGATTCTTTATATAAACGTACTTTATTGTTAATCATATATATGTGTATATAATTATATTAATTCTACTCTGGTTTTATTAAATAATTGCAAATCACAAGCTGAATATCGAATAAGAAAACAAAAAAAATATGTATGGTGTATATCTTTCAGAGCCTCCTTTTTGATCTGTTCGATGATGAGCAGTTTTGGATTACTTTCTCGTTTTTTTTTTAGTTTATTGAGTAAACAATTAAAAAGCAGCAAACAAAGCGTTACAAAAATTGGATTCTTTAAACAATTTGCTTGTCTTAAATATTTTCTTTAAATAACAGCGCTATAAAAAGCCTTGATGTACATATAAATAACCGCAAACAACAATTATGGTGTATATAGTAGGGACACGTAAAGGGGAGTCCCCAGTTCCCGGACTCAACTTACAAACAAAACACGTAACACAAGACAAGATGACGACGAGGCACCTCAACTGATGCGGGCCGAACGGAAGAGACCAGGATTCAAGACCGGAACTGGGAACGGAACTCCTGGGCAGAGCCACTGCTAATTGGCAGTCTCGCAGTCCGAGTAGCTCAGCAGCCGCTGGCACAGGATCGTCTTGAACTTGACCGTAAAGCTATCAAAGATGACATCGGTGTCCTGCAGCTGCTGCTGCTGCTGTTCGTCCGCCGCCGCTGCCATTAGGTGCTTGAACTTCTGGTTGAGATTCTGCTCCAACGTCGAGTTATTGTTGTTGAAGTAGAAGACATAGGCCAGCTCCAGCAGATAGTAGTCTAGATCGCCCATAAAAAAGCGCTCGCACTCGAGCATATCGAACTTGCGCTCCAGGAAATGCAGACACAGGTGGTAGATGAGGTGCTTTAGGTCAGACCGCCGCAGTGGCACGTACCCGGTGTCCTTGCTAAAGTACTCGAAAAGCTTGAGTGTGCGTTGGGCGGAGTCACAGTTCTGCAGGCAAAGCCGGAAGGCCTCAACGAACCGGAAGTTGAGCATACAGATTCGAATGCGATACTCGTTGCGATTTGGACGGGCGCACTCGCCAATCTTGTCGGGATTATACAGGCCGTGAAAAACGTACAGACAGTAGTGGATGTAGTGGCGCAGCTGCTGCACCGAAGCCTCCTCCAGACCATCGCTACTGGGCGTAAAGGTGCTGGCATCTTCGTCATCATTTTGACCCAGCAACTGCTGCTGCACTGTGACGGGTACTCCTCCCCCCTGCTCGGGCAGCGGCACGTAGCTCTGCTCCTCGGGCGTGTAATCCAGGTCCAGTGAGCTGTTGGCATCGCCGCCCAGTGCCGGAACATTGTACGAGAAGCTAGCATCATTCTGGCTGAGGTTCTCCAGGCTGCTCAGCATATCATCCGAGTCCTGCCCGGTGGCCGCCGGCTCCGTGCTGCTCTTGTAATTACCTGTACCCACGGAGTACTGCTGATCGAAGCTTATGTTTGCCGGCTGCAGGAAATGGGGCTGGTACGGCGGCATAACCTTTAGATACCTGACTGGATCCTGATCCAGCCGTATGCGTGGCCTTGGCAGGTTGATCTCCACCGGCGCCTCCACACACTGGCTCTCGAAACGCATAAGCCGCTTCGTTGTCGGCAGGCACACTACTCGCTGTCGCATCCTTTCCAAACTGGCGCCCAGATCCCGGCCGCACTGGCCGTTTGAGTTGCCGCCAAAGGCGCGCACCATATGATCGGTGGTCATGACCAGCGTGAAGTCCGCTCCACAGTCCACGTACATCGGCCGCTCGATGCTGTCGATTGGCGAGGGCTTTAGTACGGCCCGCCGCTCCTTGTCCTCGGTGCCCAGCTGGTGCTCCAGGTTCTTGCCCCACGTGTAGAGCGTGCAGCTGGACGAGATCAAACAGAAATGGAACAGCCCACTTGCAATCTGCAAAGAGACGATGAATTAATGTTTGCTCGACATTCCACTTTTTTTCTTTACTAACCTGCAGAATTTGGCCTGCCACCTCACTGGTGTCCACCAAATGCGGACTCAGGTGCTCTGTGGGGTCGGGTTCGGTGGCCGGGACCGGAGCTGGGACAGGCGGCGGGCCTGGATTAAGTATTTCCGCTCCTCGTTTACACGCCGTCCCAATGGTTTCCGTAGCATCTGATGGCACAGCCTCATTCTGCCCCGGCTCCTCTTTGTTTTCACTGGGAGCCTTCGGTGTGGCGCCGGCCACCACTGCTGCATAGGATGTATTGGGCTCCACTACATTGCTAGTGGTGCTGGGTAAATTAGCCGCCGGCAGCAGAGTAGCCTCCAATTGCTTGCTTAGCATCTCGCGCTGATGATTCTCTTCCATCTTCTGCTTGGCGTTGGCGCGTCGCTTGATTTGATTGGCGAGGCGCAAGGCCTGCGGCGAGCTCCCCCAGGTGTAGAGACGTTCCTGGTCGTCTACAGCTAACTGCGGGTTAAGTCCGACATTTAAAATAATAACATTTATAAATAATAACCAATAAAAACTTACATTGGTAAAAAATTTGGTGTGTATCAGTCTTAAGCTGCTGTCGCCCATCTCCAGGCGCACTGGCAGATTCGTCTTGGTGTCGACAGCCTGGTCGCTATTGCCTGTGCCAAGCTGACCAAAGTGATTGGATCCGAATACGAAGAGCTCTGTCCGGCATCCGCTGGCCTCCATATAGCTACTGGATGCCCCGCACAGCACCAAGGTGTGCGCATGGCCCAGCGATATTTGTAAAATTTTCTGCAATATTACAAACATAAGGACAATATAGTAAATCGATCCCCAAACACGGTAACTGGAGTATAGGGTACTTACCTTAAACTTGAAAAAACTGACTAGTTGTGGTGTGGCTATGTTTTCGCAACAGCCCTGTCCCAGCTGACCATAGACGCCCCATCTAAACCAAGGTTATTTTATTAATAAAGGATATTAGGACTATGATATTCGCAATAATAGAATATTTAGCTTGAAAACTCACCCCCACATATAGAGCTTGCCATCGGCTACGGCCGCATTATGATATTGACCCGCCTCCAGCATGGTTACATTCATGCCATCCAGGGCCGTCACAAGCATGGGCTGCAAAGCCATTTGCATATGCCGGCCAATACCCAGCTGGCAGAGATTGTTATTTCCCACCGAGTAGAGCTGAAAAAAGTATTGGCTTTAATATAAAAAACTAAGCAAAGTTTGTGGAGATAACCTACGCCATTATTGGTTAGAATAAGTGTATGCTGTCGTCCACACTTAATGGCATGCACTTGTAAATTGAGCTGAGAGAGAAGCTCCAGGCTTTTCACTGCATGCGCCGGCTCTGGTGGCTCTGCAAAATAGATTTCAAAATATAAAATGTAGTAAATATAATATCTAAGTAATATAGCCCTTACCGGTTGACTTTTGGGCGCTGTAATAGGTGGGAATGCCACTGGAGCCCCAGAAGTAAGCGGTGCCATCCACCACACAGGCGCAGTAAGCACAACCAGCTGAGATCGGTTTGAAGCGCGAAGATTCAATGGCAAACTAAGGAAAGAAATGATCATTAGAAATATAATCTCCTCAGAAACCATTATATAGAAAGTCTTGCCTGATTGTCTTCGTAGTTAATGCGGAAATGCGATAGAGCATTCACAATTAAATCATGCTTCACGCGTTGGGATTCCATATGAATCAGCACGGCCAAAAAGGTTTCAATGAGACTCTTGCCAAACTCAAACAATTGCTGGTTATTATCGTTGGCCATGGCGCATTCGCTATTGTGAGAAACAATCGGCCTCAGAGCAGGAGCAAAGGGATTGAGTTGCTTGGACAGACGCTGCAAATAAATTATATTAATAAAAAAAAAATAATAATTATGCAAATTAAAATCCTCACCTGCAGCACACAAGGCCTTATATGATCCAGCTTCTCCTGGATGAAAGCAAAGTAATCCATGGACACGTGCGGCAGGTAGGTTATCGACTCCATAAATATATTTTCGCTCAGATTATACAGGCACACGTTTAGCTCATTGTACCAACCAAACTCCTGGGCAACCACACTGATCAGTGCATTGAAAGTATCCAGACAAACGCCCCGAACTTTGGCCAATATAATCGCCGACGAAAAGAGTCCACTTTGACACAACACAATGCTCGTCATGTTGGTGTGATATTTGCTATTGGTGACCAGGAAGTTCCTATCGAAATACGAAATTAACTTCATCCTTAATCCTGACTAATCTCTACTTACCACAGCGGTATGTAGTTCTTGTCGTTGACCGCCTTCTCGGCCATGGTGATGAGCAGCAGGTTGGCCAAATGGAACTGCGAGGAGGGCGACATTTGCAGGGCGCTAATTGACTCGTCCATACCATAGTGATAATCGCTGCACACGGCACCACTGATCACATCCTCTTGCAGCACCTTCTCAGGCAAGATCACTCGCACATCTTCTGAATGCCGGTAGGTGATGTCCTCCAGTATTCCCTTGAGCAGCGGGTGGCCCAAGTGCCGCGATCGCAGCAGATATGTGGACTTTAGGGCCATGGCACTCAACTGCATCAGTGCATAGGTGTGTCCATACATGGCCAACTTAAGGGCTGTGCGTATCGGCTTGACACGCGCCACATTGTACGTGAGCAAAGCTTGGGTGATCTTTTTGCGCCGCAGCAGATAGTCGCCGGCGAACTCTATGCACTGCTCAAAGGAGAGGTCGAAGGTGTTGCAGAAGTCGCGGCATTGGTTAAACTCATTCTGTAGGGCGGCATCCAGAAACAGTTCGAAGGGCTCCTTTCTGCAGAACATACTCGGTTTTATGAAAAAGCTCAAAGTGTTTTTAATGGTTCTTGAACTCACCTGAGCTGTATGGTATATACATTCTTATTGGTGATCACATAGCTGGGATCGTAGTTGATCTTGGGGAACTCGGACTGCATTATCTCCATCTGTCGCAGAGAGAACTCACTGCTTACGTCCGCCGTCTCGTAAAACTGTATATAGTCCATGGGCGTATGGATATCCTTGATTTCGAAAGCCTTGGCTTTCTCCTCTTTAGTAAGAGCCTCGGGCTGGCTGGCTGGACTACGATATTGTGCCATCTGATACAGGTGCAGCACGGTTTCGTTTTCGAAACGGAAGAGTCCTATTTGGGCTAGATTGTTGAAGCGCTGTCAAGATAAGGATTTTGAGTTATGTGTAAATATATTGCAAGAGCCAGAATACTCACATCTTCGTCGGAGGTGTGCAACGAGGCCATGGCGCTGCTGATGACGCTGACCGCATTGATCGCATTACTAGGCATCTCACTCTGGTCCAAACTAGAGGTGGCCGTGGTCGTTGCACTGGTTGTGTCGCTCTTATGGCCACTGACTTCTGCCGTTTCCGCCTGATCCAGCTTCTCGGTGTCCGCGTCCCGATTCTCCTTGTCCGTATTGGCCACCAGCGGTTCTGCTAGCGACGAGGCCGCGGTAGAAATGGCCGAGTCGCTGCGACAGTGAAGATCAACATAGTGTATGCCGTAGAGTATGTTGGAGCTAATGAGTATTTCCTGGGTGTGCTTCGGTATCTTGTAAACGAACAATGGCTTCAGGCTGATGTCGATGCTGTGCACAGTCAGGCTGTGGCTATTGCTGTGCAGGGCGCTCAGCAGAAAGGTGCTGCGCAAATTTTGGATGGTGTAAAAGGATCCGGTGGTAGTGCCCAGCGTCTCTGGCGTGACCGATGGCGAGTCCATGATCGCAAAAGAGCCCGCGGAGTCTGGCATAACTAGAAGAAAATGTGAATGGTGGAAAGTTTAGTTGTAAGCTATTGTTCTTGCGTCTGTAATCCAGTTCTACTTGAGTCTGTCGAGTGTGAGAGTTGTGCAAACTCACCACGCCAGTGACGCTTCATTAGATGCAACAGTTCTCTCAAAACTGCACACCAATAAACAAATATAAAATACACAATAAAATAGCGGACTAAAATTAACAAAGGTAAACGAAATTGAGGAAAGAAAATCTGTTTAGAAAGGCAATAGAAAAAGGAGGCGTTAGGGCCCAAGAATTAAATAAATTTCAAAACGAATTCAAAGGAATTCCGTCAAGGTTAATCAATTAATTGTACGCTTAGCTCACGCACATTCATCGAACTTTTGCCGCTGATCAGAGAGCCGCATCTTGATAGCCTGCAGCTTCTTGGATCCAAGACTTTTGAGCGAGGCCAGTCGGGCTCTCGTTGCCGGCAGAATGCCGGCATCGTTGGTGCTGCCCGCTGGCAGTTGTTGCTGCTCAAAGCGCACGCCTGCCTGTTGATCAGCAGATTGCCGGGCTACTGCTTCGCTGTACGATGGTGGCGCCGGTGGTGGTGGTGGTGGTGGGCCCTCCACAGCAGCTCCAGTTTCTGCGGTAGCGTCTGAAGACTTGGACTCTTGATTGCAGGTCGCTGCATCCTCACTAGACGACGGTACAAAGACATCCTCTTCCAACTGGCTGCTGTCAGAAGCCGGATCGGAACTATTACTTTGCCTGGGACCCGTGGTGGTGCTTTGCTGTTTATTCTGCACCGACAGCACGATTTGCCAGGCGCCCTCGCGTGTCGTGGGTGAACTATCTCCAGGATACACGTACATGATTGCCTTTTGCTCTAACAGGAGCTTATACTGCTGCTTCAGCGAGGAAGTGATCTGGAAATGGATAAAGATTATATACAGAACATTCAATAGGCAACCGTTTTTTCCTCACCAGCAGCATGACGCCGTCGTAGGCCTTATCCTTGCAGATAATCAGACGCATCACAGATCCGTTTTCGATGGCAGTGCTCGCAATCATCGGGCAGTTGGGACTCAAACCCACGAAACAAATGGAGCCGTCCGAGTAGCCGATAATGGCCCGATTCAGGCCGGTATTGGTCTTCCACCAAACCACGGACAGCGGATAAGGGCAGGTTTTGGATGCCATGAAGGAGGTGGCCATCACCTGGCTGTTCCCGGTGGCATCGAACTGCGGCTGCACAACTGGTTGCTGCTCCTGTTGCTGCTGCTGAACCGTAGAGCCGTCAGCCTGATCATTGTTCCTCACGAGCATGTGCTCGGGCAGATCGTGGCCCAGAGGCTCATCCGCCTCCAACTTGAGGGTTTGCAAATTGCCAGCAAGTTGCTCCACCGACTCCGGTTCCATGGCATCGGCGAGGCCGGTAGAGTGATTTGGACACTTCTTCGAGTTGGGGCACTCGTGAGGACCCACGAAGGGGATGATGTAGGAGGTCACCTGGCTGGTGCTGTATAGCGAGCAGGCGGCCAGGACGTGCGTCTTGTCCACCAGCGCCAAAGCGGGCACGATATGCAGGGTGTTGTCAAAACCTGTTGATGGAACGGATACATATGTAGTTCGGGGTTCAGCAACACTCGATATTGCGAATCGATCGGGCCGGGATGGGGCGGTGTACCGCGTTGAATCAAAACAAAGTACGCAACAGAAAATCAATAGCCACACACACGGGCGCAGAGTAATTTTAGGCTTCGCCACCCGCAACCGCACTACCGCCCCACAGCCACCGCCACCCTCAGAAATTCGCCCATCCACCCACTTACATAGCACCAGCAGCCAGATGCCCGCTGGGTCGAAGCAGACGTCGTGAATGACACGGTTGCGGAACCAGGATATCATCTTGACCACCTCCTGACCGGAGGCGCTGATGTACCGCAGCAGGATCTCGTTTTCCTCGCTCACCAGGCACAGAAACTGCTTCTCGTCCAGGCCCGCCGTCACCGCTGAAAGCTTGCAGCTGAGATTGGTGATCAGGGGCCGCAGCTCGAACATGCCCAACTCCTTGAGCTCTGCGTGCCCCGCCATCTCGTCAAGATTTGCGGCCTTGGGAGCACACGCTGTCCAGATTTAATTTACGAAATCAATCTCAGTTGCAAGAGCTTTTTTCCCAATTTCCGAATGAAAACAAACTAGAGGTGGACTCGTGCGACCAGCGATTGGTCTGGCAACCTTGTCACCCAATGATTTTCCAGCTCAACCGAGTTTTCCGGAGTTTTCAGGGAAAACCCAATGTTAATAGACAGTTTAGGCTCTTTTCACTTCACATAAAACTGGAGAAAACGGGTAAAATTGCAAAAATAACACCATCCAAATCTCTGCAACCGTCCGGCAACGTCACTCGTGCTGCGCACGGTTCTACACTCTACAAGGTGTTGGGCTGTTTCCCAGTAATTATCTTAAAAAAACACGATTCGTAAGGATGAGCCACTAATTGTTTGCACCATTTCCGCGTTTTTCACTCGCGAAAAACATGCGGAAAATACGAATCAACGTAGAAAATCGTGCCCGTTGTCCAGGGCTGCTGCAGCGCTCAAAACATCTGATTGGCCGTGAGCAATCAGGAATATATCGCACGAGCTGGAAGCGAACTATCTAAAATCTGTTACAGATTTGGTCCCACTTTTCCAAAGCAGCCCTGCAATCGAAAATAACGGCGCGAATTGGCATCGGCGTCGCTTGTCAAAATAAAAAGGAACCAATTGAGGACGGAGGAGTAATTACGGAAAATATATATAAAATCTAAGGACCACACCCACTTAACGTCATGGAATCCCGTTTGCCAAAACCAATGTTGACAGCAAAGCGGCCAGCACTGCCGCCTGTAAAAACTGTGCTGCCCACTGATCGCATACGAGCTGCAGGAGGAGCCAGCGGCGCCAGTGCCAACCAGACCTACTGCGGGAACGTGCTGCCGCCGCTAACCCGCGACCTGAATAATCTGCCCCAAGTGCTGCATCAACGAGGAGGTGAGTCCGAGGAGTTTAACGTAGTTTTTCCAATCTAATCCTGATTACTGACTTAGCACGAGCTGGCTCACCGGAACCCGCCAAAATGATGAATCGGGCCAAGCTGCGACGCAGTCGCTCCGCTTGTGACATCAATGAGATGCGCCAGAACATGAAGCGTTCAGCCGCGCCGCCCACATTACCCACGATACCCAGCAAAGTCTCACGTCTGGCCAGCAGTGCCGTTACCGCCCCTAGCCAGCGATTAGGACGCCCGGGGGCTGCCTCCACAACAGCATCCGGCGCCGCTGTGACAGCTGCCAAGCGACCAGTTCCGGCACGGCCTGCTCCTCGAGCTGCTGCACCAACTACAACAGCTGCCGCTGCCAAACCCAAACCGAAAGCCGTAGGAGCAGACGCCGGAGCGGCTAAAACCAGTGGAGCAGGGGGAGGAGGGGTTGGTGCAGCGCCCAAACGCATAGCACCGTACGACTTCAAGGCTCGCTTTCACGATCTCCTCGACAAGCACAAGGTCCTCAAAACGAAATACGAAAAGCAAATAGAGGACATGGGCGAGCTGGAATCATTGCCCACGCAACTAGAGGAGACGCAGACCAAACTGATTGAGACCGAGTCCAATCTGAAGAACGTGCAGACAGATAACGAGTGCCTTCAGAGGCAGGTGAAGCAGCATACAAAGAATATTGAGACAATTACCACAACGCTGGGAAGGACCAAGGAGGAGCTCTCCGAGCTGCAAGCGATACATGAGGTGAGCCCAGAATCTCTATATTCAGATAACAAATACCATAAATAGGCGCCTTTCCC
Organism: Drosophila mayri; assembly: GCA_008042485.1. NCBI lineage: Eukaryota > Metazoa > Arthropoda > Insecta > Diptera > Drosophilidae > Drosophila > Drosophila mayri. Next base: position 183,428 of record VNJN01008025.1, read on the forward strand.
TTGCAGAAAATTAAAGTTGAGCACGCTGCTCTTAGCAAGGAGGTGGTGCATCTGCGGCAACTCACCGACGAACTTCAGCGTAGCAATGAACAGCAGGCTGCAGACCTTGAGACATGCAAGGAGCAGCTCTTCGCATCGAACATGGAACGCAAGGAGCTGCACAACACGGTGATGGATCTGCGTGGAAATATTCGCGTCTTTTGCAGAATTCGACCGCCGTTGGACTGCGAAGAGAACAGGATGTGCTGCACCTGGACCTATCATGATGAGGCCACCGTTGAGCTGCAGAGCATCGATGCCCAGGCGAAGAATAAGATGGGCCAGCAAATCTTCTCCTTCGATCAGGTCTTTCATCCTAAATCCTCGCAAACAGACATTTTTGAAATGGTGTCGCCGCTGATCCAATCTGCCCTCGATGGCTACAACATATGCATCTTCGCGTACGGCCAGACGGGCAGCGGCAAGACGTACACTATGGACGGAGTGGAAGATAGCGTTGGCGTCATCCCGCGCACCGTCGATCTGCTCTTCGACTCCATCCGGGGCTATCGCAACTTGGGATGGGAGTACGAGATTAAGGCCACCTTTTTGGAGATATACAACGAGGTACTGTACGATCTGTTGAGCAACGAGCAGAAGGACATGGAGATTCGCATGGCCAAGAACAATAAGAACGATATATATGTGTCAAATATCACGGAGGAAACTGTCTCAGATCCCAATCATTTGCGGCAACTGATGTATACGGCAAAGATGAACCGAGCCACCGCCTCCACGGCTGGCAACGAGCGCTCATCTCGTTCCCATGCCGTCACGAAGCTGGCCTTAATCGGCAGACATGCTGATAAGCAGGAGATGTCAGTGGGATCTATCAATTTGGTTGATTTGGCCGGATCGGAGTCACCAAAGACCAGTACAAGAATGACCGAGACCAAGAATATCAATCGTTCGCTCTCCGAGTTGACCAACGTGATCCTGGCTCTGCTGCAGAAGCAGGATCACATTCCCTACAGGAACTCCAAACTGACCCATCTGCTAATGCCCTCCCTTGGCGGAAACTCGAAGACCCTTATGTTTATCAATGTCTCCCCGTTCCAGGACTGCTTCCAAGAGTCTGTCAAGTCCTTGCGGTTCGCCGCCTCGGTCAACTCCTGCAAGATGGCCAAAGCGAAGCGCAATCGCTACCTGAACAACTCGGTGGCGGCCAACAACAGCAACAGCAGCCTCAACAGCCATAGCGGAAGTTTTGATAAACAATAATACTACATTAAATTTCGTTTAAAGCTTCAACGTATAATTTCACGATTTTGATCTTTTACCCCTTCTGTTATCGCTTAATTTATGTATGTATGTATGTTTTTACCTTTAGTGCAACATTAAAAATAAAATAAAGTGCTGAAACACTCACAGCCATTGCTTTCAATTGGCTCCCACTGCCGCCCGCACCTCTGCGGGTATCTTCTCCACCAGTTCGGAATGATTTTGACCGAGGCTGGCCAGCACTCCCTTACGATTCACGTGCTCCACATCCGCATTGTACGCGTAGTGCTCGCCATTGATATTGGTCAGGCAGCCGCCTTGCGCTTCTAGCACTGCCTCGGGTGCACAGGTATCCCACTTCTTACACCCCGGTGTGGCAAACACATAGGCATGTGCCTTGCCCTCCAGCAGCTGCAACACCTTGAAGCCAGCTCCGCCGACCTTCATCACCTCAGTGGCGGCATAGGCATTGAGGGCCTGCTGGTGCAGGGCATTGGAATGCGATCGAGTGGTGGTGATGATGAACTGACCATCTGGAGCTGGTACCGCGTTGAATCCTCCCGTTCCGAGACCCTTGAGGCCCCAAATAGTGCGACCCAGCTCGCCGTCGGGCTGCTTGTAGAATGGCTGGTGGATGATGCCACCCACCGCTGCGTCCTTAACAGCTATGCCAATCAGTACGGTGACGTGCTCAACAAATCCTGCGGGAATATATACAAATATCATTGATATTCATTTCGAAAAGAGATTCTACTCGAATTACTTACCCTGTGTGTACTCTGCTGTGCCGTCCAGCGGATCCACCCATATTACAAAGTCTTCGGGGGTGGCATCTTGCCATTCCGCCGGGCAGCGTTGCTGCAGGAACGATTCATCCAGCTCCGTGACCACCCAATCGTCACAGACGTTCAGATCCGAGCCGCCTTCCTCGCCAATGATCTTCACAGCGGGAAACTTCCTTGTCAGCGAGGCGATGATGCAGCGCTGGGCAGAGCGGTCAGCCTCCGTTTGCGGATCGTTCTTTCCCTTGTCCACGATTCCCAGGTCGCCTTTCTTGAGCACATCGCGTATAATTCCTCCAGCCCGCTTTGCTGTGCTTATTGATGAGGCCATAAGGCGCATGATCACAGGAGCTGTAGTTGCCATTTTTTTAAGGAAGCTGATCTTTACAAGAATATGGAATGGGACGACACAACGGCCATGAAAATGGTGAAAGTACAAGCAGCTGATGGCAGTTAGAGTGGACCGAAAAACCGGTAAATCGTTCGTGTTTGGGGATGGTACAGCTAGCCAATATTAATCGCTTAATTTAGAGCTTATAAAATATATGAAAATATTTAGAAATTGTTATAACAAAACTTATAAAACCTTTAGAAACCCTTGCAGGGTATTAAACTGTTTTATCTTCAAAATAGTAGATGAGATATTCGCTTTTCCGAGGTCGTTAAACGCTGCGATCATCTGATCGAAGGAACTCCATCTAATTGCCATAGAAACAATCACAAAATTTGTAGACACAAATTATAACATAGTTTTCATATTTTTATGTTATTTGAGACATGATCAATTCAGAATTTTTAATTTTATGAAAATCGGACTACTACATCATATAGCTGTCCTCGCAAAAATATCTACTCTAAGAGGTTGCCTATTTGCAACATTTAAAAATTTCGGTTTTAATATTATACAAATCTGATAACTATATTATATAGCTGCCATTGAAACGATTTTTAAAAGTAAAGTATCTGAATGTAAAACTGCAACTGTTTAGCATATGTATAAATATTGTATATCATTCCTCTCAGTTTTTCCTTAAATTTGATCAAATTTTATTAATTCTTAATGATCGAATTTTAAACTGGAAGGATATATAAATTAGCTTCCTTCCTTGTTTCTACATGTTTTCACATATTTTATTTAAATTATTTAAACTAATTTAGTAACTTTTTAGATTTCAACAAACTGCGAATAAATAAATCGGCACGACACTCTGGCAACGCCGCAAAACACACAAGACCTTTGGACCACCCGCGCCTCCCCTCCGCCTACATAATTCAGTACGTTTCCATCTTGAAGAGTAAGTCCGCAAAATTAACAAAATCCATAAATTCCCTAAAAAAAATCATTAAAAATCTCCTCTTTTGCAGAAAATGGCTCGTGTTCTGGTTGGAGTTAAGCGTGTGATCGACTATGCCGTCAAGGTGAGTCCAGAAGTCGCCTGTTGCGTTCTCCTCATCTATCTTTTTTATCACTTGTTGCGCCCTATGCTTTGCGTAATCGCTTTAATTAATTGATAATTAAAGTATTTTACCTACTCCATCCCATGTCCAGGTCCGCGTCAAGCCAGACAAGACCGGTGTGGTCACCCAGGGCGTGAAGCACTCGATGAACCCCTTCGACGAGATCGCCGTCGAGGAGGCCGTCAAGCTGAAGGAGAAGAAGCTGGCCGAGGAGGTCATCGCCGTGTCCGTGGGTCCTACACAGTCTCAGGAGGTGATCCGTACCGCCCTGGCCATGGGCGCCGATCGTGGCGTCCACGTGGAAATCCCAGCTGCCGAATACGAGCTTTTGCAGCCCATCCACGTGTCCAAGATCCTGGCCAAGCTGGCGCTTGACGAGAAGGCTGATTTGGTGATACTGGGCAAGCAGGCCATCGATGACGATGCCAACCAGACGGCCCAGATGACCGCCGCCGTGCTTGACTGGCCGCAGGGCACCTTCTGCAACAAGATCGAGAAGACGGATGCCGGTCTGACCATCACTCGTGAGATTGACGGCGGCCTGGAGACCATCAAGACCAAGACACCGGCTGTGTTGAGCGCTGATCTGCGCCTGAACACGCCGCGTTATGCTACGCTCCCAAATATTATGAAGGCTAAGAAGAAGCCACTGAAGAAGGTTACGGCCAAGGATCTGGGAGTGGATACCTCGCCCCGTATCGAGGTCGTTTCCGTGGAGGATCCGCCAGTGCGTCAGGCCGGAGCCACCGTCGCCGATGTGGATGCCCTGGTGGCCAAGCTGAAGGAGGGCGGCCACATCTAGGCAACTATCCAAATATTGTGAGCGAAGATTCTACGTTTTTTAATTAGTTGAAACTTATATATCAGAAACGTGCATTTATATCCAGCCTCCGCGTCGGATCCACTGACAGGCTACTAAAATTCTACCCACATCCCCGCGTGCTTTAAGTGAACTCTAAATTGGAATTTAGTTTTGTTGTTTTGTGTAGCAGCTCCTAAGAATAAAGTGATTTTAAGCTCTGAAGTCGTATGACCCTCGTTTTTTTCTTTCTCCCCACGACGTTGATGCTGATGCTGCCTTTTCCAGAGATGTCGCTCAACTTGAGGGACCAAAAAGCGACTGCTCCGAGGTGAAAGCACCTAAATAAGTCATTGGTCATTGATTTTCCCATTGTTTTCGATCGTTTTTATTAGCGGAAAAACTTGAAATGAAAACATTTGCTAATGTGTATATTATATAAGAGTACAAATCGTATAGAGATAGTATATGTTGTTCATAAAACTTTCGAGTACAGGCTAAAATTGTTTGTATATTTGTTTTGGACGCGATCATGACACAGATGCTTAATAATATACACCTATATTATTAATAAGTATAAAAAATAGAAAAAGAGGGGATGTCCGGCTATCGTAGATATATATATATACGAGGTGGTTCCCACATTCGTGATCAAGAAAAAGCAGGGGCAAAAGGTATACGTGAAATGAAGGGCAATTTTGGCTTTAAAGTAATTTTGAAACTCGAGATCGCATGCATAATGAATTAAACATTAAATATAAATGCTTAAGTATAAATATAACATAATTTCAGATAAGTATATGTAAATGGCAGAGTTTTAAAACCAAAATTAGTACAGTTATCGCCCCTGAGATTTCTGGTTTGCATAAAGAATCCCACACATAGGCGAACGGCAAGCAATAAATGCCAATTTAGAATACATTTTGCTTAAATAAAAGTAATGGTTACTGGCTCTCAATCATGGACATGGGAAAGGGGGCTTGAAAAATATATGCCATTAATGCCGATAACCAGCGTAGTTACGTTTGGCAGTTGTATTTTAATTGCGACTCGGCTTTCCTCCGCCTTCGCTTATCACACACCTCTCCGCAGCAAGCTCACCATCCAGTCCATTAGCTATCAAACCCGTCCCGCCGGCACTAACTGCTTGTCGGTGAAGTGAAGAATGCGCGTCAGCATGGTGGTTATGCAAGGGATCTGCTTCTGCTGGTGCATCTCCGGTGTGTCCGGGGTGCAGGACTCAAAGTCGACAGCCACACGCTGGCAGACGAAGGTCAGTAGGGTAAGGATGTCAAGGCGCTTGCCATTTGCTGCCAATTCTGCGCACAGGCTCTGCATGAACCAGCTGCCGCGGGTAGTGTTTCGCCACGAATAAAATCCAGGAACAGTGGAATAGGCAATGAGGAAGTCCGCATGTACGGGTATCTTGTAGCTCATTGAGGAGTCGCCATCGGTTTCGGTGTGGTTGCGCTGCATGGTCACGCCTCCGTCCAGGCGATCTCCTTGGCAGGCCTGGATAAAGAACAGCTTGGGCTTGCCGGCCAGCGTGGGGCAGTGATTGGCGGTGAAGAAGCTCCAGATGTTTTCCAACTTATACTGTGTGTCCTTGGCGTAGATGTAGCCCATCTCTCCGTGCGATAAAATAGCCACCAGAATGCAATCGTTGTCGCTGTGATTCTGCGAAGCTGCGTACTCGATGGTGCGCAGTATGTCCTTGTATCGACAGTCCTTGTACACAGTGACCTCGAAGTCCAGCTGCTTTAGCACGCGCGTCAGGTTCTCGCAGTCCACATTGGTTCCCGCTCGGGACTTCAAGGTGGGCACCTCGAAGTGCTCGTGATTGAAGATCAAAGCCATGCCGCGGTTCTTGTGACGCATATTGTACTCGGCAGCGTGCCGATCCGTGACCATCTTGGCCACATTCTTCTTGTAGGTCATGGAGGGTGAGTTGTATCCATTGGCTAGCTGCCCGATGGCGCCACTTCCGTACGGATTATGCGAGGATACGGTGGCCACTCCTGCACTGCCTCCCGCGGAGCCCAGAGCATCGGTGTGATCGTCCTGATTCTCGGCATTACGTATGCCAACCTGATCGGCGGACTCGCTGTTGCTGGCGGCCATGGCGAAATTTCTCCTTGCGAGCCTGCGGAAACTGATGAGTCACAAAAAGTCGCTAAAAACTGGTTTTCTAAAACTCCGTTTGTAATTGAAGCGCACGATTCGAGATAATTGATCTGATAGCTGAAGAAAGTGCGCGTTGAACTTGCAACAAAGAAAACTAGTGAGCAACTATAGTAGCTGCTAATTATTTTTCAAATCTTTTGTTTGGTTCTTTTTCCTCTGAGTGTGACCGCAGCTGCGGAGAATACCAACGAAAGCAGAGACTGCGGTCATTCCACGTATCAGAGGTGGAAAAACGTTATATTCAAAAACAAGGGTTCAGCTACATGATATTTTATTTTTTTATTATATTTTTCAATAATCATTATTATTTTCTGTTTCATTTAATAAAATTCTAGTCCCACGAGATTTCGGGTTCTGTATCTGAAGTGTACTTAACTTTCCTCTTCTTTGGCCTGATGGCATCTTCCACGATACTGGCCCGTTTCGTCGGCGTTGTGGTCTTAGGGGCTTCAGTTGTGGCTTCTTGGGTTTGATTTGTAAAGTAAAATCCTGGCTGTGTGGTTTCAGTTGTAAAATAAGTCGCCTCGGTGCTTTCAATAGCTGTATCCAAGTATGTTGTGGTAGTTTCAAATCCAGGAGTTGTGGAAATAATATCCAGCAAGGATGTGGAAGTTTCAGTGCTCTGATCCTCCAGAGATTCTAACGTGGTTGATTCAGGAGTTGTGGTCTCAATTAGAGTGCTCGTTTCTTGCGCTTCTGTCGATTCTGTTGTGATATCTGTCGGTTGTGTGGAGGAAAACCACGGCCAGACAGTTGAAGGAGTGGGTTCCATGCTGGTGAAGTAATTAGGCGTAGATTCGGCATCGGTTGATGTCGAAATATCCGCAGTTTCTGTGGTGCTTAGGAATACTTCCGTTTTGGTTTCCGGCTGTTCCGTGGTCCGATCCTCTAAAGATTCTATAGTTGTACTTTCCGTTTCATAGGTGCTCTGTGTTGTTGTGGTCTGAATAAAAGTACTTGTTTCTGGAGACTCTGTAGTTATATCTGAAATTTCAGTGGTGGACCAGGATGCTGCTGAAGATTCATAGGCGTTAGTTGTGGTTTCCGCATCTCCAAAAACTGTTGTTGAGTCTGGTTGAGTCGTGGGCTCTGTGGTGGATAATTCTCCAGTAGAATGATCAGTTGTTTCATCCGGACTGACTGTTGTTTCCCAAAATTCTCCGCCGAAGGAGTTGGTTAAGTTAACGATTTGTGGCTTATACGGCTCGTAGCTTTTTACTTTATACGGCTTGTGGTTCCTTATATACTCCTTCGCAATGCTAATCCATTCGTCACGATCAAAAATTTGGTTTAAATTCCGACTCGAGACCGCAAAATGAGCCAACAGTAGAAGTACAAATATTTTTCCCATTGTGCTGCTAACGCCGCCAGTGGTTATTCGCGACTAATGACTTGCGTCTGTAGCGGTGTCATATAAACCTAATCCGTCGCCTACCTAGGTTTTTTGCAAGCGCTACCTGCTCCTGCTCAGAGACGTTAATTACACTTAATTGGGTAACTGGGAATTTCTGGTTTAATTTGGCCGCCAAGGATGAAATCCCTTCGCAAAGGATGGCAGCGCCAAAGCCGATTGTGGTCGATTTTAATGTGACCAATCTACGCTGGCAATTTCGATTGTCGATTGTTTTGCAGATCCGCGTTTTTGTGTAAATTTTGTAAAAACAATTTAATTGTTGATTTTCCATAAGATTTAGACAGATAAACAGCTTATATACGAGTTATTAGTCTTTGGTGAGTAATTGCCAGTTAGAATAACCTGTCCGCGAGGCTTAGTTTGGCGAAATTACCACAGTTGACACATTTCTGAGACGCCGGTTGTGCAAACCTTGTTTCCTCCTATCTTTCAGGAAGTACTATGGATTCCGATTTATATGATGAATTTGGCAACTACATTGGCCCAGACTTGGACAGTGATGAAGACGACGATCAGAGCCTTTACGGGCAACCGGATGTGCAGGATGATCCAGAGGTGGAGTCCATATACACCACTTAAAAAAGTTTCAGTACTCAATTACAATCTTTTTAAAGGACGCTATGGACGAAGATGAAGCTGAGCCGCAGGAGGATGAGGACAAGGAAGTAACTGCTGTGGTGCTTCACGAGGATAAACGCTATTATCCGTCCGCGGTAGAGGTATACGGGCCGGATGTGGAGACCATTGTGCAGGAGGAGGACGCTCAGCCGCTGGACAAGCCGCTTATCGAGCCGGTGAAGAAACTAAAGTTCCAGATTAAGGAGCAGGACATGCAGGAGACCACCTATGACATGGAGTTTATGGCAGACTTAATGGACACACCGCCGCTCATCCGCAACGTGGCTCTTGTAGGTCACCTGCACCACGGCAAGACCACGTTCGTTGATTGCCTCATGCGACAGACGCATCCGCAATTCGAGAATATGGAGGAGCGGCAGCTGCGCTACACGGACACCCTATTTACCGAGCAGGAGCGTGGCTGCAGCATTAAGGCCACACCCGTGACCCTCGTGCTGCAGGATGTCAAGCAAAAAAGCTACTTGCTCAACATCTTTGACACTCCGGGGCATGTGAACTTCTCGGATGAGGCCACTGCCGCTATGCGTATGTGCGATGGTGTGGTTCTCTTCATCGATGCCGCCGAGGGCGTCATGCTGAACACAGAGCGCTTGCTCAAGCATGCGGTGCAGGAACGCCAGGCCATCACAATTTGCATTAACAAGGTGGGTTTGGGTGCGATGTTGTGGTTAATGAACCTTTTTCTCATATGTTTATTGACCCTTTCAGATTGATCGCCTGATCTTGGAGTTAAAACTGCCACCTCAAGACGCTTATTTCAAGTTAAAACACATTGTGGAGGAGGTCAATGGGCTGCTTAGGTAACTTTCTTTTTGCAATGCAGTCCAACTTTACTTTCAACTAATTATTCTGTGTTGCTTATAGCATCTATGGCGCCGCAGATGACAATCTGCTGGTTTCTCCAATCCTGGGAAACGTTTGCTTTGCCAGTTCCTTGTATGGCTTCTGTTTTACTCTCAAATCCTTTGCCAAGCTATATGCGGACACCTACGAGGGCGTGAGCTATCTGGATTTTGCTAAACGTTTATGGGGCGACATGTACTTTAACAGCAAAACGTAAGTGTAATCCGTGGTCTTTTCATAATAATACTAACAATTATTCTACTGATAGTCGCAAATTCTCAAAGAAGCAGCCACATAATTCGGCACAACGGAGCTTTGTCGAGTTCATCCTGGAGCCCATGTACAAGCTGATTGCCCAGGTGGTGGGTGATGTAGACACCACTTTATCGGACACATTGGCTGAGCTGAATGTTCGCGTCTCAAAGGATGAGATGAAATCCAATATACGGCCCCTACTGCGCGTTGTTTGCAGTAGGTTTATGGGCGATTGCAGTGGCTTTGTGGACATGTGTGTCGAGCACATCAAGTCGCCATTGGAGAACGCAAAGCGAAAGGTGGATCATATATACACTGGACCCAAGGAGGGTGACATCTACCGCGATATGATCTCGTGCAATCAGTACGGCACCCTGATGGTGCACAGCTCAAAGATGTATCCCAACGATGACTGCACCTTTTTCCAGGTACTGGCCAGGGTTGTCTCTGGTACTCTGCATGCTGGTCAGGAGGTGCGTGTTTTGGGAGAGAACTATACGTTGCAGGACGAAGAGGACTCTCGCATACTCCAAGTGGGTCGCTTGTGGGTCTTTGAGTCCCGCTATAAAGTAGAACTGAACCGAGTTCCGGCCGGCAATTGGGTCCTCATCGAGGGCATCGATCAGTGCATTGTGAAAACTTCAACGATTGTGGATATTAATGTCCCGGAGGATCTTTATATCTTCCGGCCACTCAAGTTCAACACGCAGAGCATTATCAAGATTGCTGTAGAACCGGTGAATCCTTCGGAGTTGCCCAAGATGCTTGACGGTCTGCGGAAAGTGAACAAATCCTATCCACTCCTCTCCACGCGTGTCGAGGAGTCGGGTGAGCACGTGATCCTGGGAACCGGCGAGCTGTACCTGGATTGTGTAATGCACGACCTACGGAAGATGTATTCGGAAATCGATATCAAAGTGGCGGATCCTGTGGTTGCTTTCTGCGAAACCGTCGTGGAAACGAGTTCCCTAAAATGTTTTGCCGAAACGCCGAATAAGAAGAACAAAATAACCATGATTTCGGAGCCGCTGGAAAAGGGTCTGGCTGAGGACATAGAAAACGGAACTGTCTGCATAAATTGGAACAAGAAACGCATCGGCGAGTTCTTTCAAGTTAACTACGATTGGGATTTACTGGCAGCGCGTTCAATCTGGGCCTTTGGGCCTGATTCAACGGGTCCGAACATTCTCGTTGACGACACACTGCCATCGGAGGTGGACAAAAATCTCCTGACGGCAGTGAAGGATTCGATTGTGCAGGGCTTCCAGTGGGGAACGAGAGAAGGTCCACTGTGCGAAGAGCCTATCCGGAATGTCAAGTTCAAGATTCTCGATGGCGTCATCGCAAATGAGGCCCTGCATCGCGGTGGCGGTCAGATAATTCCGACTGCCCGTCGTGTAGCCTACTCCGCATTCTTGATGGCGACGCCGCGTCTAATGGAACCATATCTGTTTGTGGAGGTGCAGGCGCCCGCAGACTGCGTATCTGCCGTTTACACCGTTCTGGCCCGGCGCAGGTAAATTGTACTATTGGTAAAACCCTGTGCCATTTAGCTAATTTTAATTTTATTCCCTTTGCAGAGGTCATGTCACGCAGGATGCCCCCGTTTCTGGTTCACCCATATATACGATCAAAGCATTTATACCCGCCATCGATTCGTTCGGCTTCGAAACTGACCTGCGCACACATACCCAGGGACAGGCCTTCTGTCTCTCGGTGTTCCACCACTGGCAAATTGTACCCGGCGATCCACTGGACAAAAGCATCATCATTCGGCCGTTGGAGCCACAGCAGGCCTCCCACTTGGCGCGCGAGTTTATGATTAAGACGCGACGCAGGAAGGGTCTCTCTGAGGATGTGTCCATCAATAAGTTCTTCGACGATCCCATGTTGTTGGAATTGGCCCGCCAGGATGTGCTGGTCAACTACCCGCTGTAGACGCCAATTATTCAATAAAAACCAATCATCTTTTAGACGTATTTCGGAAATTACGTGCAAACCTAAAGGGAAGTCGTCATATACTTTCTATATTTACTAAATATTTATTTAAAGCCTGTCTCGGGCCAAAAATAATTTACAATATAGTATACAGAAGACAGCTACAGTTGTGTTGGGCTCCAGGTCCTTACTGAACGTTGCCGTTCTGCAGGACCTCCGACTCGTAGCCGTCCTGCTCGCCCTGCTCTTCATCGAACTCCACATCGTCGTCGGCCGTTGCCTCCTAAACAAATGAAGAACAAGATTTTATATGGAACTGTTTAGTGTCAAGTGATGCTGTTGACGCACCTGGTATTGCTGGTACTCGGATATCAGATCGTTCATGTTGCTCTCGGCCTCGGTGAACTCCATCTCATCCATGCCCTCGCCGGTGTACCAATGGAGGAAGGCCTTTCGCCGGAACATGGCGGTAAACTGCTCGGAGATGCGCTTGAAGATCTCCTGGACCGCAGTCGAATTTCCGATAAATGTGGCGGACATCTTAAGGCCTCTGGGCGGGATGTCGCAGACGGCCACCTTCACGTTGTTGGGTATCCACTCGACGAAGTAGCTGCTGTTCTTGCTCTGCACATTAAGCATCTGAGTGTCCACCTCCTTCATGGACATGGGACCTGTTAATTATTGAGTGAGCGTGAAAAAAAAGAAATGCCTTTGGGCGCGGCAAAAACTTCCTGCGCTTTTACATCAAAAGCCAAGTTCGCTTTGATGCGCCAAGCGAATCCCCAAATCCCTGAATATGAAATACTAAACGGCTTCTAAGTCCTGGCTGCGCACCTTGCCACCTGGGCTGGGTTCCCGTTCCGGGAGAGGGAAATGGGATGCGGACCCAAACAGTCCCAGGAGGTAACTAAAAAAGTTGTTTAAATTCCATCGCTGGTATTTTTTCCCTTCGTTTCCAGCACATTTTTGTGATTAATTATTTTGCAAGTATTTCTGGCAGTCAGTCGGAGACGAAGGCGGCTTTAGAGGCTATGGAGATCCTGCGAAATGGAGGCTGGGGAGCTGGGTGGGGCAGAGCAGTGCAGCCCAAGTCACGTTCGGCATGATTAGTTAAGCCAGGGGCCGTGTCAGGCGGCGGTCGCAATTCCCCAATGGATCTTGAAAGTAAATTTCTAATTACGCGCGTTTTGCGAGTCATCAGTCAAAAGCAAGGGCACGGCGAATGGCGAACGGCAGGAGGTGGCAGGAGGCGGCACATAAGGAATAGCAAATGAAATATTATGCGGCGTACTTTTGGGCGCCGCATCGCAGTTTATTAATTTAAAAATTAGCGCGAAAAAATGCCAGCAACCTTTTGGAAAGTGGAGCGAAGGACTCGAACTTCTCTACAGTAGATGCGAGGGAGAGGCGGGACTAACAAATTTACGCTACGTGCGCGTTGACGGATTGCAGCCTTTTTAGCCGCTAGCCAGCCGGCATTAATCATTTTTAGTGTCGCCCATAAGTAGTAGGCCCAGTGGCTCGGCTTTGGCTAATAAAATCGTCGCCAAAGCCAAGCCCCCGGAGAGTAAAAGGTGTTTGGACAGGGGCGTAGCTAGGTTGGGTGCTTTTATGCTCGCGATGTAGCAGTAGATAACAGATATTATTTATAAAAGTTTTCTAATTTTACAAAGTATTTAATATTAATTTTTAATCTGTGATTTCTATATTTTGGTACAATTCACAGATTATATTCCAAAATAATTTGCAAATAATTCCAATAGACCAAAAGACCGGATCAAAAACTACCCCCTTGGCTACGCTCCTGATGATATGGCTACGTGCCTGCGGGTCCGGAAAAACGGCGGACAGGTGCGCCGCCGGGTGCCCGTGACAAAGTGACAAAGTTGGCCCGGATAAGCCGGTGCGGGGCTCCTGAATAAATGAGCGGATAGATGAATGGATTCCTGTTCTGTTCTGGCTACGCGTGAGGATGTGTTTAGGGCTTGTTGTTAAAAAACTATTTTTCTTTTCCCACCCTCGTGGCAAACATTTCGCCTCGTCACTCACCCCGGAAGATGCAGGCCACCGTGAGGTAGCGTCCGTGCCGGGGATCGCAGGCGGTCATCATGTTCTTGGCATCAAACATCTGTTGGGTCAGCTCGGCCACGGTTAGAGCGCGGTACTGCTGGGATCCCTTGGCTGTCAGCGGCGCGAATCCTGGCATGAAGAAGTGGAGGCGCGGGAAAGGCACCATGTTGACGGCCAGCTTACGCAGATCGGCGTTCAGCTGGCCGGGGAAGCGCAGGCAGGTGGTCACGCCCGACATTGTGACCTGGTCCGGAGAGGGTAGAAAATAACCATTGTTAAAACCAAATCAAAACTAAGAAAATCTTAAAACATTTCAGAGAAATTCCTGTTCTATTTGGGATAAACATCAAACTCAAACTCGGCGACAGTTTTCATCCTTTGGCTGGGAGTCCACACATATACTTGTCTACTTACGGACACCAGATGATTGAGATCCTCGTAGGTGGGCGAGCAGAGGCGCAAGCTCTGGTAGCAGATGTCATATAAGGCCTCGTTGTCGATGCAGAATGTCTCATCGGTGTCCACAATGAGTTGATGCACCGACAACGTGGCGTTGTATGGTTCGACTACCACCTCAGACACCTGGCCGCATCCGGGATTTGAATGCCAGGAAAATGGATGGAATGGGGAGGAAGGACAGAACAAAGGATGCATTAGATGGATTGACTAGGTGGTACTTACGGAAACCAGATGGTTTAGATCGCCATAGGTGGGCGACGATAGCTTCAGCGTGCGGAAGCAGATGTCATAAAGAGCCTCGTTGTCAATGCAGAAGGTCTCGTCGGTATTCTCCACCAGCTGGTGGATGGAGAGCGTGGCATTGTATGGCTCCACCACGGTGTCGGACACCTGGATACATTTATGTCACAATACGATACGGATGAAAGCGCGACATGCATGTGGAGGAGGAGCAGAAATAAGTTCGTTAATTAGCAATGCTATCAGCAGAGTCAAAGGAGTGCAAGATTCAATAAGAAAGCTGAATGGATATGAAATGGGATTAGGTACTATATATGTATATATTCAAGTTTTATAGCAGGTATTAAGCAATGGTATAAGCAGGAAAATATAATAAAAAAATATGTACTATAATAAGTATTAAATCTTAAAATAGAATGTAAAAAACTAACATTATTTTATGTTCATTCCTGATATTCCGATTTTGTAAACTTTTTAACCGTTTTTTTGCCGTATTTCTTTGGGTCTACAACCAAAGAGTTCCCCCACTCTCTGGCCATTTCTTTTGGGGGCCATATGAAAGTACAATGGACATGAAAAATGCATTCTGCCAACAGGATGCAATTCGAATGCAGTGCTAACTGAATAGCAGACCCTATTAATACGATGTTTGCAGTGGTTGTTGCTGCAGTTGCTAATGCTATTTTGAGCCCGGAGCGGCACTCAGGACGAGAGTTGTTGCATAAATGCAGTTGCATGTTGCACAAACATCTGTGTGCCCCCCCAGTATCCGTACACCTATGCTCAGGCATATGGGTGCGGTGCGGTGCGGTGTGTGTTTCGAATGCTGCAAATTGAAAATTATGTATAATCTTTGGCTTGCCCTCTATATTTGCGCAACCAAGATGCATTGCTCGTCGATTGTCGGAGGCAGGTGAGGATTGGGGGGATGAGGAATGCGAGCTGGGGTATGGAGAATGGAGGCTGGGGGGCTGGGGTAAACGAAATGGGGGGCGTGGCTGGTTAAGCATGCGACAAACTTCACTTGAGCTTCGGTTTGCCGTATGCCAAGTGTGTGCACATAAATTGTGGCAATTATTTAATGGCCACAGCCCTAGAGCGATAACGTCCAGTCCCACGCACACACTTTTAATGCAACTCTTGCACTTTGCAAAATCTTTATTAAATATTATTTTTAAGTTGAATGTTTATCAGTTAAGTATGGTAGACTAAAATATCCTAGCATCGAAGGCCTTCTTTAAATGACTTTTGCAATTCGTTAAAATGTTGCTAGTGCTTAAAATTAAGACTTTTTTATTCAAACAAATACATATATATTTTTGCTTTTGCATTTATTTCTTTCTGTGCACACACACTCACACTCTGTGCTCACAGGCACACCTTGTATGTCTGACTAGGCGGTACATGCAGTTAATACTAATGAGTTATGCTCGGGCATATGCATTTTGCATTTTGTATTTGGTATTTGTTGCCGGCTTCCTATTTGAACACCGCCCGGACGCAATATTTGCCAGCTCTGTGCTTGTGTGTGTGTCTGAATCCAGAATCTGGAGGATTTACGAGCATGCATTTTGATATCATTGCCGTGTCCAACAGGCAGGTGCAAATCTCGGAGGCTTCCTGGCAAACGAACTGAAACTGTACCAGTGATTCATGTTGCCTCAAAACGAGGCACGGAAAGGTAGGATGAGAAGGAGCAGGAGTTGGAGCAGGAGGAGGACTGTGAGTGACGCTCGTTAATTAATGGACGTAATTAAAAACTTTAATCAATCGCTGAAATATCTCTTATATATTCCGTTTTTTATGCATCCCGAACATCCCTAATTATTCCCGGTGAATGCGCGCTGCATTTGCATAAATGGCGCTTATCAAAGCGCGGCTGCGACAAAGGCTTTACACGGCTCCGATCTGATGGGCATGAAAAACTATTAAATTATATATACGCGCACATATTAAAACCGCTATAACGTGACAGGCATGTGTCAGGCCAGGCCGCAATAAAATGACCGCCGAAGCCAAAACATTGCGGTGAGCCAAGCAAACCCAGCATGGCCCATAAATAATGGCCCCCCAAAAAGGAGTATGTGTGGGGGAATATATTGGGGCATTTAAAGTTAAACCCCGGCCAGGGGTCGGGCTTTGGACTGGTTCAATAGTTGACCATTGGCGTTCAGCCGTGACTGTAATAAATTTAACGCCGTACAAGTGCAAAGTGTAAGCCTCGTGTGTGCTCAACTAAAAATTCCATAAAATTTATTGTGTACTCCGATATGCCAATAAGAACATTGTCAAATGTTAATTTCACGCCTCAAGGACTTCTCCTCCTCCTTGTGGACATTAAGGCACAATTCAAATTATGCAAGTAACACCACTTGTCAATAAATTCTTGGATATCTGGTATTTAGTTTAATTTTATAACGTTTTATATTTAAAAAAAAAATATTTATTCATGTAAATTCTAGCTTTACAAAAAGAAAATCGAATAATAAATCAGTATTTATTATTGTTAATAATCAGAGCTCTCTCTAAATCTAACTGTTTGCCATTTTTGGTTTTGTTTGTATAATAAAGGTAAATATATTATTAGAAGATGAAATTGTTTATCTTTCCATTTCAATCTCCTAGTGTAAATATGACCCTCCAGTGAGTATATCCTTTTTTTCATAGGACATCGCCTGCCAATGACAATTAATGTCAAGCTGCATTATTTAAATTAAACGTCAAAATATAATTAAATACGAATGATGCAAATAAAGGCGTAACATGTGCAGCCCTCTGTGACCAATAGTTCTACGTCTATGATATATTCCTGTAAAATATGCAACTGGGTTAATTAAGCGACAATTGAGGCGTGTCGAAAACGCTGCAAGGCAATGGAATCACAAAAAAAAAAAAGAAGAGAAAAATACTGGTGCATTGGTTCGCAGCAGATGAGGTCGAAGTGCCACCTCCTTGCGAGTGAGAGTGCCACTAAATTGCATTAAAATTGCACTGGCAATTAGGCTTTGGCCCACGGCCACTCGATGGCGGTGCTACTAATTTCGCCTGCAAATTAATTAGAATTATTTGGACAAAGCCCGGCCAGGAGGCGCACAAAGCCGGCAATTGAATTTAGCGTATGAATTGCATAAATAAAACAACATTTGTGGCGTTCTCGCTGCACTCCGCGGCTTTCGTCTGCTAATTTGGCAAAAACGCGTGCAGGTGTAAAGCGCTTTGGGTCTGCGGGTAGGCTTACTGGCACCGTGGAATGGCCGAGATGTGTGAGCTCTGATTTGGGGCCCACTGTGCCTAGGGGGGTTAGTAAGCTGATTTCGCTAAGCGGATTGCATTGGTCACAACCGCACAATGACGAGGATCGGCGACAGGTGAGAAGGGGCGGGGAGAAGCCTGATGACATGGGATGATAGCAGGAAGCGAGAGCGTAGAGCCTTGTTTACTTACCTTGGGCGAGGGCACCACGGAGAATGAGTTCATGATGCGGTCGGGATACTCCTCACGGATCTTGGAGATGAGCAAAGTGCCCAGGCCGGAACCAGTGCCACCACCCAGCGAGTGGGCCAGCTGGAAGCCCTGCAGGCAGTCGCAGCCTTCGGATTCCTTGCGAATGACCTCCAGCACGGAGTCGATCAGCTCGGCGCCTTCTGTGTAGTGGCCCTTGGCCCAGTTGTTGCCTGCCGGAAATTAAGAGAAATACCATTATATTTTGCTTTATTTGGTTCAGTTGTTCGTTATTTAATTCAGCTTAAATTATTCGCTGCCCTAGGGTTTGACTTCTGGTCTTGAGTAATGCAAATCAAAGTTCGAGGCACTAATGGGTCGTTGCAGCAACACCGGACGGACGAAGCAACATCATCCACAGGGCCTGACATGTACAAAATTAATTTTCATCGTCATCCGCAGGCCATTCTATAATTACAATCATCCTCACCATCAGCATCATTAGCACCGCTGGGTGGCTGGGAGGTTGGCCAGGTTAATACTGGGTGAATGGGGCAGCCCACTTTTGCCTCCGGCACTTGCAGCACCTAAAACAACAACACGGCCGATGCATAGCATCGGCATTTGGTTGATAAGCTCGCCTGTGATAACAGAGTTCGCCATGCTCTTGGCACTTATCAAAGCATGGAAAAGCCCGCCTCTGTGCCACCAATTTCCGGTGCTTCTGCTTTAGTAGTTGCAACCCGAAGAGGCAGCTGCAATAACGGCCGGGGCAAAGGACAAACGCAGCCACCAACATCGTCGATGTGGGTTCCGAAACAAAAGCATATTATCCCGAAAGGCAGCTGAGAAACAAAAGCCACGTACCAGAGGATGAACACGACATGCATCCATTACGGAGTGCAACGGAAATGCATTAGCAAAACGAAACAAAAAAGTGGCAACTGAATAGATTCATGCATTCTTTCCGCGTCTAAAACGAATTTTGAAAAGTCTCCTTTGTTGTCACAGAGACTTGGGGATAGTGCCAATGAAGTGGGTAAGCTTTCTCCTTCTTCTTAATTTAATTTATTTTATGTTTTATGTCTTTGTGAATTTATTTTGTTTGGAAAACTAGTTTGAACTATGCACAGATTCTTTTTGATAATTTATTTTATTGCATTTATAAATATAAATAAATAAATTAAATTAAATTCTACTCACCAGCTCCGGACTGGCCATACACAAAGTTATCCGGTCGGAAGAGCTGGCCCATAGGCGACTGCCGGACGGAGTCCATGGTTCCTGGCTCCAGATCGATGAGCACCGCTCGGGGCACATATTTGCCACTGGTGGCCTCATTGTAGTAAACGTCGATCCTTTCATGCTGCAGATCCGACTCTCCATGATAGTAGCCATTGGGATCAATGCCATGCTCATCGGAGATGATCTCCCAGAACTATAAAATAGAGAAAACTGAACTTAAATCGTTGCAGAAAATATATAGTTGATGTTTTAAAGATAAAAGACAATGTCTTAATGTTTCTATAGTAATAAAATTCAATACTGATT
This sequence comes from Drosophila mayri, assembly GCA_008042485.1. Lineage (NCBI taxonomy): Eukaryota > Metazoa > Arthropoda > Insecta > Diptera > Drosophilidae > Drosophila > Drosophila mayri. Next base: position 202,761 of record VNJN01008025.1, read on the forward strand.
AGTAAGTAAGTATATTATTATTTCCAACGATTCCGAAGTTCGTTGAAAATGATTTTCTGGGATTTTCAAAGGGGGGAACCCCCACTTTAATACAGTTTCAATAATGATTTAAGTGCATAATGGATGCCAGTTGATGTATGCAAATATGCAGTGGTCGCAATGAGCGCATTTGCATATGTGTGTATGTGCACTGTCCGCCTCACATGACGTATACGTGATATTTTATGACAGCGCCCGTTTGTATGCTATGAAATTTCGCGAAACTCTTACCTCCCGTTTCCCAGATACTTTTTTTCCCCTCTTTTCGGCCCGGCACAGAAATATTATTTTACAATCAATGTTCCGGCTCGTTTGTGTGAGTGCGGGTGTCCCGTGTGTGTTGCATGCGTGTGGCTGTGTTTGTATTGCATTGCTTTGGCAATCAATGCATATAAATATGAGTGTCCTTTTTACATGGCTCTTGCTTTTATTGCCGCCGCCATCGGAGCTCTCCCGTATCTGTCGTCGATTTATGCGCGTGCATATGCTGCATGACCCCTGCCCCTCCTGTATCACTCACACACTCCCACACACACGTGCATATAAGCAATCACACCCGCAGTTCCCGAGCACTTTACATGCCGTGAGCAATTTCTGTTGCATACTTTCATGGGCGCGCAATTTTTTCCCCGCCGTGCTTTTCTTTTTTTTTTGTTGTTGTTGTGTAACGAGCGGGAATAATTGAATCCTTTTAGGTGTTTTCATACACATATATGTACATACAAGCAAGAATACTATATATTTCCTGACCCCCATCTCGCTGCCACTCCTCGTTTTTATTTATACAAGAATTCCTTCAGCTTGCCTCGCATTTGTTTTGTTTTTGGTTTGGCTCTTTATTTTTTATTGCACAATACGCTTGGCAAAACATTTCACGTTTGCTGCGCATATGAATTTCAAATTTTTAAAAATGTTTCAATCGCCTCCCCTCGCGCTGGCTCGTTTCTCTCCACCCGACAGGTGTGTGTGCGGACAGGTGAAAGGAGCCAGCAAGCGGGGAAAATGCTAATTGTGAGAAAATCGCAATGTGCGCTTGGCCTGCCACGGCTCCCATTGATCGAAATGATTTTTAATGGACTTAAAGGCAGCACTGCTAGCCAAGGGCCATGAATTCATATTTTTTGTAAATATATATATTTTTTACGCTTTCATTTCTGCTCCGTTGGCACTACTGAAGGTCAGCGGCAGATTGATTACGGAATATGCATTTTAATTAGTTACACATGACAGAGATTTTCCCGCTGGTTACCAGTAATTTTTTAAGTAAGCAAGTGCCTGTCGGAGGGGTAAACAATTTAAAAAAAAAAAACATCCCCCAGAGTCTTATTAATTTCTATATCTTATCTGGAACTTCTCAATATTAATTGCTTAGAATTTAGTAGTATTTCAATAATTTAAAAGTTGATTTCAATACAAAACCTGTATATGTTGTTAAACCCTTATAACTATTCATTTTCAAATATTTGTTTGTAATGATTTGGTATACCTCCTGAAGAAAATTAACTTATTTATAGAAAGGAACAACAAATTCTTAATTTATTAAAAATGTTACTATATACCATTTTTTTAGCTAAAGATTTCCGGCAGATATTTTTACGACAAAAAGGTTATTCCAAGTTGTTTCCCCTGTAAGGATGAGGTCCTGAATAATGCATGACACCCGGTGTTTATGTCAAGTCCGCTTGTCAGACATTCCATCGAGCACTTGGCGGCATACTCTGCTGAGCAGGATGCCCTCACACACACTCGCATATAGAGCCATAAATAGTTAAGTGGCTTGCGTGAAGCGTTGAAGTCTTTTCTCGGTGAGCGGCGAACAAAGGGGGCCAAGGGTAAGCACAGGGACTTGGCTATGCTGAAGAAAGTTGTAAAAGTTCGAAAAATTTGATAACGGCTGATTGCACACACACAAAGCGGGCTTCGGCAAATGCATGTCCTTTGTGCGCCAGCCACCCCGAAGCGTATGCTACTCCTTTTCGCATTTCGCATTCAGAGCCTTCGAAGACGCCAGGCCATGCTAATCGGAGAGCCGCATAAATGTTTGCGCTGCCAGTGCGATTGTTTGGCAAAAGTTTGCTCCTCCATTGGCTTTTAGACACGCAACAATGATAACAAGTTGCATGGCCAAAACACACACACACATAGAGACAAGAAGGAAAGAATCGGTGGCCAGGAAAACTTGCGAGCACAGTAAAAGTTTGGCCCTCACATGCTGGCTTTTTGCATACATAACAAACTGGAAATATGGCACTCAATTGTACGCATCGGTGGGCACTTTTGGCTTGACAATAACTTTGATTTGCATGCGCCACCTCCATCTCCAAACGGTTTTCCCCGGAACAACCCGCATGGGATCCGGGACCCGAAAGTCCCCGGTGCCTGGCACTTGTTGCCCCGTGGGGGAAATTCAAATGTATTCTTGTGCCTTCTTCGTAGCCAATTGCAGATAAGCGCTTTTCCTTTGACTACTCTCGCTCCGTTTGCCGGCCGTTGGCATTGAGTGAGCAGCATAATTTATTTACGCAAACTTTGCCGGTCAATCTGTCTGCCCATCATCCCTGCCTGCCCGTCATCCTGACATTAAGACATCGGCAGCGCCCATGCTTTGGCAGCTTGAAGTGGGTAAAGTGGCCGGAGACAGGCCATCAGCTTCCTATTTGAAGCTGAAAAGTAGAGCCAACATGAAAAAAGTAAAAACAATTACGCTGCCTTTCATTTACTAAAAAACTTTTCACTGGCCGCGGTCAAATTGCTTAATTACAAAATTACGTTGATGCGGGGGTCTGGCGGCAACCTGGGAGGGAAACCTGGGCCAAGTACTTGGCCAAAAAGAAAAAATGCCATGATCAAATTAAAAGTAAACAAAGAGCTGCGTGCGTTGACCAAAGCGGCGCCATTTTACGGCGCCCGCCTTTTATTTTTTGGCCACCAAAGTCTTAAACCCCTGGACCCTGGAGTTACTTGAAAGAAATCCAACATTAAAATTCCCAAAGCGTTTGAAAAAAAAACATAACAAAAAAAGAACCGAAACAAAAGTCAAGTGGCTAAGACGCGATCCGCAGGAAGTTGAAAAAAACGCGCATAAATTAATTGTGGCCAGCTTTTACAGGGAGGAAAAATGCAGCATCCCTTAAAATATTTTTACTTTTTAGGGAAATAATATCATTAATATATAAAAGGAGTTTTCTTAGGGTTTGGCCACCTAATAATAAATTAAATCGAAAAAGACTATAAAAAGGAATATTACTTTTAGTTAGTTGCCTTGAATTTTTTATCATTTTATTTAAAACATTTCTCTAAACTTTATTTTATTTTTTCCCCATGTACCTCTGCTTTGTGTCCTCCTCCTTGGTCCTTAGCTCTTAAAAAGACATTTTGGCTTGCGTAAGACAGAGATGCGCGCAGCGCAAAGCAACGGAAGTGCATGTCGCACCGGAAGTGAAAAACGGTCGGTGGCGAGGGTGGAGAACGGAAAGGGGGGATGGCAGATTGCTCGACAGCTGCGTTTGCATACTAAATTTTGATGCTGTAGCTCGCGGCTCACATAAATAATAAACAATTGCAGTAATAAATATTAAATGATGGCCAAGTTTGCCTCAAGGCGCTGAGCTTGACATGCGAAATGATTTCGTTGGAGGTCCTGATCTCTCCCGGCCATTAATTCATATTTCCGAAAACCTTTTATCTAATTAATTCAAGCATTTGTTTTTGACAGACTCTAAGCTGTTGGATTTTTTTTTTTTTTGTGTAAAAAACAAACCGACAGAAGATTTAATTAAGTTGTTGGCAGTTCCAAAAAAATTTTTAAATAATTCATTAGAGCAAATGTAAAGTTGTCTGATGGTATGCTGCCGGTTTTTATTAAAATTCAATTAAAATAAATAATGAAATATCCATATATTTCAATATGCCTGCAAGCATTGCAATGTGTTTCTAATTAACATTCAGCGCGTGGCTGGGCGCCGTGCATGAAAATCATTAAAAGTGCAACCGCATACGCATTAACCCGCTTCGCCCGCGGCGATTTCTTAACCCACCCGAGGAGAGACTAGAAATGCAATTCGAGTTTTGGGCCAACGGCATTAAACTAATTCTAAAATAATAAACAGGATTTCAGCGCATTTCGATCATTTGCCAATTTACAAATGTGCGACAAATCCGTGCGATTTGCGGGCGAACGCTTAAAATGCAAAGCGGGCAGCTAAGTTAATTTATTTTAATTTCACCGACCGAACCGACAAAATCTATTTGAATTTTTGGCATGAAGGGGGATTGCAATCGGCATCCATTAGACTAATGAGCTTTGGTCGGTGGTGGCCTGGGGGCGGTGTGTAAATAACCCTTGCGAAAATAAGGGCAATAAAACTGAAAATGCGAATGCCAAAAACACTCTGGAAACTTAACGGCCGCCCATCGATGGATGACACTTTGCAGCCTGCGGCCATAAACCATTCGATTCGCTTCGATTCGGAGTGACAAAAAGAACAAAAAAGGATAAATCCAACATGTATACATGGTATATCCCAAGCGCTATATCCTTGACTGCTGGGCAGCTGGAACTGGCGAATTGGCAGCTGAGCTCCATCCGTCTCCGACTGCTCAAAAATGCAATTTATGTGTGCGCAACGCAAATAACGAATTGTCCCCCAAACTACGCTTAATGCTCCCTTCCAGGAAAGGGGCCGGGGGCGAGGTAGTATATTTTGTAATAACACTAAAAGGATCTTATCGACAGTTGACAGCCGCAGCAGCACTCGCATACTGTCTTTATTGGCCAGCATCATCGTTTAGGGCCATAAAACGCTTCGCAACGGACTACTGGCCATAGCCTGCTTTTCTGCGAAAGAGAACGCTCCACTCGGCAGGATAATTAGACTCACGTAGCCATTGCGAATGAAGCAATTGGCGCGATGCAGCTGCAATTTATGGCCCGGCATGCGCAGCCTCCATACGGACTGGCACGTGTGAATTTCGAGGCGAGTTCGGTTCGCCAGAAAAATGCAATTTTTCCCTCTGTAAATTACCCTTTGTACACACACATGCATGGCGGCTGAATTTGCAATTGCATTTATCGTCAAGTGCATCAATTTAAATGTGGCCACTAATTGTCATTATCAGTGCGTTGCGTTGCGTTCCATTCCGTTCGCCTCGTAGTATTTTCCCATCAATTTTGTTGTGTTTTTTTTCTCGGTTTCATTATATATTTTTTTTTGTAGCTGTTGTTTATGTTGTGTTTTCATTTTTATATTTTTTTAATTGCCTGCAGCATTAAAGTTCGCAATGGCCTTTCGGTCTGGTGCAAAATTCAAGATGCCCTGCAATACTAATTTAATTATTGAAAGCGGAGAGCATGGCAGTAGGTCCTGGGCTTGGCCAAAGACCGTTGTCTAGCAAGGATATGCAAATGTTTGTTCATTAGTATTGGTCATTCGGCTTTCGGCTTATTGTGTGGTCCCGCCTGTGTGCGTATGCACACACCACCACCACATACACAGGGGTTGGCAAGGACAACGATGACGTAGTCTAAGTGCAACATCAAATAGCTTATAATTAAAATTTCCATAACTCATACGCACAGTTGGCGGCGCTAAGCACGGGGGGAAATTAAATAATTAACCAAGAGCCAAGAGGTAATGAGCTAAGATGCGATTTAAAGCTACGAAGCAAAGATTAAGGAAAGTAAAAATTGTACAATTCTTGATAAGTACAGAAGTATCCTTTAGAATATTTATAATGAGCCCTTTTGTGACAACTTCTTGGGCTTCCCTCGCTTTTGCCCAACAATTGCTTTCAGGGGTTAACCATCTGATGGCATCTGTCGCCTTGTTTTTCCTTCCTGCAGATATATCAATGTTCGTTGTACATCCCAGTAAATACATACATGTACAATATATGCGCATATATATATATTTACGTTTAATTGTAGGTGTGTCAACGGGGCGTATGGCTTCATTTAAACGCACACCGACACTGGGGCATGGCGGCGGCGGCTAACAAACAATTTCAATTGAGATTTCAATAATTGTCGATTTAGATATGTAAATATTTATTGTATATTTTGTTGGCCGAACTGCTATTGACTTAACTAATGTGCGCCTGGTGCGTCTATGTCTGTGGCTGTGTGTATTTGCTCCTGCTGCTGTTGTTCTTATTATTGCTGTTGTTGTTGCACGCACGTCTGGGTGTGTGGGCGTGTGTGGCCACCATGGTTTCAATTGTTTGCTGCTCCGTGGTCAAAACGAGACAAACATGGCCTGAATCAGATTTGATTTGGGCCCAGGTGTCGCGCTCTAATGCCAATGCTGTCGGTGGTAATGGGAAATAGGAATGTTCATTCATCGGGTCAGGTTATCCAGGTTGTGCATTCAATATCTTGGGGTTAGCTTCAATTTGAGTTTATTAAACAGCTCTGGCATTATTTTGTAAAAATCGAACTTTTGTTTATGAGTTTCTAGAGTTTAAGAACAGTTTTCAGAACAGATATTTTTACTATTTATAGAATAAAGCCCTAAATTAATCCCTGCTAATAAACCTCAGTTATCTCTGATTTATACCTGATTTTAAACTGGAAATCACTGTTAATTGCATAAATTTCCTACAAAATAAAGGGTTAATTTGTTATGAAATAAATACTTAAATTCCGATGAGATTGGTAATTTCTAATTCCAATGCTTCACTGTTTCTTGTATAGTTAGAAGGGTTAGAAAAAATATTCCTTAGATGGAAAGCTGCAGCCGAGTCAATTCTTTGGTCGAAGGGTTGCAATAATATTTGCTAATGGCCAATGTTTTGGGGGAGCAGCCTCCTCCTCTACCGTATGTTTTACGGCTGTGTCATGCATATAAACGACCAGCACTTGCACTCCATCATTCCACATGCACATACACACACCAACAATTTCGGCCTGGAGCAAAGAGGGTAATAATAATAATATTTATATGGTAAGCGATATGAAGTTCATGGCTTGAAGAACACTTTGGCAACAGCTAAATAAATAAACAGTGTCAGGCAAATATATAGGCGCACAAACATTTTTGTTACCTCTGGGTGTGTGTGTGGGTGTATGAGCCCATGTGGTGTTAAACGGCAAGTGGTTTCCCCAACCACCTGGCGAGGTGAGGGAGCAACTGAGCCCCCAAGCAGGATAACATTTTCAAGGGAACCCGGAATATCATGTCTAAACAACAATGCAGTAATTAAGAAAAGTTCGGAAATGGCAATTTATACATATTGCAAAAAGCAATCCGATTTTTACCTTTACACCTTTTTTTAACAATATGTTGTATCGTTTTTGCAAACCCAACCGACATTATTTTTTATGATCTGCTGTATTTGAGGTCGGGCTTTATTAAGTGCTGGTCAACTGAATCGCTGTCGGTTATTAATGACTATAATAGCATTACTTTTTGTTGTTTTCTCAAGTGGCGGGGCTTCACTATCAAAATAATTCACATGCTTTTTTACAGCATTTAATGATTGCAAAATGCTATGAAAACGATAAAAGGACATCGGATAAAGAACTGAACAAACTTTCGCGCCATTAATCAATTTCGATCTCTCGCTCTAACCGCATCTAGCAGGGCATCCTGACTGACCCGCTGGCCGGGTGTGCATTTGCTGATAACACTTGGTCATTTTGCGGCAATATCCTATAACCATTTTTATGATTCAACAATGGAATTAATTTTTATTACGACCAAGCGTGAATTTCGCTTTGACCATTTGATCGGCCTGGATGCCAATGCAAACTTTTTACAACTCTCACTGTTTTATTTTTCATTTTAATTGCCATTTGGAAGCGAAATGGCTGGTAATATATGTGCGGGCATAAAAAATCCAATTAATACTGTTTGTCAAATAAGCCCGAAATGAAATACAATATAAGGCAAATGCAAATACGGTCAAATTGAAATGGTTGCATGTGAAATGCAAAAAAAAAAAAAAAAGAAATTGTGCCGGCTGTCCGAGCGATTTTAAAACCAGGATTCACTCTAAACCTAATACACTCCATAGCATTTTCACATAATTGAATCGAAATGAAATCAATATCAAATAGTGCGAGTATCAAAAAATAATTGAACTACTCCGAAGCTCTTGAAAATATTTTCATTAATTTCGTTGCGCTAACTTGATAGACCACAAATCGAAATTATGCCATAAAATGTGTGTGTATGCCGTCATTATGCAAAAATTAAAAAAAAAAAACAAAAACAACCAAAACCCGAATTGTTGATTCTGATTTGCCGTAGTTTCCCCTGCATTTATTTAGGCCAAGTTATTCGTTCATTTGCGGTTTTTCCGCCCGAAATATTGCTTTTCTTTTGGCGAACCATTTTTCCCGCTACCTGTCATAAATTATAAAACCGATGTTAATCTTTCAAGGACCGGACGACGGACAAATGTTTGTCCAAATGAAGCAAACAAAATGCTATTTGAGCGTGGATTTCACAGGAACACACATAAATGGTAAATATTTTGACCACATTGGGATTTAATGAGGTTTGGCGCACTTGCTTTCGTTATTTTTGGGAATTATTCAGTGCAGTTCTTGGGGGTATCATTACTATTGGATAATCCTTGAATAAACCTATCCTAATATCAAAGTATTATTAGACAAATTCGTTATCCTTGGAAGGAACTAGAAACTCTGAGAAGAACAAGTTATTTAAACATTTTTCGATTCACAAACCCAGAAAGTTCGATTACGAATCCATCAAGAGCATCAAATATTCGTTGTGTTCAGCATCCTTTTGGCTTTTGTTTATTTAGGCAAACCATTTCGTGTTTTTCGGTCACACAATTAGTCAACGCAATTTGCGTAAATAAAATAAAACAAGCCAAAATGAATCGAAACAGAACACGTGCGAAGCTGGGTAAAACCAATCTTGATTATTGTTATTTTCGCGAGTTGTATTTTTGGCTTAATTATGTTTCGTTTTGCCATAAATTTGCTGGCATTTTGCGGTTAATATCTGCCGGCCAAATGCTTTATCTGCCGGCTTTCCCGAAAGCCCACGGCGTGTGTAAAATTCCGTTGCCTGCTTATCGGCAAGACAGCAATTTGTAGCTCTATAGCCGGCAAATCCAATTGCATAAATAATTTCGCTGGCTGCCGAGGACTTGGGGCGATTTTCCATGAAACGCTTTATTGTATTATTAATTTTTTTTTGTTTTTTTTTTTTTTTTCGTAAATACCAGATTACAACAGTGCAACATATTTCATGGCGGCCGCTATCTGCCGGAGTGCACAGCTCGTTGGCAGTGTAATGCGCAATAATTACAATTTGCGGCTTGCAATTTCAATAATATAAAATTACCAAAGTAATTGAAAAACTGCAGAGAACCAAAAAAAAAATGCACGAAAAATGTGTAAGAGCAAAACAATTGCTCGAATAACAATGGTAATGAAACATATGTATACCAGCCCGACCGCCTCTGCCTCCGCCTGGACCCACCTTGTCCTGGCAATCCAACTTCACTTACCATATGCAATTTGCACTTTTGCCGGAGACTGGCAGGCGGCATGGCGGCGTTAAGAGCAGCATGAGAAATTAATGAGCAAACGAGCGGAATGCTTTTTAAAAGTGTTAAATAAATAACAAATGGCCATTTGCCGGACTCCCCACATGGCCATTGTTGTTGTTGGCCTGGTCAAGGTGGGAGCAAGCGGCTTACAGGTGCCCACAGCTGCCCAGGTGCCACACTTGCTCAACCATCGGTCAGGTTTGGTTTGCTTTGGCTCGGTTTGGGTTTGGTTCAAGGAGGAGAAGAGGAATCAGTTCCTATTTTTAAAAATTATAGCTTTAAAATAAGCTTCTTGCTTTACGAAATTCAAAAAAGAAACTTTAAAAAATCTTCATGATAAATTGTCATATGCAGTCTTCAAGTCAAGCTATTTAAGTCTTCATTAAAATTGTACATTTAATTATTATAAATCATTAATAAAAATATACATAGATTTCTATCGATTTAATAGATATTTAATATGGTTTAAACTCTATCATTAGGTTTCTTTTGAGAGCAACAACAATTGAAAGAAGCTGTTGATGAGATGACAATATGGCATTGATGTTGTTATATCTTTATTTTGCTTTGTGGTATTTTCTCTGCACGTTTCCCTAATATTTATGCGCAGTTTTCTTTTCCTTCTTTTATTTTTTTGTGATTTCCCCTTTTGTTCATCAATTTGCGTGCACATGTTCAAAGCAAAGTGTAACGGAGCAAAAATATATACATAAATAAGTAATTTTTATATTCCATCAAGCCAGGAGCAGGGAGAAGGCCCTGGAATGCGAATCGTTGTGTGAGCGAGTGTGGAAAATATTTATAAAAATTCCCTTTTGTTTATTTATAATCAGTTTGTGCAGCAGAGCGCTGGCTGTTCCCTTCCACCTGCCAGGCTCTCCTCCGGACCGCGGGTTATCCTATTTTCTATTGCATACAGCTAGGCGCAAGGTTGCTGGCAGCTAGCAGCTGCAAAGAGCTTATGTGTGTGTGTGCGGCTCATTTGGTATGCATAAACGCATTTTTATGTAAATTGAAAAATATTTCGCCAGCGAAAAAATGGGATATTTCTCCCTTGGCCCTCTTGCTTCGCATTTGCCCTCGAAATATATACCCCCCATTTTTTCGATTCTTTTTCGCACATGGCTTATTGCATGTTGAGGTAATTGCTGACCATACTCGCTTTCGGATAGAGGCTGTTGATTATCGGATTCCTATCGGCACATACTGCATATACATATGCCCTTGCCAATTGCTAATCAACGGCTTCCAACAGAGCCATGAACTGAGCACATTAAATCTGATTACCGGAGACGGCGATGTGGGCACGCGATCAGCGGTTCCGCCACTTTGCATGTGGAGCAGGTGAAGGAATTGAATTTAATTGTGTGCGATATGGGAGCTGGTAGTAAGGTGTAAACAATAGCAGGTGAGCTGGGACATCTGCATCTGCACTCGACAAGAATCAAACAAACAAACAAATTCTTAGATTCTTATAAACATTCTAAAAACAAATGCTTTGCAATAAAGTTGTTAATATTTCATTAAACAATCTAAGACAATCTTATCGAATTTTCTAAGATAATCAAACAATTTTTCAATATCTAAAACCTTATTAAAGAGATTTACTTTTCATTTAAATTTGTTCAATATTTTGTGGCAATATATTTTTTATATATTACAATATATTTCCAAGATAAATACTATATAGATTGCAAATAATAGAAAAATTCCCCTTTCAACTGTATGCCACAATTGAATTTCTTGCATCGTTGATATGAAGATGCCAACTAAGTTATCATTTTCTTGTTTTTCCAGCTCCACCCATCAACATCCGTGTATGCGGTGCCACCTGGAAATTGCATTTGCATATCAGCCATGATGTGCCGTAAGGTAATCCAAGGATTTCCCAGTTGTCCGCTCAGTATGGGGTAACCGTAAAGATATTAGGGCTGCAATAGCTGCCATCGATAATTCAATTTTGTGCATTATTTTGGCGCTGCTCGATGATGCCCTGCTGCCATTATGTGCTAACCAAATGCATCCTGAGGCGAAACACCGAAGTACGGGCTCAAAGGAGTCGCTGCAGCCACGTTGGCCTGGCTTATTCCACTCTTTAATTTTATTGTCTGTAGCTTGGCTTTCCCTGCACTCTCTGCTCTTCTTGTCTCGCTTTTCTTTTCCACGAGCTACACTCGTCTATAAATTTCATCCGCACTTTCCCCGCCACGCTGGCTCAACGCTTTTCCTCCGTCTTTATGCCATGCCGTAAATAGATTTTCCTTGTTATTGTTCGCAAAATGATTTAGGGAAAATTAGGTTTATGTAAATAATGAAAAAAAGAAAACGAACTCATGCTGCAGGCCAAAATATCCTTGGATAGATGCCTTTGCTGGCCTGTGTCATACATATGTGATCAATTTCGGGTGTTGTGTCTTGGCAAGGGCAAACCGGAAGACGCTTTTAACGGCTGTCTTGGAAAAATGAAACCCAAAGAAACTGGTTAGCAGCATGGCAAATCGCATTATGCATAATTTAATGACAACATTATGTTTTCAATGGATTTACTACGGCTAAATTCAAAGCTCTGTTTTTATAATTACAATCCTTTTTTATTCCGAGGGCCATTCATGTGTGAATAAGCTTTGTTTTTAATGTGTAATCAATCTGTTCTGTACTTTTTTTTTCGCCTTTATCAGCAGAGCAATTAGTTTTGAAAATTTATTTAAAAATCGCGCACGCCATTTACGCTATTGTGCTCACATTTTACTACAACGTAGGCAGTTTTGCATATTTATTATTTGTTTATTCTGGGCTACGACAATAATTCATACTGACAGCCAATTAATCAGAAAAGGACATTCAATTAAGGCACAAAATCGTGTTCTGCAAAAAAAGCGCATGAATAGGACAGGCAACAAAATATGTTCGCTATTATTATTTCAAATTTAATGCACCAACAAACAAGTTTTATGCAATCGATAAAGATTCGATAAGAGGCAAATTGCATAAATAATCGTATGTTTTTTGTTGTTTGTTTTTAGATTCACAAAGGGCCGCAACAATGGCGACAAAATATGGATGTAATAATGCCCCGGCTCGGGGGCGTAATGGGCGTATAAAATCGGATGGGATTGGCCGCGGCTTTATACCCCAAAAATGTGCGTTCTAATTAACTCAAAAGGCGCTGGGGAAAAACACGCGAAAAAGTGCTTTAAAATATGTGCGGATCTGTTTACATAAAAGCCGAGTGGAAAAGCGTGTAAAATGGCTAAAAAAAGAGAAACGGAACGGAGAAAACTGCTCTGGGAAACGCAGGGAAGAAGACACAAAAACAGAAAAAATCCAAGAAAAATCTGTGTCAAACGTCAACGACTTTTTGTTGCTACTGCTGATGATTATGTTGTTGATGTTTCTGGCTTTTCATGACGCGGCAAATTGTGCGAGTTAATGTTAATGCGCTGAATTAGCTTAGAATGGGGCAGCCAGCGGGGATTTACAACAATGTTTGCATTCCGGCTTTTCTAATTGCCAGCAAACATGCTTTCTGCCAGGCAAAAGTATATTCTAAATGCTGTCTGAAATACATAGTTGAACTCAGTATGTAATTCCTATTTTTGGCCCTGGCCATATCAGTTCTCCGCTGGCAGGTACTTATGTTCAAAAGTTTTGTAAACAAGTTCACTGATTAGAACCCCATAAGTTGCTCCGATAGTGGGAAACACACATAAGACCGGCAGTTTGTCTTAGTCAGCCGTGAGTCAGTTGCTCTTCCCTCTAAATATGTGAAGTACAGATATTATTTACAAGCCCTGCCCGTGGTAATTACAAATAGTACCAACGGAGCCCTCTATAAGTCGGTCGGACAGGTTTCTATATCGCTGTAAGATCAGTCAACTGTGCGAGGGCAAACATAAAACATTAAGTATCCGAAACCAGTTGGGGCAACAATAAAAACATTCGGAAGACGGAAGCTTCAAAGAGACCTTCGAGCCAGTTTCGAAATACATTCCTGTACAGTCTTCCACAACTTCCCGCCAAAAATACTTGGCTTACGGATTGGATTTCTTCAAACGGTTCAAGATCTACATGGGTGCACCGGGAAAAAATAGGTTCTTAATGTTCAAATATAAAGAACATTTAACAAAAATAATTGTATGGCTTTTTAGCAGTTTCAAACATTATTATAAGTTCTTGAAATCTTTAATAAATAAATTTGTATTGATTTTTTGTATTTTTACATTGAAAAAATCACGTATTAATGTTAAAATATAAAGAAATATTTGCTAAACTAATTTGATTCGCCATTTAACATTTTAGGAAATTTTTTAAAACCATATTGATAACAAAAGTAAAATATTAAAACACATTAAATATGTTTATGCTTGCTAAATAATTGAGGTTTTGTTTGATTTTAATTTTATTTTAATTTAACTATAAAATTTATTTTTGTCATTTAAAATGTTAAATCGATAAACGTTTTAATTAATTTAATATTTTAGGTAGAAAATCTCACTACGATTTACTCTAGCGGCCTGATCACAAGCTCTGAACTAAGCGCTAAGCTAATTGTTTACACCTGACCAAGGTGGCTTCGCTGGGTTTCCAAGCGAATTTGAGGCCTTAATTGGCTGTGATATGCTCCGAGTCCAAGGTAATTTGAATGAGATATTCGGAACGAGCTGATATTCGTATCTTAACAGCGATAAGATACAGGTAACCGGCGAAGCTCGTCAGGTTTCTTTTATATTTTGCAGTTCTATAGTTTCCGAAACTAACGGTTTAATCTTTACCCAACCCCACAGCCCACCGCCCACCGCCCCCCATTTTAATTGACCGAAGAGGGAAAACACATAAAGAGCGGAGAGGCGCAAAGCGATAAGTGACAGAGGGAAACCGAGGCAGAGAGTCCGATTTATAGTTGCTGCTCGTTCTCACTATGTTTTATAATTAAACATGTGAGGTTAGGATAGCGAAAAAATAACGAGAAAATGGAGCAAAGGTGCACGATGCGGGCACCAACTGAATATTAATCATACGCACCTTTGAACCGATCTGGTTGCCGCACTGGCCCGCCTGCAGATGTACGATTTCCCTCATTTCGAGACACCGGATTGGGGATTGAAATTAAAATCAATTGACTGCAATGACGCACTCACGCACTATCAGCAAATTTTCGGCCACTATATCAACACACACGGACTGTCAGATCGGAACGGATCCGGGGAAGAGTTAGAAGAAAGCCTCGAGAGCGGAGCGAAACTGAAACTGAACGGAACGATCGACGCACGCTCGCTTCGGGAATCCAACGTGAACTGACTACTGCCCGGCGAGCGACAGCGACCCGTTGTGGCATTAGTGCCTCTAATGACAAAAGGGGCAGCATTGGCTTTCCCACTCAGAGATACGGTGCTCAGGAAATTCGTAAATTTATAAAGACAATAATTTCACCATATTTTGGTTATAAACATAATCCAAAAAAGGTAATAAATAGAAAATAAACTTTTAGGAATTAAAGTCAATAGATTTATTGTTGGATTCCTGAAGGCGAATGAAGTAGGGAAAATGTCTCACTTAACATCATTAAAAACAGTTTATAAATATTCCAAGATAATTTTCTGTAATTTAAAAATAAATATTTTATAATTATTTGTGAAAATAAATATATTTAAACTTATTTTTAAATAAATAAATAAATTAATCTTATTCTTTGAGTGCAGAGAGAGCGCTGAGTGAAGAATTAAGAGCGTAGCGTGGAGTGCGAAGAATGGAGGTGGTGGGGCAAGCAGTATTTGTAAAATAAAAATGCTGCCGGCGACCGTTGAGAGCAAGGTGAGATATATGCCCCCACACACTACGCTTTTCCCTGCCGGTGTGTTTTTGGTTGTATCTTCTGTTGTCTTCATTCTTCGTTCTTTAGTTCCCTTTCTTCTGACGCTTGCCGGTGGCGTCGGAGGCGCCAACGCTGCAGTTTTCGCTCTCCTCTTACGCTTGGTTAATCAATGGGGGGAAGAGAGCTGCCCCAACAAAAAAGAGAACAAAAGAGAAGAGAGAAAGAATTCATAGAATTCGAAATTCTACATTCTACATCAGAACAAGTTTTAGAATTAAGTTGGGGCATGTAATATTTATATTATTTGATCCTCTCTCGTTAAACAAATACCAAAAAATAATATTTAAATACAGCGATATATCTTTTTTTATTTTAATTTTTTTTTAAATATTTTTGCATCATCATGTGGTATACTTGAATCCTTAGATTGCTGCCCCTTAATAACCCATTATCTTGATGGTGTCTTTGATGAACTTGGCATAGTAGCGGACACTCATGAAGACGTTGGGCTTCTTCCCGTTGTCGCCACACCTCCATGTCCATGTGGCTATGCCGCACAGCTCATCCTGCCATATGAGAGGTCCGCCGGAGTCGCCGTTGCATAATGTCAGGTGGTTAGATTCGCCGGCGCACAGGACATTTGGTGGCATCTTGCGTCCCAGCTTCTTCTCGCACTTCTCATGCCCCACGATGGAAAGCTGCATGGTTTGCAGGTAGTTTCGTTCGCCGGGACTCCTGCTTTTTCCGTTCCAGCCCCAGCCGCCCACTTTCACTTTGTCGCCGTCATATAGGGGATAACCGCAGAGCTTGGCGTAACCAATGGTAGGTCCTCTCAGCGGATACTGAGTCTTAATCACAGCGATGTCGGCGATAAACTCTGTTTTATTGAAGTTCGGATGCAGTCGCACCTCCACCATTCCGTTCTTCTTATATCCCGATCGGGCATGGTTCTCAAACTCAGGGGTCATTCCGGCCACTACGTGGAAATCGGCCTGGACCATATTCTCGAAACAGTGCGCTGCCGTAATAAGGTGTCGCGAGGTGATCAGGGTTCCAGTGCAAGCGAGATGGGTTTTGTAAAAGATCTGGACACCAACTCCACCGATTTCGGCGTTGCTTGTTCGCCGACCCCCGAAGATCCTTGGCTGAATCTGTGCTAGGCTGGATACAGTCGAGGCGGTCAGCAGGAATAGCGAGACGAAGAGCAACCAGTTAGATGGCATTGTTAAGAAAGACTGAGGGATCAGCTTGGAATAATTATGATTTAATATTTTTTTAATCAGCCAAAAAATTGATTCGTTTCATTGTGATTGCTAACAGTGACTTACAAAACGAAATGCATAAAGAAATTAACAAGATTAAAGTAAATATATTTATATATGGATTTATAATAGTTTAGTTCCTGTTTATTTATTTATGTAAATTTTATAAACTCTACCATGACTTTGGTTTATTTGAATATTAAATCCCTGACAATGGTACTTTTCAACAAAAGAAGGAATAATTTTACTCTTCATAAAGTTTGGATTCACTGCCTTAAGGGACTTTGGCTCTTCAAGAAGAAGTTCCACTGGCCAATGGGAAAGGGGCCGTGACAGCGGCGTCGTCGAGTCGATTACGCGAGGAAGTTCTCTGTGTTCTCTGTGTGAGTGGAAAATTTAACCCATTTTCCTTTGAGGATTCTCATTGGTCTTTTTGTGGAATCGCGGCACGTTTTGTTGCCAGTACATTTGCGGTTATGTGCTCATTGCAAGCACACACGCACAACCAGACATATTTATGTGTGTGGTGTGTGTGTGCGTGCGGCTCTTGCCAAATTGTCGATTTTATTATTTGTGTTTATATGATTTTTCAGCTGTTCTGCATTTTAAAGGAAGCCGGAAAATAGATAGAAAGATAGAAAAAGAGGAAGAGGCAAAAGGGGGGTTTTCCAGCATAACATGCGAGGCGCGTCTTCAACCTCATTTCTTATTATAATGTGAAAAATATCCTTTTACAAATTCAAAACGTTGAAATGTGCGATTTCTTTTGTTGCCGATTTTAACTGCCAGATAGGGATAGAGACTGCACTGAAATAAAAGGGGTTTTGAACATATATATATATATATATATTTAATAAAATTACAAATTAAGAAGGTAACTAATGAATATTCGATGTTTTTATCTTTAATTTGGGAAGTTTTTTTTGAAACTCTGTATTTATATAAGAACTAAAGCAGAGTATTTAAGAATAATTCCATTTTTCAAAATATTAATAGCAATGATAATTAAAATATAAGATACTTTTTGGAATCAACAAAATTGTTTAAAGCTTTGTAAGTATTTATATTTCCATGCTATGTCATCAAAATTTGAGAATGAATGAATTATATTAAAATTATATATTTTTAAAAATATATTAAAATCAGTAAGATGTCCTTTATTTGTTTTCCTGTATTTTTGCATATATAGAGTACGTGCAGTGTATCGGAGTGTGTGTTCATTTGACCCGTGTGTATTGTTGTCGAGGAGTTCCGCTCGGAACTGTCCGGATCACGTCCGTTTTGGCGCTTACGGAATCGTTTCGCATGTAGTTTACGGAGCAACTCTGCCCAGTGAGATATTCATCATTCTCTATTGAAATATTCGGCGCATCACTGGGTGGCAATTTTCAAAAAATTTTCGACTGCAAACTCATTGCTGTCACTTGCTGAAGGAGGCCCTATAAATTGCCTCTCCGTTTTGCTCAGACTCCATGAAAACTCGAAAAGATCTCTTGAAATCACAGATTTTTCCTGTCCAAATTTTAATTGAATAAATATTAAAATGTTTAAATAAAAATTAAGATATCTTTCCAGTCGAAATATATGAAATATTTTACTGTTTTTTCTTTTTTGTTATATAAAAATCTTTGTTAAATCCAAAATTAAAGGGATATTTATATATTAATTTATAATTTTTGCTTAGCTATTTTTATATTATTCATTGAGATATATTTTGTATTGTATATAGTATACAGAGCTAATTTAGGCAATGATAAATAAATCATGTCATCCGGGGATCATAATGCCATAGTGGCATTAGTTTTTTCACTAAATTCATTTCGATTGCCCATTTGTTTATGTTTTTTACCATACAGAAAAAAATGAAAAAGAAAATTCAACTGCAGCAAAGCCATTTTAACAGCGAAGCTTTTATTAGTTTAGTTTTCGAAATTAAACGTATTTGCATGTCGGGCTGTCACACACACTCAAATTCCAAATAAAAAACTTTTTGCATTTTGCATGTTGTGTGGGTGTGTGTGTCTAGTTGATGTATTTTTTGCTATTGCAAATGTTATAATATTGTTGCATGATGCCTTTGGTGTCTTTTGTCGACGGTTTTGGTAATAGTTGTTGTTGATTTGCTTGGCTTTTGCCTGCTACCATTGCCGAGTGTACAATTTAATTGCTTTTTGGGTTTTTGTTTGGCCCACACACACATATTAAGCTCGACTGTGTGTGAATATGACGGAATTGGTTGTCGTCTAACAATTTTTAGAATTGCATTGGAAAGCAAAAGAAAATCCAGCTGAAATTTCACGCCACAAGGGCAGAGACAGGAAGAGGGTGGGATCAAGGGCAATTGAGGGAGGACCTTGTGCCTGCTACAATATTTTGCTTTTAACTTGAAATCTAGAGTTTAATTGTCAGTTGGATGGAAATATGAAGGCAGAGGAAAAAATCAAGCAATTAATGATGATAGTTTATAAGGATAACTTTCTTGAATACAAAAACTAGTCTAAAACCCATTAAATTTGTACAAAAATAAATGAATAAGGGAAACATTAACCACTTTAATATTAGCTTCAAAATGTAAATTAAATTTTCATTTAATTGAAATTAAATTTACTTAAATTTCTGCCAGTGCTTCACCACTCTCCCCCCTCCATCTTTAGCTGGTGTCAACGGAAACCGTCGCAGTGTTTGTTAGTTGGCTGCCATCGAAATTCCGGGTTCAACAGCAAAGTAACCAAAATGCAATTGTTTTGCAATTGGCATTTTGACCACATTCTGACACCCATATGGTCTGACCAGCGACTGGCAATGGCAATGGCAGGCACTGTAAATTTCGAAAAACTAAATATGCACAGACATACGCAAATGTGTGTGCAAAGTTTTGCGTAATTTAGTTAGCATTTCAAATGTTTTTCCATTGCGAGCATTAGGCCCAGGACATTTTCTGTCGATATGCTGAAAAATTCTTAATTGAAAATGAATTTGGTTTCGGCAAAGTGCTGCGTCCTAGCCAGTGCCTTGTTTTGCTTGCTACTAATTCGGATTGTTTTGTGTTTTATCTGGGATGTGATGGCAATTCGAACGGCCAGAGGTTTGGGTATAGAGTATAGAGGGCCGTTGGCTGACATTTGCATATTTTCAGAGCCTGCAGTCGAGTGCTGTTATCCTTTGGCACAGCTGCGCTGATGTTTACTTAGTGTCGCTGAATCTGTATCTGAATCCGAATCTGAATCGGGCACCGAGAATCCTCTTCTCTTTCATCTAGGAACAACAACACACGAGGCTGGGCAAATACAAAAATTCTAGTCTACATATTCGACAATGAACGAAGCGAATGCCTCTGCTTGGTCCCTGAATTTGATGAATGTGGAAATAGCCAGAGCATTGAGGCACTCTCATCTCCCAAATGCTTTTGGATATTTACACAGGACGAATATGATTTTAATATCTGAAGAATTATGTTTTGGTATATTAAAACCATAATACTTTAAATCAAAAATGGTGCGAAGATGAAAAGGATATTTTTAAAAGGGTCTATTAAATAATAATCTCCAACAAACCAAGTTTTATATTTTATTGCAGCTAAAAATATGTATTTCAAGACTAGAAATAAACAAAATTAATGAAATATCAAATATTTAATAATATATTGATTATAAATAAAACGAAACTAAAGTTTCCCCAGTGTAAATGCTGTTGGGTATTTATTTCAAATATAATAGATGGGCATGTCAGATATATAGATGGATAACTGGACAAGCCGGAGGCTTCATTTGGCTCCTGCTGCTGCTGGCCATATTTGCCGTTATGCATGCAAATTGCACTAATGAGCGTTGCAAAATTTTGCATAGACAAATGCCTGAAAATGACGACAGTGGGGTAGGGAGACTGGATCTTCAGCTGGATGCTTAAAAGGGCCAACCAACCAGGCAGCCCTTAAATGAGGTCGACCTCGAGGAGCCAAATAGAGACCACAAAAGTTTCCCCTTCTCGCCAGCTGGAGGGCAGTTTTCACGCACGGTTTGCCCCGACCACGGAGCTGTGACAGCTTTTTGCAGCTGCATCCAAAGCTGGAGCTACTTTTGGCCCTATTCCTGAAGCTGCTGCTGCTGCTCCTGCAGCTGCCATTTTTGCTCATTAGAGTAAATGCACTTAATTAGAGCATGCCGGCCATTGGGGTTTTCACCGAAAAAAAAAAATAGTTAAGAGGAGCAAAGCAACGGCTATGATTACGCCGTTCTTAATAACAAAGATGGTAGCCAGGGAAAAAACAATGCAGTTTACACTTTAAATGAGTGCAAATAAATAAATGGCTAAGCGAAATGCGACAAATAGCTGGGAAATGGCTTACAAAGTTGCGCATTTTAGTGGCCACTCGCCACCACCAGTGACCACTAACCATTCCCCACTGGCCACTGGCTATCCACATAGTCCTTTGACCAGTAATTTGGCTGCGACAGGACCTCGACTTACTTTGCATTTCCCGGCAATTGTTGTTGGGCATCATTAGCGCAAGGGTAGTGTGTGGTTCCGCCGGATAAAGTGTACTGAGAGAAATAATATAAGGTTTTAGAGTCCCTTAAAAATTAAGGGGAAAATTATAAACCATAATTAAAACTTTAAATTATAAAAGTTTTATATGTTATAACATAGTAAACTCATCCTGATTTTAAAACTTAATCTAATGTGATTTTAAGTTAAGTTTTTTTCCCGTTTACTGGCATGAATTTCAGCCGCTGATTGCAATTGCAGACTGCTTACTTCGTTGAAGTCATTAAACATCATTAAAATTGATTGCAACGGGCAGGCTTTCTTTACGTCGCTGCAACTTTGTGGCAGCCGTAAAGATCGCGGCGGGAGACGGCCCTGTCGGCCTTCGACTACAAATAAAGCCTGATCTGCACAGCTTTCACATTGAAGTGTTCCGATAAAAGAGACAAGACTCTGGCTTGATGGCTTGGTGCAGTTCAAAGTCCCTTTGTCCGTCTCTGATGGCAAGAGAAAAGTGCCCTGGGCCTTGGCATGGCCAAATGGTGCAATGTGAGAGGGGAAATTGTTTGCCTCTTGCTTGTCTTTGTCGTTTAATTAACTAAAAAATTGCTTTTTTAAATAGTTTCCAGCTGAAAGTCAGCCAGCAGACACCAGCAGAGCACTAGGGCCGTGCAGGACGAAGGACGAGGTGGGCAGGACGATGGCTGGGGGTTTCCGCTGGGGCGAGTCTCTATTAAAGAAACGCTTGAATAATTTCTGCCTTAGGCCAATGGGGAGCAGCCATTGGAATATTATGCTTGCCATTTGCTTTGACGCTCGCTTTTAGCTTATTAGATGTACTATG
Source organism: Drosophila mayri (assembly GCA_008042485.1). Lineage (NCBI taxonomy): Eukaryota > Metazoa > Arthropoda > Insecta > Diptera > Drosophilidae > Drosophila > Drosophila mayri. Next base: position 224,728 of record VNJN01008025.1, read on the forward strand.
CCTGCTCGGGTGCCATCTCTCATTGGGCTGCCACTCCCACTGGCCGCCCAACGCCCAACGCCCAACGCCCATCGTCAGACCGCCCGCCCGGTCGTTATGCAATATTTATTAAAGTGAAATAAAACACTGAGCGAGCAAGCTCTGCCCTAGCTGCCTGCCGTTGTTGATTGCTTAAATATTCTCTTTTGGTTACCTCCGAGCGTGCCATTTTTTCACACATCCCCCGGACCTCTCCGCCCCTCCCAAGTAGTTGTAATCCAGCGCATATCTCCATTAAATATTCGCAATGTAAATACATAAATACTTGAGTAAGACGCTTAACCGGCACACACACTCTCGCACACATTCCGGTGCCTAGCTTAGCGTAGGCTTTGTCCTCCTCCCTGCCTCCGGAATCCCTTCGCCGTGCTCTCCTCGTTTGTGTACGAATCTACTTAGCATTAGTGCATGTACTTGGGCTTTGTATTAATTTAACCGAACAGGCACGGTGGAGTGCCAATGATAGGGCTTCCACGCGAAGGGACGCAGGAGGAGCTGGAAGCCTGATTTTCCGGTTAGTTGAGGTTCCCCTCCCGGGAGCGTTAAGTGGGCGAGTGAAACCCTGAGCCCATTTGGGGGGTCGTCCTCTTCGTCGAGTGACGCACGTAATAATTAAATTTCAAGTTCCGATGCCAATTTGTGGCCGCGATTTGAGATTGCAGAAGGACGATTTGAGTGATTGCAATCCCATAATGATTTCCCGATGTCATAGTGGCTGGAAAAGGATAATATCATGTCCTGAGATTTGGTTACAGAAATAAAGTAACGCTTCTGGGTTACTCTTTCTTTATAATTAAATAAAAAATCAGTTAAATTAATTTTTATTTGCCTTTATTAATGTTTAGGAAGCTATTTAATAATTGTGAATAGAATATAGAGAAGTAATCAAGTCATCAAGCCGATGTAAGTTTGCAGAATTAACAATGGATAATAAATCTTTTAAACTTTTGGAATATTTTTATTAAATTTTTCCAGTAAATTATCAATAACATTTTTCCCTTTGGAAAGAAATAAAAAACGAATCCATATGTGTGACAATGTTTATTTTCGTATAATGCATATATTTCCCCCATATTAAAATGACTTTTGATCTTGTATAGATTGGACGGACTTTACCCTTCTTGTCTTATATTTCGTTGTAATCCTCGACCTAATTAATCCACCGCGAGGGTTCCTGTCTTAATTGCTTGGGCCTTCAGACTCCTGCTGGCTGGCTGGCTGGCAGGTGAAATGGTGAAGTGACCATACTTGGCCTATAAATAAATATATTTCCAGCAATTTCCGCTGCAGTGCTGGGGCGTGCCCACTTGGCACCGTGGGTAATGGAGTGCCCCAATGCCCTGAACCCGTACCGGGACATGCATGCACTCACTACTCACTCTCACCTATGACGTGTACAAATTGCGTCACTGTAACTTCTCATTTTGGCCATTATTTTGTGGGCCATTCGCTTCGTTCGTCGTTCATTGCTCGCTATTTTTTCTGGCCGGTTTCTCCTCTTTCAACGACTTTAGCCGGGGTGGCTGGGCCTGGCTAGTGCCTGGCTGGGCTCGCAAAACGCAAATTTTTCGGTGCATAAATTAAAATGCAAATCCTCCGCATGGAAAATCCCCCTGTAATTAACATACATTAGCACGAGGAAATGCAAAACTTTTCTTGCCATTCCCTTTTTCGTTCTTCTCCATTTTGTGTTCCTCTTGCTTTCCTCTTTTTGTTTTACTTTCTGTTTTTTTTTTTTTATTTTTAATTCTTCTCTTGGCACTCCCAGTGTGTTTGTGTATATATTTTCGTTAATTTCTGGACAATGACAGTTAGGTGGAACTGTGGGGTCCTTTAGGTGTCTCTGTCTGCCTGCCTGCCTGCTAATATAAAAATACAGCAGTGGAAGGACCTTTTCATGCATATGCAGTATGTAAAGTGAGCAGCTCCCTCCCTCGTTTACGTAATGCACATAAGGTCGGTGTTGCTGGGCTCGTATAATGAGTAAATTACACAATCAGCCCTGTCCATTCTGGCCTCACTTGACTTTTGTGGAACTTTTGCAGTTTTCCACTCTCTCTGTTTTGGTTTTCCACCATTTTTTACTAGTCCTTTTGTGGCATTTTTTTTTCTTTTAATTTGCAGCTCGATTTTTTGTGCTTGAAATTTTTCCACATGGAAAATTATTTGATTTATTTCCACTTGGACACACTGGCACTGCAATAAATCTTCGTTCAATATGCCAGAGTAGCACAGCGGGCAAAAGGGGCTTTTCACATGTGTCTGTGCGTCCAAGGACATTGTGCGTTTGTGTGTGTGTGTGTGCTTACGCAGTTGAGAACTGAAATTTTATTTAGTGTTTAGTGCGCCTCCTCTGACAGCTGCAAGGCAACAACAATTGCAGAACTTTTGCCCAAGAATTCTGTTGGCCAAAAAAGGACAACTGGGCGGCCACTGTAATGCTTTCAATTTTGGAGGCTGCATTTTCCAGCAAGCTGCTGCTGCTGCTGGTTCTGGTGCAGCTGGAAAAGCGAGAAAAGTGAGGACATCAAGAGGAGGAGCGGGGCTGGCTGATGGGCACGAGTTATGCTTTTGAGGCTGCGGCTGCGACTGCGGCTGTGGCGTCACCAAAAGCTGCCCAGACGTGCTGGCAGGTCTATAAAATGAAACTTTATTACACATCACACTCAGGCTCTCTCCACACACACACACCACACACACACACAGATGTAGATTGGGGGCAGCCATTTTGTAACGTAATTGAATTGTTTCAGGCTTCCTTCCGGCCACATACTCACACACGCAAGGGGTCAAAGATGAACTCGGGCAAAGGGGTAAGGGTAAGGGTAAGTGTTAGGGCGAGGACAAGGTAAGGGAAAATTTCACACATGCCACACCCACTACGAAAATGCCCATTTTTTTGTAACCACTCGTCTTCATTTGCCTGCCAGCGAAAATTTGCCTATACTTGATTTTTTCCTTTCCTCCTGGCGAACATCAGCTAGCTCCTTGCCTGCTTTTCGGCAGTTTAATGAAATTTTATTATTATGAACAGGCCCATTAAAGTTTATTATGCTGCCGAAGGAGGTACGTACATGTGTGTGTGCTTCGTCCTTCGGCTATTTGCTTGGGACCGTGGTGTTTTGTCCCAGGTTAACCGCCGAAAGTTGGTGCATAGCTCAAGGCGCCGGGCAGGGCAGCATTAAAAGAATATCTGAGAATCATTTGACCATGAGCTCAAAGGAATTCCCAGCACCGAAGCAGCTGCCAGGCATTGGGTGGTTGGTCTCCACCCTCACCGTTTGAAGTGGACTGTAAAACAAGGGCGTTGGAGCATTAAAATAAATACAAATTAAAATATTTTGCCTGATGCCTGCGTGTGTGTGTGTAGAGCACAAATTGTTCGAATGAAATGGCTTGGAAATGCTTCTTTGTGGCTGCCGGTAGTAGTTGACGCCAAGTATTAAAACTTGCCTGGAATTTGGTAGGCATTCAGGTGAATACTTTCATTAGTGAGTGTATAAAGCCATATTTCACCTTCTATAATGGCTAAGGACAACTTTAATCCTTTCTGCTCTCAAAGTTCAAGAAATCAACTTTAAAACCTGGAAACATCATTAATCATTTATGCGATAAGGCCGGGCTGTCCCCTTGCATCTACATCAAATATGCCGCAAAACCAATGTTAAATACATATAGAAATTAATGTTTTAATTTCACGCCCGAGTTAACATTTAATATTTTGATATGGGATGGGTTGGGGCCTGTTTTGTTTACTTCTCTCTTCGTATGGCAGATTGGCCGGATGGAAATGAGTGACAGCATTGGTCTTATCGAAACAGCAAATCACAGGAACACGAGGGTTACGAACTGCAACTTCTGACACGATATCGGTGAGGAGTTGCCAATGGGAAACCACAGGAAAGTGGCCGGAGGAGCAAACAGTTGGGTAATGAGAAAAGGGCAGGCCAGGGCATCCTTAATGCACTGGAAGAATATGCTATTAACTAATTAAGCTCTAAGAAATTATAAATGATAAAACAATAAGATGTATTAAAATAATTTATCTAATTACACGATTACAAGTTGTATAAGCTTTTCCTGGTCAAGATTTTCACTTGTATTATATAGAATTTTACGTAGAATATTATAAATTTTCCTGGTGTACTGCCTCATCAAATGATTACAAGTCGCCCAGCCAGCCACACACTACCCCAGGAATACTGCCGTCCCCAGTCACAGGCCCACACTTATTCCGAATCCCTTTCCCATCTCCGTTTCCACTCCACCACAATCAGGGGGAGCAGTTGGAGTGGCGGAATATTCAAACCTGTGCTCGTCCTGGCTCCTTTGGCTCCTGCGGATCCTTTGGCACGTCTCTGAAGTTGAGTTGAGTTTCATTTTGCCTTTTGTTGCGCTCGACTTGAGCACAAATACCGGAAATTGTTGTCAAGATAATTATTGTTATTTGTTTTTCAACAGGGGGCACAAAATGAACCAACAACCAGGACGGAACGGAGCAGGGTCTCTGGCTCTGTTTTGCTCCTTGTGACGCCTTGTGGCTTTCCCTCTCCTGGCTCCTGGCACTCCCTGCTCCAGCCTTGTTTTGGGCATGTTCATCAATCTGGCAAAAACATCAAAATTCGCCAGCACTCGTAGGGGCAGTGGGTGGGCGCCGTGTGGAAGGTGAAACCAGGAGTAGATGGCGTATCCTTGGCCAGGGTAACGTGCAATTTGCGGTTTTCCGACGGACAGTGATAGTGGCCCGAGGGCATCCGGGTGTAACTGGCGGACAAAGGCTGCTCGTTTCTAACCCCTCGTCCGCCTTGTGGCCGGGCATCAAACTTTAAGAGTTGATGGAAGTACTTGAACGGGCAACTGATTAAAATTTGAACACTTGATTGATTCTGAATCTGGCCGGGGCAAACGAGCCACTGATAGTGCTCGAAAATGTAATAACCGAGGCAAAAATATTTACCTTTTGGCAACCGGAGCATGGAGCACAGACCATAGAGTACTCCACAGCCAGGAGAGTGTTGTCCTTGCGGCGCACTTAAGATGGAGCTTCGTTTACATGCTGCCTGGCGATGGCTGTTGTCAATCACAAAGCCCATTCATATCAGCAACCGGCCAACTGCGAACTCCCAACCACCCGGGTCCTTTGTATCCTGCCATCGGAGTGCACTTGACATTTGAACTGCAACTGTCAAAGTGCTGGAAAACGAGCCTGTCCTCATCTCATCTCCTGGCCCTGTGTGCCATGTAATCACCACGGCCGAAAGTTTTACGGCTTTTAATTAACCCTCAGCTTACGGTTATGCATGTAGCATACGTTCCCAGCACGAACATCAAGATTGCAGCGACTCCGCCGCCCAAAATAAAACTTTAGTAATTAGCAAAGGGGAGCTAACTGATTTCGTGGAAGGCCACTGGCACAGTAACTGCAAATGAAGCAGACCCACCTTTTTAAACGCAAAAGAAAAATGAAGTCAAGACACAGAACGTAATGAGGCAGAGGACAAAAAAGTGCACACAAAAAATGTGGTAAATCCAGTAAACCCCGAGGACCTGGCAAAAGTCACAGAAAACTGAAAACAGAAAGCATTTAGCGCATTGCGGAGGATCTCCACTCGCGCTGTCTAGATGAAAATATAACGGAATTAAATTAATTACAATCATTATCGCCGCGTACACACCTGCTGCTGAAGGTGGAAATGCACGGTGGCATAACCAGATAATTTCGCTTCATTAGCGGGAGCGACACCCCAAAAAAGGAACACACCTCCCTAAGCCAAACCAGAAGCAATAAAGTTAATTTGTTCCTGCTGCTGGCACCAAACGGCAGGCAGTCCCATATAGTTGGGCCTGGCTTTGTTTGTCTGATTTCAACTCCGCCTTAAAAGTAATTAAATCTAGATGTTTGATGCAGTTATGCCGAAAAATGAACCTCGATTCCGGGTCGCTCATATCTGTGGGCTCATATTTCATTTGCCATTGAGAGCCAGCGGCATTTTCCAATATCCAACTGGCCCTGCTCTGTCAGGACGACTAAAAATTATTATTTGTTGTTTAATTAAAACTGCAAATGTCATTGGGAAAAATCCAGGACATAGCTGGAGGCCACAAGCCAAAGACAAAGACGGAAAGGAAGGACAAAAGCCAGAAATGCTGAGCAAACGAGCGAGAACGCCTGTGGCCATGACAGCTTTTTCAGAAGAGTTGTAAATAAATATTTATGACCGGCAGCAATGGAATTAATCGCATGCATGTAAAAGACAATTGTAATTTACTGATAATAAATATTAGATGTCCTGCTCCGATTCCGATTCCAAATCCGATACCGAGTACTAAGCCCACGGGCCAGAGCCCTGGCACGATATGTTTTTGTACATTTGCCTCACTAATTACCAGCTGCATTATGCATAAACTACGACGGGTCGCATAAATCAAGTGCGGGTCCTAGCAGAAACTTCTATATCCCAGTCCCAATCCCAATCCACCAGCATTTGTTATGGCCCGAAAGAGACGCCTTGTTTTCGTTGCATTTGCTGGCCGGTGTGTTTGCTATTAATTAAGTTGGAAATAGCTACACGCAAAAGCACTCTTAGGCGACTATTTTTGGCCCCGCATGCATGATGGCCGGCGAAAAGCAATTAAAACTGCGCGCTCGCATTCCGAGTGCCTGCAACAAAAAAGGAGAAAAAAAAGTAGCAAAATCGAGGTGCCTAATGGCCGGCCAAACAGTTGCAGGTGCCGTTGCACAGTTGCAGCTTGTTATCGGCGAGGGCGAAATGTGTTAAATGCCGGCCACGCCCCGCCAAAAAAAAAACAAAAAATAAAAATTGAGGCGCAATCCAAAGGCTCTTCACGCTTAATTTACAAAGCTCATGCAAGAGCGGGCGGTGCACGCGGCGTATGCGCAATGCGCCCGTGTACATGTGATATGTAATTTTTTTTAAATATTTGCACGCACTCAACACTGACCTGGCGTATGTGTGCGTTTGCCTGTAAATACAGAAATTTTAATTACAGTGTAATTAGCAACACGAAACGCTCAGGAGCAAAGGAGCGTTAAAAAGGCAGACTGGGGTCGGAGAAACACAGAGTTTCCAAAGGGAGCGAGCTGCGTGAAAAGACCCGACAATATATTCAAATCAAACACTGTCTGGCAGAAGCGGCGTCATTATGTGGGCACAGACAGGCGACAGTCAAACAGAGAGCAGATCCATACAGCCCGCCAAGTCAGGAGCCAAGGAAATCCAGAAAAGGCAACACCAACGATGGCTGGCAACGAAATACCCTTTTGTGGAGGCTTTAAAAAGCGTTTGTTAGATTAAATTAGCTGTGGAAGAAACATATATTTTAAGATCTCAACATTATAAAAAAATAGGTTCTTTCCCATTAAAATATTGGTACTAAACTTTCCAGGATGGGTAAGAAAGGAAACCTCTATTTGTATTTACCAAATTACTTCTATCAATGGTTTGTTTTGCTTTGATTAATTTATATATTAAATAAAATAAATAACCTAAGAAATCAGTTAATAGAAAAATCTGAGAGCCATTTAAGCTATTCCAAAGGTGCTGCCAACAATCAAGCCAGCAGCTGCTCATCCGGCAAACAAAGCCTGCAGTGGAGCGTGCTCATTGAGTGCTTCGCTATTTGACGTCCTGTGTCCTGTGCTTTCCTGGCTGCTTTCTTCATTCCCTGGTCTTCAACTCCCAGGATCCCATCTCCATTCCGATTCCCTGACTGCCGCTTCCGCTGCTACTCCTGCTGCTTCTGGCATCCCTGCTGAGGTCCCGTGTTCGTGGCGTCGCGACAATCTGCTGAATCTCGAGTACTTTGGCATGTCATTCGCATTTTAGAGCAGCTAAGCTCCAGTGATAAGCAGCGAAATTAGATTGAATGAAGGTGCAGCGGCTCCAGGATGAAGCTGGATGAGGTCGGTCCGGGGTTAACAAGCATCCTGGCTTGTTGTTGTCACAATTGGCAGGGCAGGGCGGGGCAGGGCAGGACATGCCACCCCCCGCAGATCCCGGGCAAAAAGTCGCAACCCTCCCTCACTTATTTCAATTATTTCGCTTTGCTGCTGCGCTTTAAATATTTATCAATCACAGGAGTTTGTTTGGCGTTGTTCACCCCAACGCAAAAATTGCAGCCTTCGTGTGCTTTCAATTTGCGTTCCAGCCTGAGATCCCGTCCGACTTCTTGCCGGTACGTAAATCAGCCCCATATCCAGGCCGTGCCCAACATTCTTGGCTTATTGTTTTCCGCAACTTTTGGCGGCTTAGTCGTCAGCCTCTGTCTCTGCGCTGTGGCCTTGAGCTAAGCCCTTGCCGCTTTCAAGGAGCTGCTGGTGGTGGTGGTGGTTGGTTCTCCCCCTCAGACAGAATACCTCATTTTCCACTCATTAATAAATTTATGCAGTTCACTCGGCGACTCCGCATTGCGGACTCCGCAGCTATGTTTATTAGCCACATGAAATATGATGTACTTCAACCCCCAGTGCCGCCTGTCTGTGTCCTTTGTGCCCGTGTAGCATACCTTGTGCCGCATCGCACACGCCCCCGTAACGAAGTTACAGGTGGAAAAGTGGCGCCGCGTCGAGTTGAAGACCTAATAGGTAATGATGGGGCATATTAGTTGGACGAAAAATATACTTTTAATATATTTAAGTTCAGTTATTCAAGTAAGAAGCTCGTTACTGGACTTTGTTTTATAAAATATAAATAAAATATATAAAATACCTAAGAACCTATACTTCCTTGTTATAATTTCCATAAAACCCCTGATGATATCTCCTTACTGGAGTTCCAACTGACTGTTGCTCCCCCGATTCACAAAGCGAGTGCGGCTTCAAGGGGGCGGGTCTGAGCGCACTTTTACTTCAGTTTGAACTTAAGCACTTCCTGTTTGATCGGAAGCGCCTCTGGGGAAATTGAAAAAGGCACTTCAGAGCCGGCGTCGGTGAAAAAATTAAGTACAATATGGAGCACAGAACACGGAGCCCGGTAGGACCAAACAGAACAGAGCGGACCAGAACCAAACAGACAGACAGGACGGCACAGGACAAGACGGCTTGTTAGCAGGTAGCTAACCATTCAGGTGTGCAGACCTGCCAGGATGGGGTCTCCCTCAAAAATTATATGTAATATGCTCTGTCTCCCTGAGTGTGTGTGCGTAGTTCATTGAGAGCCTTGAAGGACGAAAATGTTGCCTTGTTATTTGTCGGTCTGCGTGTAGGTGGATGCCTTCTTGTTTTACATTTTGGCCCAAGGAAGTATTAAGTTTGCTGAGCAGGAAGCTTGTAAGGAAGCGCAGGTGATTTGCCAAATAACCATCGCTCCCCCAACCGCAGCAAGCCAATCTCCCTGGCAAATGACGGCCTAAATGGCCACGAAAACAAGGCAACAAAATACAGCGATAATAATATCAACCGCAAATGGGGGCACATAAAAAATAAATCTATGCCATTATGTCTTTATTAACTGGCACATCCACAGTCGGAGGCCAAAACTCCCGCTCGTGTCAACTATTCCGCACACATGCCACCTATGCTTCGGGTTATTAAAAAGATTTGTCCCTTTGACTCTGCGGACATGGTCAGCAATTTGGCAGCGTCTTAATGGCCGCAATTGTGACAACTGTCTGCCGTTGTCCTTGTTTGTCCTTTGCATTACGCTTTGACACTTGACGGAGCTTAGGCTCGATTGCTATGACAGTGGAGTGGGTGTGGAGTGCGGAGTGGAGTGGTCCTGGGTCCTGTTTTCGGCAGGGGGCATTCATCCATGTGCGGCATAAATGTATTTAATGGTCAGCAAATATGAAGTTAACGGCTTAGTTCCTACATCGGAATTATCGCTCAAAGCTTTAAGGATTACACAGGACCTGATACTGTGAAAATTAAACGGCTTGTACTTACTTTATTTGAGGAAAGTCGAACTATTCCTATATGCTGAGGGTTTAAAGAGGAAAATGGTTAAAAATGTTGGAGGAAAGCAGGAAATACATCAAATTAATAAAGATTTCTTTATTTATAAACTTTAGGAAATTTAAGGAAGTTAGACTGCTGTTTGGAAAGCTAGATTAACCCTAAAACCCTCCTCTTAAGTTATATCTCTTAAAGAATCGTCTTACTTCTCTATTCACTCGATGATTTATTTTCTTGCTAAGAATATATCCTTTTGTCTGAGGCTCTGGACTCACCTTGCTGTTACCGCATATTCAAATTCCATTTAAGTTTTTTCATTACAGTCGCGAAAGGAGTCTGCCGCCTAAGGATTTCGCTCTGTTTTCCATTTACTGTCCTGGAATCCCGCGAAAGGAGGTGGAGATGGGGCGGAGATGACAGGACCATTTCAATTCTTGTTTTCATTTCCGTTCTTAATTTAACAATAATACAAATTTATATTCGCATTTTTACTCCGCCAGCCGCAAACGAGGCAGGAGAGAATGCAACAAAGTTTTCTGCTGCTCTGTGTCGCCTTTTCTCGTCCCGCTTTTCCCAGCTTTCGCTCTGATAATTGTGTTCTGCTACGCTTTTCCGCTGCGCTACAGTTGCATTTACTCGCATTTTGCTGCATTCTTTATGCAAATGCGCATCAAATTACATGGGAGCCAAGTTTGGAAAGCTCCTAAGGCCCCCTAGTCGTCCCTTTATGCGTTTTTATGGCACGTGACGCAGTTGCTCGCCTTGACTTGTTGCAAAGAGGGCCGGGGAGCAGGGAGCAGAGGACCAAAGAGGCAAAGGACCAGGCCAGGATTCGCCTCAAAGTGGCTCCAACTGGCTGCAATTGGCATGCAAATGTACGACATCGATTAAAATTTTATTACACGCCATGTTGCAAACGGGGGCTCCGACATGCCAGGGCAATAAATCAAGCCGAGTTTACAGGTAAAGCCAAAGAAAATTGTCAGCTGACAAGGAGGTGGTGCTACGGTGGTTTCAGACCCAAATAGCTCCAGCTCCTGCTCTCGCTCTCGCTCTCCCTTCTGCTCCTGCAGACAGTGAACGAAATGCGACAGCAAGGAGCTGCTCTAAGCACATCAAATGTGGGATTTAAAATGCCAAACACAGCAGAAACAACAACCAAAGTAAAGGGTCCTGTACCTGCTCTGTGTATCCTTCACTGGGGGAAAAACAACAATTAAAACAAATATAAATGTTTAGCGGAAAAACAAGTTAATCTTTATTTTATTTATAATTTAATTAAGTTGTCATTTTGTTAGTAATTTAAAAATAAAAACCCATTTGCCCAATAAAGGATCAAACATCATTACTCTTTTCCCCGAGTGCACCAACGTTCGTCCTCGTGGTCCTCGTCCTGTTCATCCTGCTTTGAAGCAGACACTTGATGGCGGCACTCTTAAGGTAATTGAATTGAGTGAAATGTTGTCGCTCCCGTTGTTGCACTTTTTTGTTTTTGTTGCCGTCGATGAGACGGATATTTAGAAGGCGATAGAACAGGACAAGATTGGAGAGGACAGCCATGCGGCAGCACCAGGAGGATAGGACGGCGTGGACAACGCAACATCGTCGCTGGCAAGGACAAATATTTAATAGCTGCTCGTAAAGGTAGCCCGGGCAGGATGCAACATTACGGCCAGCATATTTTTACTATATTCAATTTAATTTTGTCAATGTGAAATCGAGAGCTGGAGCAGGAGCATCAGGTGGATCGGAGTGAGGGCTCTAGCCCCCAGCTGGGATTTTGTTTACTTTGTATGCGGATCAGCGATAGGGAATTGGATGCATCTCAGTTGGGATTACCCGGAGGATAGAACCAGCCGGCTGACAGGGTCAATGATTGGATGGATTCCGTCGAAGAACTGGTGAAAATCTCTTTGGTTTTCACTCTCCGCACATTTATCTCAATTCCGGGAATCATCTTGAGCTTCTGTGGAATTTTCACTGTGAGAAAAGTAATGGGAAATCTTCATGGTATAGTATTAAGTGGTTATTGATCGATTTCTTTTTCTTATCGTATTTTCTGCGTGTGCAGACTGCCAGACAGACAGACACAACAGCTGAAATAATAACAACATCGTGTACTATATAATGAGAGCTAGGCAGAATAATAAATATTTAACAATAAACGAGCGCATAAACAAGGCAAGTTCGGACAAATCAAATGGGTAATTGAAGCAGCTCATGTATGAGCTTCGTACCTGGCATCCTTCGCTTATAAATAAAACATGGCTGCGGATATGTGGGCAGGAGCTAGCAGAGCTGGATGTTGAATGGCCATCCGAACTCAAAAACAACACGGAGCAAAGAAGCAAAAAACGGAATGCCAGGGGACAAGTACCAGGATCTGAGGTCACCGGTCGGCGGGGGAGGGCTGAGGCATTGGGTCTGCGCCGGGCACATGTTGGGCACATGTACACCAATTATACGGGTTATTATTTTCTCAGAACTTTGGGGCAATTGGAGGCGGATGGGGATGAGGAACAGTTTCCAGCCCGGGGCTAAAGATTTTCAATTTTTGCTAATCTCAAATGAATATACAAGACCGTGGCCTGCGGCAGCAAGTGGCAGGAGCCAAGCAATTGTTGGGAGGATGAAACTGGATGCCGAGGTTGGGGGTTCCGGCTTCGAGTCCTACAAGACACGCTCCGTACTCTCCGGCATACCGGCACTCTGGCACTCTGGCACTCTGGCACTCTGGCACTCTGGCACTCTGGCACTCTGGCACTCTGGCACTTTGGCACTTTGGCATTCTGGTATTCGAACATGCACAGACAGTTGCCGTAAAATGACAAAACAATTTATGCCACATGCATGGCGAAAATCGAATTTAATTAGAAAATTGTTGTGGCCAAGCCGGGCGAGGACTGCAGTTGAAGGCGAGCAGGATATGCACGTATCACAGGATGTGTTGCGGTATTGGCCGTCCGTACACAATTCCAATTTACCGCCGCCGCCCTCCCTGCAGGACTGCCCACCTACCTCCCTCTTTGCAGATCGAATCAAATGGGGAGGAAAAAATATAACAAAAATGGAAAATAAAATATCTTCAATTTATTTTGACAACGACGACGAGTGGAAATAAAACACAAATATTGCAGTAAAATGAAATTAGAGCGACGCATCAAAGGCATATGCCGAAAAATATATATAATTTTTAATGGATTTAGTGGCCAAAGAAAAATGTGTGAAATGCAATGAAACTATTTCGAATATCGAAAATATTCGCAAAGCCGAAACTGAACCGAAAACTATTTGTGTTGTCACGTACACGCGGCCAGCTCGGAAAGATTTTCAACCAAAACAATTTTCCTACGTGACCGTAAGGAGAAATATCTCCAGATTGAGTGTGTGTGTGGTCAGCATCAGCGGTCAATTGCACGTAAAGAAAAACCACAAATTGAAAGGAAATAATGCAGAGCGATTAGCGAAAAGTAATCACAAGGAGCGCTGTGCGAAATACGTTACCAAACTAGCAATTCAGTCGGACGGGTTGTGCACATTTGTGGGTGTTTCCCTTGTGGGGAAATGTGAGCCTGATTTTAATTTTAGATATTTTAAAGGGTTTATGGTGAGCTTATCATGTAATTTTAAACAATAAACAATTCATTTTACTAGTAAATTTGTTAGAACTCCCTCTGATTGGCCTTTAACTACTCACTATTCAACTAACATCGAGTTTGGCATCAATCTGAATCAAAGCTAAGCCATATATTTATAGTTAATATCGCATAAAACCAGAGACATGGCACTAAAATCCTGCTAATATAAGACATGTCCATGAAGGCAGCTTTCGGAGTGATCAGCTCTTAGCCAACTGTTCCACCGTTTGTTAATATTGCTAAGCTCTCACGGCAGCGGAAATTGCTTTGTGCCCTTTACTCCAAATGCTGCAATAAACATCGAAAGCCGTCCGAATGCCAAACGAGCCAGCAGTTGGAATTGGAGAGGGCCAAGGATATCAGTGCTGTTAAGATGATATTTTAAAGCCAAAAGGATCAAACGAACAAGTCCAAAAATTAGTCAAAAGAATGTTAAGTATAAGAAAGTAATTATTTGTTTAATAAAATAAGTATAATTAGACCTACAAATAATTAGGCTATAGTCCTCCGAGCGCAAGCAAACGTATACGTTATTTCCTATTAAATACCTCAGTACCCTGTAAGGATATAAAAATGCTTTCTCAAGTAAAGAAAAAAATGAACATCACTGATTTCCTGGCAGTGCCAATTTTCAACTCCTCTCAGCTGTCAGCTCTGGACTCCCAGCTACCAGCTACCAGCTAAGTGTTCCCTGCTCTGTCCAGTCCCTGAGCCGGGAGAAAAAGGACACAACAGGAGTGGCCGCACGCTGAGCCACTGACTCTGGGGCCAACACAATGGGAGAACACGGCGGAAGCGCACAATAAATTGCTTATTTATGGCTTAGCTTTTGGCCATAAGAAACACGCTGTTTTTATTGTTTTTAATCAACTCGAAAAGATTTGGCGAAGCTTATAAAATAGACGCAGTGCACACGGCGATGGATGGGCTTCCGGTTGTAGTTGCCTTTTTGGACAGGAAATAATTTTTTGCTTCCCGTTTTCCTATCTCCCTCAATTCCCGTTTTCAAAAGGCCAATTCCCCCGAATTGGCCACTAATGCCCGAAGGCCACGTCGCCAGGAATTTAAATTTATGACTGTTTTAAAGTTTGGAGGACAAGTTGGCTTGAGGGCCTTTGCCAACTGTGAGTACGATGCCGTGCTGTGTTCCCTTTACCAACTTTGTGGCTTTGTTGGCCCAGCAAAATGGTGGCAACAACAACAACAACAAATGGGCAACGCATCAAAGGCAGCCATTGTTTTGTTGTGCGAGTGTGCCAGGGTGAATGTGTGCGTATGCGCGTGTGTTTACACATTTATGCATTTTATTCAGTTAGTTATTTATCTGTGCAGCCTGGGACAAAGTTGTTCCGCACTCGCAAACAAAGGCGGCCAGTTAGATGGGCGTGGTCGCAGGACCTGCCAGCTAATCGCCTTTGTGCAGGAACCTTTTGCATAGCTTCCACGATTCCTTTCTAATGTAGGTGGTACACGGCGCAAAGGATTGGATTTAAGGTGAAGAGTATTTTTCATGTTATAATAGGGATAATTTTAATTAAATATATTATTTTAAATATTTACCAATTATATTATCTGTCTATTACCCTTTCAAAATATAATTGAGCCTGAAAAGTGATCAAATTTGGGTTTTATGTAAGCCGGAATTCAGTCCAGTGTATCTCTTGAATAATCATATATTTTAAGTTAAGAAGCTTATAGATCGGAAATTTAAGCTCCTAAGAATCTATTTATTCTCTTGGTAAAATAAAATCAAACTCACTCTCTTTTCATTGCAGTGTAAGTAGTTTTACATAGCGAGAGCAACCACTCAAATGATTAATTAAAGCACCGCAGGGCGCTGCCTGTTTCGTCCGCTCGTCCTTCTCTCCTTCCAGCATGCAAATGGCAGCCAAAATGAAGTGACTGCAGCAGACACAGATAGCTAAGGGGAAGGGCGGTTGTAGGGCGGCACTGGAAGGGGGCGGGCGGATTTATTTACTTTGCGTTTTCGACTGCAAACAATTTACGAAATAATTTAACGCTTAATAAAGGGCCAAATCTAATAAACCTTTGAGCTCTTGCGGCAGCCACTCGACTTGCCTAAAAAGTATGCACTGCGATGTAATTGCATTTTCCCGGCTTCTGCTGTTGTTTTTTCCAGTTTTCCCTCTTTCCGTGCCGCCTCGTCCTTGTTGTTTTGGACTGCTTGTTCGCCGTAAATGTTGGTTAATTTAACTTTCGTAAATTATGCATCCTTGCCGAGCATTGTTCTCTCCTCAGCTATGTCCAGGTCCTGGCTGCAGTGTGTTTTGGCTGTTTGAAAATTTAATTTCTGGCCAACTATAGAGAGACGGCCAACAATAGTGCGTTGGCCGTGACTAATTTAGTGCTAATTTTGCACGCATTATGCGCAATTAGATTATTAATGGAAACATTTGTTCGACAATTATCAGCAGGCACGCGAAAATTTTAATTAAAATGCTTCACGTTTTTTTCCTCCCCCGGAAATTACGTTTTTGGTGCATTGATTAGCTCATTAGCTGCTGATTAAAATCGCTGCCAATAAAACAGCCAAAATGTTTTTAATTACCCAGCGATAAGTGATATTAAAAATTGAAAAGCCCCATAAAAATGCCCAGGACTCATACGCGTTAATTAAATATCTCCGACTTCAACAAAAAGGCCATAAAATCCAAAAGAAACTTTTAACAGTGCCATTAATCCGCTATGGCCAAAAGGAAACATGGTAAGGGCGTCAGTTGGCCATTATCAAAAGTCAGCCTACTCATTAGCGGCTGCTGGTAAAAGAAAATCCTGCAAATATCCAGCGAGCTGTACACCGCACATTCCGGCGCACAGGTGAGCTGCACCTGCCATTGCAGTGCAGCAGCAGTAACATAAGATTCGCTTAATTAAACAGACAAACCGAGGCGGGGCAGGAGTGCCAGCTGCATGAACAGCCCGCGGCGGAAGCAAGTGCGGGGCAGCCGTCGCAAGGATACGGCAGGAGTTGGAGTCAAAGTGGTGGCTACTTTGTGGCGCCGTCAGCGCCCTGCAAGCGAAAAATGGTGAAAAGGACATCAAGGTGTACCCTTTTTTGTTTCAGAATATGAAAATAGTTTAAAGATTAATTAAGATTTCTGATTTATACAATTTGTTTTAATCAATATTTAAAAAAAATTTAGGTTTGGGCATTTCGAAAATAAAATAAAATAATTATTCTCCACAGAAATCTTTGCTTATAATTAGCAGTATAGAAAATAATATCTAATATTTATGGAATTCTATGAACATAACTTTTAATTAACAAAAGGAAATAGTACATTCTGTATTCACAGAGTCAGGATCAAGAAAGGGTATGGGCAGTGGCATCATTATACAAAATAATCGCGGCTTACGCAGTGTGTCCACTTTCGGGCATCGCCAACAATGCGAAAATCCTGCTGCGTTCCACCGCTCCGTCCCTGCTGCTCCATCTGTACGTTTTTGTCTAATGGCTTCCGGTGCACACACACACTCGCACACACGCATTCACGCACGGCTGCTCAGCGCCGCGAATCTTTGTTTTGTGCAACAACAACTGAGCGCACATCCGCTTTAGCTTCTGTTCCATGTTTCTTTTTTCTCCCGCCGCGATTTTTGTTTCCATTTCTGGTCGTGATTCCGATTCTGGGCAATACTTCTGACTCCTGTCTCTGTGGTTGTGGGCTTTCGTGCCGCTGACGGCCTTTCAGAATTTCCAAAACTTATCCACATTGGCGTCGCAGTTTTTCTTGTATCATCGCATTGTTCTGAAAACAGAACTGACTTTCCACATAATGGACAGCCGGGTTGCACTTGGAACTAAGAGCATTCCGCAGCTTTTTGCCGGCGCCCGCAGCTCATTGGATTCTGGGAGCAGCCTTTTGTTTTCCAATTTTCCGCTTCCCAAGTGGCAGCCTTTGCTGTACGCATTTCGAGTGCCAGCACCGTGGTTTCCTAGTTGACCAATGTCAGGGTATGGGGGAAATCCTTTTCATTTGCCAGCGGGACTGCCCGATGGTGCTTAAGAGTCGCATCTTTTTGTTGACAGTCTTTGCCTGAACTTTGCCCCTTGAATGCAGTTCGAAAATGTTAGGATTTCATTTGCTCTTTTCAGAGATCTTATAGTTTAGACAGCTGTCTTTATAAGTTAAGATCAAATTATTGCAATTTTATACATTATTAATATTTTAAAATTATTCTTAAGTATTTTTTAAGTAAAATTCCTTATAAATTTTGCTTCCCTTCCTTAAATTCAAATTATTATCTTCCTAAAACCCAAAAAAACTCGACTTTAAGGGATCTCCTTAAAGTCATCCAGAAAAGCACCCCTGCTCCGTGGCATTTAATCAATTTTATGGCCAAGAAAAAAAGACTCATACCGCTCGAGGTATCCTTATTTTTTCTTGTTTCTTTGCTATTATTACATTTGCTTTTGTTGGTTAAAAAATGCAAATTTATACATAGCCCAGCCGGCAAGTGGAGCCCCGTAGACATTTGCTTGATTTATGCACCAGCTGATGACGCTTCAATGGAGCAGCAAGCGAGTCCATAATCAATTAGCAAGTGCCACGGGTTCGGAGCCGCAGAATCAGCGGTCAGGAGGACGATGATATGTCGAGGAATATGAATTCCCGTGACCTGTGAGTCACCGAGTCACCGGCGCAGACACATTAACTATAAATCCACGTTAATTTAGCGCGGGAACGGAGAGATTTGGATGCGGATCCGGAACCGGATAGGGCCATAAAGAGCCACCTCACGCCCGCTCAGCTGGCACGTGCAGTTGCATAAGTTTATCAAACGCGGCCAAAAAACAGTCAGCAGGGGTGGCAAGGCGGCGGCGGTGCAGAGGGCGACGAGTGCTTAACGGTAAAGATAAACTGCGCACGGGGCACAAATAATGTCTGGAGATGAAATTAAGCCGCAAAAGTAAATCACGACGCGCGATGCGCACGAAATGTAAATAAGCCATGGCAGGAGAATCGTCCTAAGAGTGGGAATGAAATGCACTGGGAAAAAGGATAGCGGATAGTCATAGTGATTTCGTTTTTTAATTCCAAAAAGCAGGATAATCTTAAGGAATCCTAAAGCTAGAGCTGAGTGATTTCAATTTTTTAATAAATTAAAAAGAATACATCTCCTAAAACATAGATTTAGTTTAACTCCTCTTCTAGCTTTATGGTTTTCTGAATTCCTTTACCTTTGAGTCCTTCCCTTTCCTCAGTGTCTCTGCTGCTGCTGCTGCTGCCGGCAATGTTGATGATGGGCCTCGCTCAATAATTTAGAGAAACTGCAAAGCCACCATGGGCCATCCTCAAGCTTCAGGGGCATCAGAATCAGAATCAGGACCAGAATCAGCACCATCAACGGCACACCTTGCCGGGTGTTTGGGCCTGTTTTGGGAGACCGCCGCCTTTCAAATATTTATGAGGCAGCAACAGTAACAGCAACAGACACAACAGTTGCAAGGGCTGAGTGGCTCGGGAACTTTAGTGATTATTACTGACGTGGTTACGTGACTGTTTTGGAAAGTGCCGAAAATGCGGCACGCGGGACTTTCGCCGCACTTTCCCCCCGACTCCTGGCCAGCTGCAAACACACACATTATTAACAAGTTTTGTGTCTCGACTCTGATTTCTGAGGCGGAGTCATAAAAATAAATCCACTAGCCGGGCGGCAAATCGGAGTGAAATATTTATGAACACGCCGCCGCCTGGAATTTAATGTGAAATTGCTGTAAAGTGCCATCAGCGCTATCAGCGCGGCATTTAACACTAATTCATAATAAGATGTCGTTGACAGTTAACCCGGCACCGGTCCAAGCTGACAATGAAATTTTTACGCGTTGTCGTGGTCGTGTCCTGCCGTTGTCCTGGCTTCTGCCAGAAAGTGATGAAGGCAGCCGCCGCAGCAGCAGCGGCAGCCCGAAAACTTTTATCCCGGCCAGGCCCCAACAATTTTTTTCTATATATATTTTTTTATGGCTCCTCACCTCTTTGTGTGCTGCGGTTCTTTCGGTTTTGTCCTTTGGCTTTGTCGCGTCTCTGGACGTTTGTTTTATGTTGTCTGTCTATGTGCGTTGCCTTATTTTGGTTGAGGGGGAATGGCGGATGGCGGAGACGGAGGCGCTCCTGGCTTGTGCTGCGGAAAGCTGTCATAAGCAGATAAGCTGCCGCAATAAGCCCGAGCCGGGATATATTTGCCCTGATTTACGAGACTCGCTTTTGCATATGGTAATCACAGGAGACCCAGAGCAGTCACGGAGCTGAGCGAGCAGGAGGATTGTCGGGGGTGTCGTTCAATGAACCTTCGAAATGGAAAATAAAGCAGAATTTGGGTTGCATTTATACAGGAAAAAGGATCTTTTGACATGGGATATCAGCAGATCGAAAAAGCAGAAATTCTTTTCTACATTTGAATATATTTTCTGGTAACGCTACAAGTAAATTTAACTCAAATTGTAACCACAAAATTTGTGTTGATATGAAAACCAGTCCCTTGGGTGCTCGAATATGTTTTCATATTCACCGCATCCAAATAGAAAGGACGCCTTGATGCTCCAACAATGTTACAGATCCTCTATTATCTTGCCATTTTTCTCTTGACTTTTGGCCATTTCCCCTGAAGTGTTGAAAGCTGGGACTAAGCCCGCAGTCTCCTGTCCCCCGGCTTCCTTGGCATTGTCCTCGCGGTGGCTGTTGCTTTTGTTGTTGCTTTCGCTGTCAGCGTTAGCGCAAAAATTAAATTTAGATTTAATAGCCTGCAACCAGGCGGCGGCGAGGGTAAGTGCGCAGTTTTGCTCGCATTTTGGAGCGGTGTTTGGTGCTGCACTCGATGCGCCAAAAGGTGGAGCCAAGCATGAAATTTAATCAACAAAGTGCAGCAAGTTTTTATTCTTTTTGTGTGTGTGTGTGGATTTTTTGTTAAGCTTTTGTTTTAGCTGCTCGCTGTGAAATTGTGTTTGTTGCCGACGTTGATGCTGTTGTTGCACGGCTCTGCTGTGGCAAGCAGCCTTAAATATATGTGTCGCCGGCATGCTTTGTTCTAATACGGTTTGCGTTTTTTGTGCAAGTACAAGTCTAAGCATATTGTGCATATCCCGACCAGCTTTCAGCCAATTTATTTATTAAATTCCCCGCGATTCCACCCTGACACTTCTGGTTGCCTTGGCGCCGCATTCGTGCATCTCGATTTACATTTGCCCCAGCACCCCTGCCCCTTGCTCCTTGCTCCTTGCTCCCAATTAAATTGGATTAAAAATTCCATTTTCCCGCTTTTCACAGCACCATATGGGTGCGAGTGTTTGCGCCAATAGCCATTGAATCTTTGTATCCCGGAGCCTGGAGCTCACTTGCTAGCTTGCAGCTAGTTACGTGCGCGGTCTAATCAGAAGGGTAACTGCATGGCATTTTCGCGTCCATAAACAAATCCTGCGAGGGGCTTCCGCCGGAGCACTGCCTTCGAGGAGCACGCGCCCAGATCCTGGAAGCACAAAAATGACTAACGCTGCTCTGCTGGCTGTATAACTAGTATTTCGTCGAGAGGAAAACGGGTAGCGCCCAGTGAAGCGGGGTGTGTGTGTGTGCAACATCGAGTTTTGTTGGTTTTTAATTAACTTTTGGCTGCAGGATACAACATATTGTGGAAATTAACGTTCACACATACACTCGTCCGCAAACACAAACACATGCATGCTTGTGTGTTGGTTACTTGGCTTGACACGCCCAGTCGCCCACAAAAGGCCAAAAGTCATAGCACACAAAAAGAAAAAAGAAAAGACATTATTTTTATTTATTAAATTAATTGATGTGAGATTTTTCTAAAATATTAAACTTACGGATTAACTTTTATTCATTTATTGTGATACTAAATATATATTTCGAATAACTCAAGCTCAAGAAAGACTGCGCCATGTAAAGCCTGCAAAAAGAGGAAATACTTTTCCTTTAAGATTGTAGCTAATATTTAAATCTTCTTAACTGTGTAGAATTTTTCCGCTCAGTGCCTTTATGTTTGTAAGAGCTGCTCGGAAAGTTTGTAGTGAGTTTTGTTATTTTGGCCGGTTTTTGCCTAAGAAAAACAAAAGTATAAATTGAGTTTTGTTCACTGCAGTTCATGGTTCATTGGGCGAGTCAAGTGATTGGAAATCAAAACTATTAACCCATGGCAAGTGAAGGCTACGAATTGAATTCAATTACCATGGACCAAGGGCCAGGGGGAAACAAGCGGGGATGGCCAAGACCGAAATGTCATTACAACGCAATTAATTGCAAATTCCCTTAGTTACATATGCTGGCAATCAAAACTTTAAATTTATTTTCGCCACACACAAATATGTCAGAGGGTTCTTGCATTTTTTTTGAGTTGGAATTGCGGTTGTTTCCCTCCGTCGGCTGCCGTTGTTGGTTGTTAACTTTTGATGTTTTAATACACTGCAATTAGGGAGTCCGAGAGCCGCGGCAGTGAACAAATTGTAACAGAAACTGCAATAATTTTTAACAACATGCAACGCCAAAGGGACGATGATGAACGGCGGCCGGTTCACGGGGCGTATGAGCAATGGCCGGGCATTAAAGCGCGTCCACGGGGCGTATGCGTCCTTGGTCCTTTGCTTCGGAGAAAC
Source organism: Drosophila mayri (assembly GCA_008042485.1). Taxonomy (NCBI): domain Eukaryota; kingdom Metazoa; phylum Arthropoda; class Insecta; order Diptera; family Drosophilidae; genus Drosophila; species Drosophila mayri. The sequence continues at coordinate 246,944 of VNJN01008025.1, forward strand.
AAAATAACCACGGAATGGAACGAATTTTGCGCTGATTTGCTGCGGTCTTCGCTGACGGAAATGTTTTAGCTTTGCGAAATTGTTTTCAGTATTTGACCATCCCCCCAAGCTCCTCTCTCCACCCCGTCGCAACTTAGTTGCATTTGTTTCTCTGCATGCTCCTCATGTTTGCATTGTTTTTTGGTCTTTTTGTTAATTTTCTTCTATTTTCATTTGCCACAGAAAATATTTATATTAGTTATTGTTATTGTTTCGGCGGCCGTTGTTTCGTTTTATTTTTTTGTTGCTCAGCGCGAGTTTCATGTTTGCATTGTAGTTGCCGTAGTTGTGCAGCAAAAGTTAATTAATTGAGTTTTGCAAACTTTCAGCTATAACATAAATTTAAATTGTACAACAGCAGCAGTAGCTCTGATTTGCCGGTTTGCCGGGTATTCCTGGTCCTGTGATAAGGCGGCTCCCTTGTAGCTTGGCAGGGTATTTGCGCCCTCGACTGCATTCGCCGGCCTGACATCCATGCAATTTATTTGCCCAGCTCGTGTTGTTTATAAAATTGCAATTTCCGTACTCAACTTGAACTGCAACTGCAGTCATTTAGGGGCACTTGATGGGCCCTAAAAAGTTTTGGGGCCGCGGAGTTATGGCGCTGCTTGTGCGAATTTATGAGGCGTCGCTCTTGACCACCAAGCGAAAGTTGAGCGGAACAGCGAAACAAATTTGCGTTAACCACATAATCATTGCGTCTTTTTGCTAAAGTGCGTTGGCATTGCTCATACGCCGCATCAGCCCGTCACCGGAAATCCCAATTTATCGCTTCCAATACCCAATGGGTGGGGGGGAGGTTGTGCTGCATGCAAAACCCATTAAAGGCATTACCCGGCCGCCATTTTTCTCAGCCTCGCTCCTCAGTCCTCTCTCAATACTCTGGCTGCTGTTTTTATTTACTAGCCTCCTCTATGATTCTTTTCTTGCTCGTATTCGTCCTTTTGCGCTTGTGGCAAATTAAAAACGATAAATTTGCACTGCGCATACGAGTGTGCGAGGCGTATGCATTTCCCCGAGCTGCGACTTCCGGCTGCCATAGACGGATCCGCGTGCATCAGCCGCCAGCTTGAGTAGGATTCGGATACGGATGCGGATGCGGAAGGGGATCAGGTTCCGGGTCTGGGTCTGGGTCCGGGTCCTGCCAAATAAAGGGTACCACCGAGGGGCCACAAACAAATGGCCAAATAAAAGCAACGCTCCAGCGGCGGAAATTGCTTTGCATTGTCAGGGCTGTCGGTGTGGCATGGCCCGAGGTTCGAGGGTCGTGTGTCGAGGTCCTGTGTCCTGTCCGTGCTTCCGAAAAGCTCGCGCGACAAATTTTTAAGTCATGACTGCACAATAACAATAAAACAAACGATGGCCGGCGAGCAAAGTATTCTTAAGCCCCGTCGTCGCTCGACCGCCGGTTAGTGGTCAGCGTATGCGGGAAATAAATTCGCGCGACTTTTCGGCCGGCAAGTGCCACACATAAATTCTAAATGCATCCGCCAGCCAAAGGAATTGCGGAGAATTTCAGCGGCAACAACAAGGACGAGACGGTACATTGTGGAATTTCAATTGTAAAATGCCTGTCGAGCGGGAAAATTACTCTGGAGCCGGCGCATGAAGATATCCCCTGGCCGGAAATTGCACATCTTTATCCAATTTATATTCATATTTCCTTAATTGCCCGATTGCGGCTGGCAATAGATTTTTATGCCAGCCATAAGCAAGGCTTATCGGCATGCCAGACCGAAAGTCGAGTCAAATTTCCGCCTTGCATGCCCGCCTGTGTATATGTATTTGCAATTCCCTTATTGCAGGGCCAAATATTGATATATAAAAACATGGCTCATGGCATAGATTTAGCTAAAACCCCGGTCATGCCGCAAAAAAACGAAGCCAAATGCGTTGCCAACATGGCAATAACAGCAAGAACAGTAGGCCAGAAAAAACAACAGGGCAAACAAGGCAATTACAAAGTGCCAAAATGGCACAAGCCATAACAGTCCCGGTCATCTAAGCCCACCCCCCGAAACCCCAAAAACAAATAGCCAAAGCCATTTCAATGTATTTAGCCGGGTTCGGTCCACATATGCATAGCCATCGACCCCACGGACCCACGGACGAGCCACTGGAACCACGAACCCATGGACCCATGGACCCGTGGACCCATGGAAGCTGCTGCGGCTTTTGCAACTGACTCTGGCAAACTGTCATCAATTTGGCGACTCGCCGGCGCTGCAGCAGTGTGTGTGTGTGCACTGGGAAAAATATAAAACAAATATATTGAAAAATTTTAAAGCATTAAAGGTATTTTAAACAGCTTTCTAAGTTTCTTTGAACAATTTTGAAGGGTTTTAGGGAATACGATTTCTTTGTTTATTTTCCCTTCCTATTTCTCCCAGTGTGTTGGCCAATGGCCATATTGACAATATGTATTGAAACTCACTCAAGCTATTAATGCTGAAAGCTTTTACGGCCACTTCAGGCAGCAAGCGGCAGCCACGGATCGCCAGGAAAGGGCTGAGGGGCGCCACGCCCCCAGGATAACCGCAGGCAGGCACCAGCTGGTGTCAAACTCAAAAGTGGTTTGTTCTCTTTTTTTGCCGGCTATTCTCTATATTTTTTTTTCTTTTATTTTGTCCACACTCGAGTAGAAAAAACATTAGCCAAAATATAAACATGAACTTTACATTTGAAATATGAGAGTGTCAAGCATTTTTTGGGGGGGTTTTCGAGGGTGGCGACAGTCGCTTAAATTTTAAAGGACAATTTGTCCAGCCATGTTTAAGGCTGTGGGACACGGCGACTGGCCGAGATAAGGCACGCAGCGAAAGGATCTGTCTGCACAGGACGCACAGCTGGCAAAATAAGCGGAAAAACTGCGTTTAGCGGCAGACACGCGATTACGGGGGCCAAATCGAGGGGAAGCCGCCATCCGCCAACCGGGGCTCCTGCAATTGCAAAGTTAACGTGTCAATGGCAACCAATGAAGCTCGCTCCTTGCTATCCTTCTCCCGTCGCCACACCAGATCCCTACAACAGCACAGATAAAGGCACGAAAAGAAAGGCGGCTGCGTCTGGGAAAACTTCTTGGGAAAGTTTCACTTTAACTTGTACAATTGACTTTTTTTTTCTAAGAGTGTGTGTGCGGGTGAGTGTTGTGCCTGGACCCACGCCCGAGACACTTGACTTGCGGCCAAAGCCAACCGGTTGCTTCTGCTTTCTCCTTAGTATCCTTATTATGCACAAAGAGAAAATAGTTATCAAGTTAAATTGTTGCAAAACATAGATGAGTAATATGTTTGCAATATTTTAAAACCTTAAAGAAATATTTGGAAATTTATTAATGCATGAAATTCACTTTGAAATGTTAAGTATGGAAGATTATTGATTTTTTATTAAGTAGATTTATCATTAAGAATTCAAGGAATTGTGGTTTTCAAAATGTATGTATTTTTTGTACTGCAATTTTTCTAATACTTTTAATTATTTTAAAGACAGAAATATGAGATGATTATGGAATTTTGAATTTACGAAAGGTTTCTTTTAATCATGATTAATACATAAAGTTGTTGCTGAAATTTACAATGCCTTAACCAATATTTAAACTATAGTTCTTATCAAATTTTTCTTTTTTTCCATCGTTTCTCTATGTGCATTGATCTCATCCATCTATCTAACAATTCGCTGGCCCCGACAATTGGAACGTGGCTGAATCTTTGGTATTGAAATGTTTGCAGCCAAGTTATTGTTATTGTTATGCGAATTGTTGCCACTGCTGCTGCTTGTGCTGCTGTTGGTGGGGGTGGTGTCAGGGGTTAAGGGGTGGGGTTAAGTGGTGCTGCTGGCAAATCGACGTCTTCGCCACTGAAGTGAAGCGATTGTTGCCCCGTGCTCATGAAACTGTAAGCGAAAAGTTTGCTTTACTTTTGTGTCACGCTCGGCTGCTTCCCGCGCCCTGCGCCCAACGAAAACTCAAATTGAAAATGTTCTCATAATTTCTGGCCGTAAAAGATTTCAATCGTGAATCGCACGAAACTTTGCTCTGCCAGTTCAAGTTTACTTTTTACTGATTTTACAATTGATTTTAATACACCCCCAAATCGTTCGTAGAGGCGAGGAAAGGAGAAAATGTTGTTGAAATCCTGTCGATTCAATCGTGCAACTAATTGAAATTTTCGCTAATGAAATTGTTTTTGGCAAAATGAGTATTAATTTTTGGTGTATTCATGTCGGGTTTCTCGTTTTTGATTAGCATAATGAAAGCGAACACGTAAATAAGCAAAATTCGGACATTTCCACTTAATCTACCAGAATCTGGTCCGTCATGCGGTCAGAAGCAACTGGGAAAAGACAAAAGCCCTGAAGATGAGACCCTAATAAAGCCATGTCACAGACAGTCAAGCTGCGATTTCAAACCAAATCTTTGACACCAAAGCAAAAAAGGCAGTGCACCTGGATTAATAGGGTGAAGTTGTCCCTGAACATAGCTTAAAATGTTAATCAAAGAGCAATGATAAGCCATGATGGAAATGTATAATTAAAAATTAATTACAATTAATATTTAGATAAAATTCTCTTTAAAATGTTTATTTATGATGTTGTATTTTCCATCTTAACCCTCCAAATTCCAGTGTAAATTGCCTTCAAAGTGCGTGGCCTGACAATGTCGCGACATTTGGCGCTTAGCTCCTGGAAAATGCTCTGATTAGCCGCCATTCCGACAGCCAATTCGAGTGTCTGACAATGTGTGCAGGCGTGCGACGGCAGGCAATCCTCACCAACCGCCAGCTGCCATCCGCTGATGAGCTCGGGTTTCAAACAATAACAGAGCGAGAGATTTTGGGGATTTATGACGTTGCCCCGTTGACGGTGAGGGGTATTTTCCGTCTGCCAGGCCTTTTGTTTTACCCGATTTTCTCCCCTGGAGTTTGCCATGTCTTTGGATTTGTTTGCCTCCTGTTTTTGTTGTTTCTTTTTTGCATACAGACAATCAAAACGCCCGCCGTTACTCATACGCCATGCTGGCCGCTCGTTAGCTGGTTAGATTGTTAGCCGGATTGCCTGCTGCCTGCTGCCGGATTGCCATTGTTGTGGAACAAGTCTGGGCGGGATCGGTGGGGGGTGCTGGCCCAGGCCGACCGCCTCTGCCTGTAACAATATTTATTCATGTTAATTAAATTGTGTGAATATCACAATTTTCCATATGACTGCGCACATTTATTGTCTTTCAATTTGCGGCTGTGGTTTCAGTTCCACTCTAGGCTTTGGTGTTTGAATACCCCGTATTTGAGGTGCAGTCATCATTGGAAAGCTCTATTCGTTATGATTTATAAATTAATTGTTTAATTGGAAGTTTTAAAAACATATTTTTAGAGGGGGGAAACAAGAATGAAGTTAGTTATTATTTGTATGTTTGGAAATAGAGTTTCCTGATTGATTTTGCTAAGCAATTTCCACCTTTTCTTACTATTATTTTATACTAAATAAGCTGCTGGAATATTTGCAAATTGATTTAAAATTTGTTTTAATAATAAAATCACAGGATATCATATGGCTAGACTTTACCTAACCACTAATCCACTATGATTTGGCTTGCCCATGAGCCTGGGCTTTCATTAGAGCAGGCCTCGAGCCTTAGTCGATCTTGTGCCGTAACCGTATGATTTCCCCGGTTCCCCGGCTTTTATGACTGTAATCCAACGAGTGGCGAACCTGCAACGCATGCAGAAATAGGCAATAATAATCTCTGTTCAATTTCCACTCGCCTTAACCGCAAATTGCACGCCAGTGACGCCTTCGGACCGGAAGCGAAGTAGAACTGGAGTCAGAAGCAGAACCAAAGCCCAGTCGTTACGTTTCCGCAGCTGACAAAATAATTTGAAAGCAATTTCCAGCGCCGAATGTCCCTTGCCTCGAGAAGCCAACAAAAAAAAAGGGAGAAAAATATCAAGTCGAAAAAAAATTGTCAAATTCGCACTTTGGCGGGGAGCAGAGAGCAGAGCAAAGCCAGATAGCATTTTGGGGGGCACACTACAATAATATTTCAATATGTAATTTGGCGAATTCAAATTTGGCCAACTGCAGCCAGAGTCTCAGCTCTCCGACAACGATAATTTCCCCCAAGAATGCAGCATTAACACGAGACACAGATGGCCGAAGGGCCGAGGAGTGGATTAGGTTGGAGTGCTCAGGGAAGGGATTGTTCCGGGATTGGGATGGGGATTCGCTGGAAATATAAGGAGGGGGTGGTGGTGGCCAGTGTGTTTGTCATATTTGCATGCGCCACTAAAAAGGTTTCTGGCTGCTGGCAAATTGATCCCAGCTCACTGGCTTATGAAGGACACGGACACAACTATTGTCTGGCTTTCTGCTGCGTTTTCTCCAGCAGGATGGCAGGACGGCATGGGGATTGGGAGGGAGATAATAAACGTTGCAGGAGAGCCAGGAGCTTCAGCTACAGCTACAAATACAGCCGGAGCAACGCAGAAAGCCAACTCTCAAAGGACCTGTGACAGGATAATGCATGCTTGCATTTTAGATGACAATAATGCATTTTTGTTTTAAGGGTAATTTTGCAGAATGTTTCCTCGCCGGCACCGTCTCTGGGGGATTTCATTATACGAAAATATATAAAGAAGTTTTTGTTGTGTTTTGTTTATTCTGCGCCCGTCTCCTTGCATGCCAGCGATTTGCAGATGTCTCCGGGAAACTTTTCGCAAAGCGAAGCCATCAAACGGCGAGCATAAACAACTCGTATTTCGCAGAACTATTTAAAATTGTATTAAACTCGCCGAGAGTGGAAAGTACTTAAAACTTTTGCAGCCAATTAAATTCACGATGGTTCTTCGCTCTTGAGCTGCACAAGGATGCCATCGGTTTGGGCAACATATTCTCGACGCTGCTTACATATTTTATGAGACAATAATTTTTCAATTAGAGCCACAACCGTTTTGTCTTCTGCCGGCAGCAATAAATGAAATGTTTGCCGAGGAGCAGCTTCGATGAAGCTCCTCCGAGTTAACAGTGAGCGGGCTGGGATGCTTTTAAGTATTTGTAAATTATGTTAATGATGGCACATTGACTTTATTATGGTCGCTGGAGAGTTTGTACGGAATTTCCATGTTCTCAACTTTTAAGCCACGTGGGTGGATCAAAAGACATGAACTCTTCACTGAGAAAACACACTTAAAGTTGGCAAATAAAAGAGTTTTTATTTAATTTTGGGAATTTAATTAATGGTTTCTGAACTTGCAATGTTTTAGAAATACTTAACTCAACTTTGTCCATAAATTGGAAAACTTGGCATCTAATTAACTCTAAATAAATTAAATTAATTAAATTAATAATGACTTAATATCAAAATCTTAATCAATAGCCTAAATAAAATAGTACTTCACAGAGATATTACTTTAATTTTATGTATTTTATTTAGAATGTGTTCTTAGATTTAAATTTGCAGGCTAGAAAATAGGAAACAAAAAGAAAACCCTTTGTTTCTATTAATAATATTTCCCCAACAGTTCACTTCTAATGTCTAGATTTTTTTCCCCCGCTCTAACCAAGACTTCATGGCATATTCATGGCTTACTCGTGGTCGTACATCATTCTGCTAGACTTTGGTTAAAGCCACTTTAAAGACTTCCTCTTGGCAGTTAATCGATTGACTGTTCCCCACCGGGGATTAAGTGAAAAAGTCTATAAAAATACGGGTAGAGGGCGGCCGTGTCTGTTGTGCGTTTCCGCCGGACCCGGTGACGCTCGACAGCTGCCGTGTCTGGGGCTAATCCTCGACAGGCACGTCCTCTTCCTCAGCGGAAATCGCCATTCAAAAATTACGAGGGGTGTACAAAAGTGGCCCACTCACATGGCGGCAGCTTTGTTTACTTTTCATTTCCTTGAAGCAGATGCCACATGCTCTTACCGTTCCTCCCCCCATTCCCGCCTCCGATGGATAAATAAACAGAGCATCGGACTTTGGGAATCCCCGGCTCTTTGGGGTCGCATTTTTTGTCGTCACAGGCGGACTAATTTGCAAGACAATTAGAAGGTCCCAGACGTCCGCTAATGAAAGTGCGCGATAAGAAAACTTAACAAATGTCAACCGGCTAAAGGGAGCGATGCTGCCGGCAGGAGGCTGGCGAAGGCGAAGGCGAAGGCGGATGAAGGGCCGCCGGGCGATGCTGTCTGCGCTGAAAAGTAAAGCAAATGTTTACTTTGGAAATCTGAAATTTGCATAATTTGCCAAGAAGACTCCGTCTCTGTCTGCACCCCGATAAAGACGGAGTATTATTCATGACTTTTTGCCTGGATTGCCGTCACAAGTTTCCCAAGGCAGGGCAGCTCTGATAATGTCACACGTGGTCCTGGCCAGCGGATGCATAGTGTCCGGGAAGTGTCAAACTGGACGCCGGTTGGGTATCGGCTGGGCGAGCAGGTGTCAGATGCCGAGTCCTGCCAGCTGACTCGGCCCGGGATTCAACAGGATGCCACTCACTCAGTGCCGCAGTTGTTGTTGTTGCCTTGTATCGTGGTTTTGCAGCCGAGAGCGCAGCGGGCCTCGGAAAATTGCGATACAAGAAGCATCGCTGCGACTTTCGCTCTCGGTGAGCGCGACCCTTCGGGTCTTGTATCGTATTTATGCCGCCCGCCTGTTGTTGTATCGGCTTGACACCCAAACAACTTGTAAACAAAGCGCAGAGGCGTCACATTTCCCGGGGGTCAGCACTTGAAATGATCTTCCTTGTAAAACTAGCCGCCATTTTGTCTTGTCAAAGGATAACTTCAGCTGCAGAGCGAGCATATACTAGCGTTCGATGGCACCTCCCATTTTTGGGTACAATTCGGTATATAAAGGCTTTTGTTGCTTTTACATGGCCAGCATTCAGACTCCGCCTCTGTGCCATATATATGCACTTTCCCCCGGCACTCTGGTATTGGTGAGTATCCATGCAGGTTGCAGAGAGCCGCCGAGAGAGCGACAGCGTTGTCCTGCTGACTGCTGCGCTTTGGTGGAGGATTTTGGCCAAAAGGACCTCACCGAATGCGTCAAGTGCGCTACAGTGATGAGTGTTAAGTTGGAGCAGATAAATTAGATATGGAAATTATAATTCTTAAGGAACTTTGTTAAAAATACTAAACAAACAAAATTATACAAGTTATTCTAAAGACTCTATAACCTTTTGCTTTTTTGAAACCTTTTATTATGATTATAATAAATTAAATTAAGCATCAATTTTTCCCAAGCAATTAATAAGTCTCCAATTAATTAATCAATAAATAAAACCACATTTTCTAAAAAGTAAATTAAGCTTCTTTAATTTCTTTAAGAACTGTGCTAAATGCCAAGTAATTTCCCAATCAAATACATATGCCAAAGTATACCTCATAACCGGCTATCATGAAGGACTCAGAACACAGGTCCTGCTGAAGAGCCATCAAAACAGAGCGCACATAAGTCAGGGATACTCGTGAGCCACTTGGCCATCAGGACGAAGAGGAGGACGGCCTCGTTGAGCAGATGGCCAGGCTCGCACCTTCGCCTCCTGACGGTGGTGGTTATCCTTGTTCGCGCTCTCTCACTCTCTCACTTATACTCTCGGCGAATATGTGCAAATTAGCATATCAAATGCCATAAATGGCGCTAAGGCTAAGACATCTGTGTGTGTGCGCGATGCCTCTCTGTGTGCGTGCACATTCTATTGTTACTCATACGCCGCGTTGCCCGAGCGAATGAGCGCACGAAGGGCGGTGCAAGAATGACGGGAGGTGTGGGGTTAAGAAGGGGAGGGTGAGGAGGGTACCGGGTAGCGGGCTCTTGACGTGGCCAGCAGCCTGCAGCTGTGTGAGTGTGATTTAGTTGCATGCGATAATGTCAACCACAGAGCGAGGCTTTCAAGCCACGGAGACTTTTATTTCGCTGCTTGGGTTGGCTCGCCTTGCGTGTCCTGCATTGGTGGCACGTGGATGTGCAGTGTGTGTGCGTGTGTTTGTGTGCCGGAGTCCTTTTTCGGTGGTGGTGCAGCGCTGCCGTTACAATCGCAAGTGAAACTGCTGGACGCCGACTTGGCTCTTCAGTGTTAATTCGTCGACACGTGGCGCTGTTTTCAGCTGAAAAGCTTAAAACGTTGAGATCTTGGCCGAATTCCTGGATTTCGGGAACTCCTGTGCGTTATCCTTCGGCCTTCATTCACTCGTGCTCTCTGTCTTTGCCGTGCCGCAGTTTTCACTTTGTTTTCCTGCCTCTTCGGGTCGCGAGTTTTGTTGTGCGGAAGAACTAAAAATTCGATACAACCCAAAGTGGGCCATTCGGGCGTTATCCTGCCCGCCTGCCTGCCAGTGTCTGTGTGAGCGCTGCATTACGGAGAGTCGAAAAGAGAGAGTGTGTGAGTGAGTAGAAGGAGTCCTCCCAGCTGCAGCTGGGCTCTGCAGGCTGCTCTCTTTATTGTGCTTCATGTTTTGGCTTCTGACCTTGTTTACATTTTTTTGTGGTGCCACAAAGAATAACAAAGCCTCAAGAGAGAGCGCATGTGTGCCGGGAAGGAGATCCTTATGTGTTGATCAACAAACTAATGGATAAAAATGGATTCTGTAGTCACCAAACTAATTAGTATTTTTTTTATAATTAAAGAATAACAATTAATACTGTGATATCCTTTATGATCATAATTCAAACTTAGCATCTAACACTTAAAGAATAAACCCTGCAAAAGTTGTTTAAGCCACATTTGATTTTACCAGATATTAAGTCAAGATTTTATTATAAAACCGATGTTATTGATGTACACATTCTTTGATCTTTACGAATTAATTGATATCGGTATTAGGATTTTTTCCACCCTTTTTATTTCAATAAAAATTAAAATTACAGTTTTGTTTTTGGGTTCAAAACAAGTGTCACATATTTAATATATTTAAGAGAGAAATTACCGAAAATTGAATTTCACAATCCCAGAGAAAACTCACCCATTCGTGAAACCCCAAAGTGATTAAGAAGAAATTCCATTTAAAAACAAATCTAACAATCGAATTAATTAATTTAGTTTTAACCTTGTCAGAACCAAAACCATATGATGATGGTTCAATGGAATTCGAAAGGAATTTCTAATTTAAAACTCATTTCTAATGCATTTATAATCAGCCAGGGATTACACATCTAAATGCCAGATTTAAAACACAACCCTATGGAGGGCATATCTCCCAAAACAGTCAAAAACCCGCCCACATAATTTATGTAAAAACTTTATAATCCAGGAGAGATTTTTTGTTGCAATGGCGCTTCATTAATTTATGAATATCAAATTGCATTTTGACATTTGCCGGCAAAAACTATTTAAAACTAGTTTCGCTTCGTTGTCTCCGGGGTGAGCTTGGTTCACAATAGCCACGGTCCCGTGTCCCATGTCCCAGGACCTTTTTTCCTTCTGCCATCCTGACCCCACTATCAGAGGTCCTTTCTTCGCCTCGGCCAGTACCCCTGCCATTGGCGATTCAGTTTGATTGAAGCACCCGCATGTACAGAGCATTTTAAATATTTACAAAGATATTTCAAAAAACGCTTTTGGCATGTTTTGTTTTTGTTTGGCTCTCTGCAGCCCCCTCCCAGCTCCCATTTCCCTTGTAATTGTTGTTGTTATCGCTGTTGTTTTTGTTGTTCTTGTTGGCATGTCCAAGGGTCCGCAGAGTTTTCCCCCCAGTTGGTCGAGTGTTTTGCTCATTTTTTGCAGCTGGAAACAAAAAAGGGAAAACGAACTTCAAATGCGGCATGAGGGCGGTCCTCGGGTGTGTGTGTGTGTATGGTGTCTGTGTGCATGTGGGCGGGGCACTTGAGAGCGCGTGTGTCCTTTTAGGAAAGTGTCAAAAACCGTTGGTCAAAAAACCGTATGGCAATTATTCAACACAATTGAATATGAAGTGTGGCAGCGGCAAAGGACGAGGAGCCTGCTTGGGCAAAAAAGTTGCAGCGCTGGGCAAATAATGAAAAATACACCCACATCAGTATTTTTCGGCTGTCTGCACTCGAACACACACATATAACTAGAGGCACACACACACCCCGTCCGGGTGGGAGTACCAACACTTTTGCACCCTTTTCATTTCCTCGCTCGTCCTCGCTAGCCGCTGTTGTTGCGCAGTTGCTGCCGCCTGGCAATTTTTCGGTGATAAAATATTTAAATTTAATTAAGGCCACCAACGAGCAACACGATTTCCCAGCCAGTGCCAAAGGGAAGATGAAGTGGACCCGGCAGCAACAGCAACAACAACAACAGCAACAGCAAAAGCAACGCGAGCAGCACTGGCCAGTGGACCTTTGACCCTGCATTCCCGTTCCCAGGCTACAAGGGGTGGGTCCTTTTTGAGTCTTTTGCATTTGCGTGCTGTGCTGAGCTGAGCGTTACGGTGCGGTGCGGTGCGGTGGGGTGAGGTGAGGTGCGTTTTGGAGGCTTACGGCTGCCCGGCAAAAAATTCATTAAAAATTTTTGCTTTGATGCTAGCAAATTCTTTTTGTAAGTTTCTTTGTACTTTGGGGGCCCAGCGCCCAGAACGGCAAACGAATGTATCGCACAGACAACAGCATACATACATACTTTCAAAGGACCTCGGCGGTCTGTGTGTGTCCTTGCCAGTGATTATTTTTCGGACTAAACCCCTTGTCGGTTTTGTAATTAAGCTCTCGCAGAGCCATACAAAAGTTGCATGCACGCGTATCTTGTACTTATTAGATACTCGCCCCGAAATACACCAAAAATTCAAATTGAACACGATTGCAGCTGCAAACTGCTAAACAGAACTGTTGGCCAAAAAACTGGTAACAACTTTGCCCTGGCTTCCAGGGCATCTTAATCGTTGGCAAAAGCCGGAAAGTTGCTGTCTTGGCCGTCTAAGCCGAAAAACTAAACTATCCGAGAGCTGTCTGCTCGTGGCTCTGGCACCAAACTTTTGATCTTGAGTTGTGCAAATATTTTTCATTATGCGTCCCAAGTATTTATGGAATTATGGAAATTTGTTTTCAAGATATTTGCTTCCGTTGCTTTGCCACACTCAGAGGAGGTTCATTCACAAGCTCTTTTATGGCCATAATCCCACTTCGAGGCCATAGCCTTACATTGTTGCCATAGAATCTGATAATTATTCCGTTTGCTGAGTAAAAAGGTAAAGTTCAAAGGTATTTCTATGTATTTATTGGGAGTTTTCTTGAAAAATTTGAGGTTACTAACAATATAACAAGATTTAAAGACACAAAAATAAAGCTGTAATGTGCTAAAAAAATGCTTAAACTTAAGTTAACAAATCCACCATTCACAAAAAGTAAATAAATGCTTAGCTGTGATCAAAAATATGTCTACTTATATCACACATAAAAGGCATATAGCAAAAGAACTAGCATTTAAAACAGGATATTGAAAGGATCCTACCATTCACCGAAACATCATACTTGAACCCCCAAGTCAAGTAAGAGATTGGCCCCAGGGTCTTGATTGATTCTGTAGGTATTTTGTAAAATGAGCCTTTCTGGCCAGAAGGCAGTCTGACAATTAGGCAGGGCCAATACAAGTCCAATCTTCAAGCCCAAAATTTTGCCCAGAAGCATTTGCTACAACGGCTAGGACACGAGCACCTGTTTTGTCACATCTAAAATTCAATTGTTTGGCCTGGCCTGCTGTTCCGGCAAGGATTCGTTTCGTTTCTGCCCAAAATGCATTCCAAGGACGACTGGGCGCATGCGGAGTCAACAATGGACTGTGTGGACAGAGGCATGCAAATTGGCTAGAAAGGAGAAATGAAAGGAATAGGATGAGGGTATAGGAAAACGGGAACAGGCCGGGGCCAATTTTTCTTGCATTTGCCTTGGAGAGCGGCTGATGATTCGAGTTTTTCCGGGTCTGTTGGTGTTATTACTGCTGCCTCGGCTGCTGCTGCTGCTGCTGCTGCTCGTGTTGTTTGTCCAAGTTGCCATTTCAAGCGTGCTGCAATGAAAAGCAAACTTTTCCACCGCACACGCAGCAGCAGCAGCACCCAGGTTTCAGGGGTCATAGGTTAGGGTTAGGCTGCAGAACTCGACGGGAGCACACGAAATTAAAATGCACTCAGCTGAAAAATTGGTTTTCTCGTTCTTGACAAACTTTGAGTGATTTCCGAAAGCCTCTAACGAATGCCAGTCAGCCCATCGAGGGGCGAATCGTGGTCTATGGCAAGCAACAGGCAACAAGCACCGGAAATTCCATCCAGAACCAGATACCTTTTGAAATGCGCCTCCTCTTGACTTTGTTTACGCAAAAATTGTTTTAATAAGGCGCTCGTTTTAATCAAGCGTGTCGAAAATAACTCATGAATTATGAGAAGCCAAAGGAAGCAGATACCGGGGCCCAGGGAAATGATAACAAAGGGACCGAAAAGCGCCTGACTAATTATAAATAATTTATTTTGTATTTTAAGCCAACTTCGCTTGAATATAAATTTTGTTATTGTTATTGGTTTAAGCTTATTTGTGATGGCAATGCCTTTAATAAATGCAATAGAAATATATTAATGTAGGCTTTCCGAGTATTTAATGTTTAAAAAATATTGTTTATATTCCAGCTACACTGAGATAAGCCCTGCTGATTTGCGGCCAAGATAGCGAATCTGTCGAAAGGACTTTCAGCCGGTCCCGCCGCGGGACTGGGCTTCGTTGGCATCCTGCCCTGCTCGGTCCAGTGGCAACCGCCGGGTAAGGCGCCCAAGCTGCTGAGCTGCTCCGCCGGCGCACGTTCCAGCTCCCAGCCATATCCAATGCCCGCCTCCGAGCCCTTAAATGGCAACAGCAATGACAGCTGCAATGGCCATGGCTGCTGCCCGGACTGTGCATGCTGCAGGCAGGACTACGAGCATTTGCCAGTGCCACGCCTGCGACATCAACAGCCGCCTCCGCCGTTGCACCAGCCCCCGCAACATCAGCAGCAGCCACCTCCCCAGCAACAGCAGCAACAGGTTAGCTGCATCACGACTCTGCAGCAGACAACGCAGACAACGCAGCAGCTGCAACAGATTCCTACTGGAACGTCCTCTAACTATTGCCTCATGCCGACAACCACAACATCTAATACGTACGTGAGCAACGTAAAGCCGGATCAACTATTGCAACATTGCCACTCGCACTGCGATGGACATAACGGCAACATGCAATCCTTTGGCAGCAACAACATCAGCGACATGACACCTGCGGTGTACCAGAGTTCACCTGCGGTGTACCAAACTTCACCTGCTCCGTCAATGATCTTCGTTCCGTTCATGATGCCCATGCAGCAGCAGCCACATTTGCAGTTGCAACCCCCTTTACCGCCGACGGAGGATTTCAAGCCATTGTTGCGGCCCAAAAGCGTTCCGTCCCCGCCGCAGCCACCGCCGCTGCTTGGCCACTTGCCGCCACTACCCCCGCTACCTGTGGTCAGCCCACTGCCTGCCCGAACACCTGCGATGCCCATGCCGTCACTCGTGCCGCAGCCCACAAGCCACACTGTTAGAAGCCTCAAATCCACAGCTGTGGCAGCCGTCAACGTTTATCAGCGGGTGAGTACACGGAAGACAACTGATTAGTAGTTAAAAAATGTATACAATTTTTAATTTATTGTGAAGAGAGGAGCCAGAGATGTATTATTTCAAAACTAAAGTAAAATTTGATTCATAATTAATCCTCAAATTGAAGTTTCTTTACTTGATTCAAACTCAAGTTATCCCCAAGTTTATTTGAGAGAATTCTGCTCCAAAATAAATTATAAAAAAATCTTTCTAACATTTATAGAACATTTTCTTTTATTTTCCACACCTCTGAAAGCCCCAAGCTATAGTATTAATAGCGTTAGCCATAAACTTGGAGATTTCCTACATCGAACCAAGGTGGCTGCGTGCGAATTGGGATTATTTGTAGTACATCAGTGGCACTCAGTCAATGGCTGCAAATCCTGCTGGGCTAGTAAAGTGTGGCAATTTGCGAAGCACAACAGCAGCAGGGACAATGCCACGTATACTTAATATTTATGGGTGTGCTGCTGCCAAACTTCAATTTACATAAACATAAAAGACAGGCAACATCGGAGGAACTCTTCACGGAGAATCTGCATGCATGCTGCTGGTGAGATTTAGCGCAGCGACAGGACACAAAAAATCAAAGCTACAAGGACGGGGGAAAATGCAAATCGGTACGGAACGGAAGTGAAAGCAAAGATAAGGGGCGGGCGGTGGACTGGGGATGAGCACGGAAAACTAATGCATAACCTAGTAAGATCATCAACACGAAATTTTACAGCAAACTCATGTCCAAGGATGTGGAAATAAACTAGTTGTTTTTGTTACCCCGGCCGCTACCTCTGCCACTTTCCCAACCCTCCTCCACTGTTGTCCTGCGCTCAATGACTTTTGCATTTAATATGAGTAAAGAAGCGCAGGACAACAAGAGAACGGCCAGAACACTGAGAAGAGTGAAAAGGGTTTCTTAGAAGGTTTTTATTTAAAAAGGATATCTGTATTAATAAATACAAATTATTCTTTTGTACCTGATCGTCATAGCCTTGGCTTTGAAAAAACTTAACTTAAATCCCATTTTTTTTTCTTGTGTATTCCGTGAGCAAGGAAATGGCGGTGGGCAAAAAACCGAGCTGGACTTTAGGATTGAGCTTCGGCCCTTTACGGCGGGCCCTGAGCCCTGGCCAGCGACATGCAAAACGTGCTGTTTAAATTACGTTCCTGCCGGCTGGATTTCGGATTTCGGATTTCAGGGGGAACCGACTGCAAGGACATGCTGAGATAGTGTCTGCCGTCGGTACGCTACTTCAGCTCCTGCTCCGGCTCCTGCTCCTGTCCAACGATTCGTTTATTTGATAGCCTTGCCGTTGATGCTTGTGCATACCGGATAAGTTTGTCCTGATTAAGAATCTGCAACACAAAAAAGCTCGGCAGCTGACAGGATAAAGAAAAACAAGAAAAACAGGACGAGGAAGAACGCGAAGTGGACTGGTCACTCGCCGGCAATGTCTTAATGCAGCGAGGAGCCGTCCGGAGAGTCGCTCCAGATTACAAATATGTATAATAAAAATTCATAAGTTTGCTACCGTTTCACAATTTTGATGACAACTGTGCGGCATCTTCGTTTCCCGGCTCGTTTCCTTGAGTGAAATACATTTTACATGCGAAATAAACATAAGCAAAATGCACATCATAGTCCTGCATCCTTAATGCTGTTCATTCACATGTGCTTAAGTAGTTTTATTTAGAAGCAGCTCCCACACGGACACAGAGGACTCGGGACTGGGCACATTTGAATGTTAAATCTTTCATGAAATGCCTTTTTTCGACAGTCCGTCTGGGTGTGTGTGTCTGTCTGTCTGTTTGTCCGTTTGCCCATATCTAATATATCCAGAAAATACTCAGTTGTTTGGCTCGTGCCAGAGTGCTTTTGTGTGAGTGTTGCGGTCTTCCTGCAACTTAACAATACCTCTTCCTCCTCCCCCTTCCGCCGGCATTCGCTTTCATTTGTTTTTTGCATTTCCTTCCCCAGTTTATGAAAAACTAAGCGCGCTATCATGCACAAAGAAAGCATTTTATGTGCTGCCTTTAATGTTTGCACTAGCCCCCCACATCCATAATGTACTCTCGCCCACACATGGCCCGGTGGAAATATAGATGTCCGACTGCAAGAGGGTCGGAATGTGTGCACTGTAAGGAAATATAACTCAATGTGTCAATCAATTTATAGTTTATTTTGGCTAGAATAAAATATTTTAGGAGTTTAACTTGGTGATAAACTATAATTTCTTTTACTATAAAATATATTATGATGCATTAATATAGGTTTGTTTTAAGATAAGCTGTTTTCAGAAATAGGTGTATTATATCTATCAGTTTTATGGCCCAGCTTTTCCAGAAATATCTATTGAGTTTAATGGACAATTTTATAAGCATTGAATTATTTATTTCCTATTAAATTCTGGCTGCTTTTATATACCGTATATTCCATGGAATGTTTTTCCTGTGTGTCTGCTTCCCACCCCCACAATGATCTCGGTGTTTGGGTTCCTGCATTAGAAAGTTTTCTATGAGCTGTTGCTCTTGCTGCATTTCGAATCACTTGAAACCAGGAATTGTCTGGTTGTCTCTGGCCGCTCACTTGACCCCGCCTTCGGCATTATGCTGGAAAAACAGTTGGTTTCCATCTAATAATTGTTCTGCTCATATTCCATATGTACTTGCGGAGTATCTCAAAGCGGATTTCGGTGTTAAAGCTTTCTTGTTTTTATTGCTCGTCTGTGTGTGTTTGTTTATTTTTTTCCCTGGGTTGGTTGGAAATATATCCGCACATAAGCTGTGAAATATTTCGAGTTGTTTATTTGTGATGTTGAAACCTTTTACTAAACTCAGCCAGCTGCCTGGAAACGAGAGTGTGGTAAGGTGCTACTACATCATAAATAGGAACGCTGCCCACAAAGCAATTAATGCCAAATGAATGATAATTAAGGCAGAAATTCCCAGGATGGTGGGCATTCATAATTTCTTCAAAGAGGCTTTGAGTAATCCCACAATTATATGCCGGATATTGAAGTTTGGAAACATTTAAGTTAGTATTTTCTTTTTGCGGGGTTTATCATGAAGATAAATGTAGAAAGTTAATGTGGCTTGAAACATTATCCTTTATAATAATTATAGGGGATTTACCTTTAGATTTAAATAGAATCCTGCGTGTGTTTCACATCCTTTCATTATTACTAGTTTATTATTTTTTTTTTAAGAAAATGCAACACAGCCATTCGACACTCTTTTTGTATACAAGATGGAGGGCAAAGTCAAAGGGAGGACTCCTTCATTCCATCGCCCTTTCGGATGCTCTGTTAAAAGGGCACAGAAAAGTAAAAATGTAAAAAAAGAAAAAAACAAGGGACTGAAGGTCCTTTGGTTGGCAGTAGTGGTGGCCTTAATGGCCCCGAAGGGTCGGGAGTGATGCGTAAGTGAATCCATATTTCATATGCCGCGTTAACGGCCAACAAAAAGCAGACACACAAAGCGAACAGCATATTTCGAGGACTGCCAGAATGCGTTGACTTCATTGGAAGGAATCCAAGCAAAAAGTATCTCCAGTATCTCCGTGCGAGGCTGTCATTATTTTGCTCTCGGCAGTGGGAAACTGAAACAAAACGAAATAATGTGATTGGCGGCAAGGAGAGGAAGGCCGGGCGTGTCCTTGCTGCTAAAGCTTGAGCTGAAAAAATTTGATAGCTGCGCTAAAGGATTCGATATCAAAGGACTGCCTTGTGGCCAGCCGTTGACAAGCCAAGGAAACCGTTGACAGCCAAGTGAACAACAGCCAAGCTAGCAAATTGGACAAGCGCAGGACAGAACGGGACGGGAAAAGAGCAGGAAGGGCCCGCTGAAACGCACCCAAAAGCGCCAAGCCAAATCAGAACTTGGCCTTAGGGCCAGTAGTTTCACTCGCCGAAGCCAAGTAAGCCAAGTCCTGGCATTAACAGTCGCCCAACTGTGGTGACTTTCTCGTCCTGTAAACGCTTCATTGCTCCCCAGGGGGGGACACACACTTACACCGTCCTGGGCCCAGCCACAATCCTATATAGTACGCCGATCTCACCATGAGCATCTTGGGTCCATAGCCACACAGCTCTGTTAATTCACTCTGCGGACTGGCCGCGAGGTGGCGCCCCAAAGTGCCAGCCATTGCTGTTGAGTGGCCCGAATTTCACCGCATCTGATTCCACGTCCTTCGTCCTGAAAGTGCTAGTGTGTGTGTGTGTGCGATTGCGAGTGCTTCGCGCACTGGCTTACTCCAAGTCTCTTAACCCATTATCATGTTGACGGGAGACCTAGTTGTTAGCATTTGCAAGTTTCGTTTTATTAACTTTTTTATATTTCAAGGATATTTGATGATTAAATTTAATTTGAAAAGATATATAATGCCAGAGTTCTATATAGAAGAATTGTTTCAGATTGGCTGTTTCATTTGCTTAATCTAATTATTTACAATTAAGAAGCTGAAATAATACTTAACGAAAACAGGTCTCTACTTTTTTAAATAAATGCTACTCGATTTTTTATTTGCTTAAAACGAATCCTTTTCATAGAGCTGAAAAAATCCTATGCAATGTGTCCTATTCGGCATCGAGCTGTCGCATCACAAAGCGGGTTAATCATGGCCTGACAGATAAAAAGGGACATTGGCAGCAGGAGCAGCATCGCTGGCACTTGAAAGCTTTTACCACAATGCCTCTGTATCGGTGTCGCTCGTTCTGATGGTGTGTGCAAGGATGCTCTCTTCAAGTGCTTCTTTGTTTCTCGCTGTGTTTGTGTGTGTGTGTGCGTGGGCGCCAAATTTCAAAAGCAGCCGCGCAAAAGCTTTTTTGCTGCCAACGGTTTATTTTGCACGAACGACACTCGATGAGGCCAGCGTAGGACGCATCCTTTGCGCCCTTTGAAAGTGTAAACGCCATCAACAGCTTCACTTTCAATGGCGGCCCATGTGGCGTATACTTGATACTGTATGCGCGCTTAAACGCGCTCTCTCCCTCTTAAACCCTTGGCAGTCCTAATTTAATTTAGCGTAAATTCGGTTTCTCTTTTCCATTTTCCTCCTATTTTTTTTTCGTTGGGTGGCTCTCGCTAAGGTCAAACCGCCAGGAACAGGGCGAATTAAATGCAATTGACAGTTGCAATTTCCAACTGGCTGTCAGGCCAAATCCCAAAGCAACTGCATTGGAAACAAGGCAGGAGGAGGAGCCGGGCCAAATCCAAACTCTGTTGTAACACAATAAAATGCAACCTCAACTGACACAAAGAAAATGTTTTACCAAATGTGAGCAGGGAGGAGCAAGGCGGGGAGCCAGCAGGAGCCTCGAGTTGCTCGTGCGGCAAGGGGCCAGAAAGGACGAGAGGGGCGTGGCGTGTGGCTGTACAAAAAAGGGACAGACAACACGTAAGCGAAACAACAATGCCAAAGCGAAGCCAAGCCAAACCGCCGCGGCTGTCAAATTAGAGGCGTTCGTTCGGGCACCTTGGCAACTTTGTGCGAATTTCTTATCAATCGGACCAAACTTTGGCGTCATCAGTTGTGTAACTAAAGATACATATATGTACATATATATAATGCATTTGCAGGCACACATATCCAACGGGCAATTAAGTTGACATATTCGGAATGCATAATCCGCATTGCAAGTGAGAAAATCACTGAAATGCAGTCGGAGCCTATTGAATCAATCATTCTGGTTAAATAAGCAATTTGCACCAAAGGCGTTGATTCATATCCATTATAGGCCATGACCATTGTAATTCCGTAATTGAAATACCCCGACATTGTGGAAATTAAAGCTTGGCATTTGGCAACCACTCAACCTGAACCGTAATTTAGCTTCATGGCTTGGCTAAAACAATAATGTGTGTCCTAAGCTTAGTTGCAATTCTTGCAAATTTGTCTGCAGGTAATGTGCTTACACATATAAAGAGGCACAGTAAATAAATATTTATTCATTAAGAGGATAATTGTAACGGAACATATTAATGGTTCTAACCTTATAAAATAATTAGAGTGGTCTCAAGTTAAGTTAAACCTTTAAGTTTGAGTTTAATAGAGATTTGAAGTAATGAATTAATTTAATATAATTTGTATATCCTTATTAATAACTAAATAATAAGGTATTGCTTATCTCAGCATAGACTTTATGATACAAGCTGAAATTTAAATACTTTCATTTACAATTTCTTGTTGTGCAACATTCACAGATGTCTGCGAGTTAGTTATATCTATTTTCCAAGTATTCTTCTAAAATTTATTTAATGGCAAATATGTGAGAGAACATTACCTTTTACATTGAGAAGTTCAAATGAATGCGAGACAAGTTAAGCCAGTGGGCAGCCTCCTGGGCAAGGACTTCAATTTTCATCTGTAAGCTGCCCCTAATGACTGACGCATGCAAGTTGTTTGTTTCATTTCGTTGCATTTTGTTGGTCAATTAATTTGCATGTCGTTGGTGGCCGTAACTAACGGCAGCTTGGCTCCGAGATGTTCGAGTGAACACGTTAGGGACTGCCAGTTACCAGGACCTTCTTCATTAAATTAGTGTATGTGGTGACTTTGACAAAGCGGCTGTCTGTCACTCACCTGGTCGACCAGCCTCCTCACAGCCTCACATCCCTGAAGCTGGCTCGTTACGCTGGCATTCCTTAAGGACCAGACCTGGTCTCGTTTTTGTTTTGTTTATCTTTTGCAACGTGTTCGGGCATCTTTATTTTCAATAACAAATAAAAATGCCCCAAGTACAACGTTAAATAAATTGCAGTCCCTGGTCTTGGGCTCGAATAGACTCGACTGTCCCAGATTCCAGTCCATTATATTCCTCCGTATTTCCTTTGCTTTTTCGGCATTTAATTGGCCGTATAATTGATTGGAGTTGTTGTTGCTGCTGTTGGCCTCTTTTGGTTTCTGTTTGTTGTTGTGGCCACTTCTTGGTATTGGAACCCCCGTCTAACTCATTATGTGGTATGTGTTTGTGTGTGTTTGCAGCAAAACATTTCAAAATACTCGCCCGAGTGGCAAAGTTTTCCCTGGCCAACTATTCAATGGGCTCGTGGCTCGTGGCCCTCGCCCCTGCTCCTTGGCTGCTGACTAGGCTTTATATCGGCGTATAGTATATAGCCTGCCTCTATAAATTTGTATTGTGCTGCTGGCTGGTACTCTGGTACTCTGCGGTACGTAATTAATTATATTTGCCTCCGACTCAAAATGTCAGTCGGTCTCTAATTATTATTATTCCAATAGGGGGAGAATGGGCAGTGCCTCCAGTCCCGGCCAGGTCTCCATATCTTTTCTGCTGGGCTCTCACAGGTTGTTTGACATTAATTGATTTATTTGCCTTTTACATAAATTAGATGCCCAATATTCGCTTTCAGTTTCGGGTGGAAGACTGAGCCCGAGAGGGTCCTGTTTCATTTGGTTTAAGTATTAAAGAGGTTCAAAGATTACGGCAATACCTTATGAAAATGTAGTACTTTTAGTGGAATTACAGAGAGAAGGAAATACTATATGTAAGTATATTAATTTACATAAGTTATCTGTCATTATTTTATGATATAAAGTTCTTAATAAATTATTACGAATACACAAAATATTAGAAGCAGATTCCAATCATTTTTGAACTCTCTTTAACTCCCTTAATTACTTACCAGAATCAGTCATCGATTATAATCCGTGTTCATGTCTAAAAACTGATAATAGCAAACATATTACAATGCTTAATATCCCAAAACACAATTGTTTTTGAAAACTTTTGGCTTACTGCCAGTTAGCTGGGCTTAGCTCCTGTTTTTGAGCAGAGCAAAGGCCACGCTTTTCGGCGCCCGCTCAGCTGGAAAACGCGATCTAGCGGCATCAAGCGGTGCGGGTGGAAAAAAAGGAAAACTTTTTGACAGCGCAACATGCAAAAACAAATTACCAAACAGTCAAACTGTCAATTACGGGGCAATTAGTTGGCTTCGATTAAATGGCAGCTTTTGCTGCCGCTGTAGTTGCTGTCGTCGCTTAAGCCGTTTCGGCCCCGTTTACAATGGCTCTTTGGCAGCACGTCGCCTGCACTCACTGCCCCCCCGTCCTGCTGCCAACTTCGAACTCCTGGGATCTCGGATCTGACAGTGTGCAAATATTTGTGGCGGAAAATTAATGTCCGACAAGCCAGCGGCATGGACAACTTTCTGTGATAATTGGCCCCGCTGCAATGGGCCCGCTTACTCGTAAGTGGCCAGCCAGCAGCAGTAGCAGCAGCAGTTTGATTTATTCTCCTGCCGTACCCTGGCGGAGACATCGGGGCCAGGACTCTATGGCCAGGTGCAGGTCCATGGATAGGATCGGATGCATCCCCGGTGGCCACTCAAACGGCAAATACACAACATTTACAACTGGCCGAACCGTTCAAGGACCCGACAATGCACTTTCGGGCCTGGCAACTGATAAGAAGATAAATGAGCCCACTCGCCCGCCAGGAGTTAAGTCCTCCACTCAGAAAAGGATATGCCATGAGTTATCGAATTGCATATGAATCCGCAAGCAATAAACACTTTTAAGGTGAACAATTAAAGGAATTCTTTGCAGAATGGCAAATTTATTTAATTAAAGTTGATGGCTTGCAGAATTATAGTTAATTTCTACACAAAATGTATTTTATTTAATAATATTTTGTACTTATAAATAAACTTTATAACTTAAAATAATATTCAATTCTTACTTTCTTTTTATAAAAAATCATATAAATTATTACAAGCTGTAAAAAAATGAAATCACACAATACTTATTCCAGCTTTAATCCCTATGTTATTAATTGTCACGATTTTTTAGTTTTATTTAATTAGATTTATGTTTGTTTAATATTTTCAAATTTTTTCTATTTAATAAAAAATAAAATTGAATTATTAAATTCATGTTATTATATTTATAGCTATGCTTTTTTGTTGTGAGTTTTTAGCTAATAAATTTGTAGAAATGGCATTTGAAAGTTTTATGAGCGAATAAAATAGCAAAGGCAACGGCATTGGATGCTGCTGGAACCACTGGGGAGGCGAAGGATATTCCGGGGCCGCTCATGGCAGGATATGCAAAGTGCAGCTGAGATGGTGCTGCCCCCCTGTCTATGTGTGTTAGTGTCCTTGTTTGTTTGCTTGGACTGCCGTAGGCTGGCATATGAGAACTGAAAATTATGAGCGATAGTACTACGTTCGAACGTCGTCTTGGGCCATAGCCACCGGTTCAGCCTGGATCCGGGATAAGGCCCGTCTCCGGGGCGGCGGCACCATTTGGCATTGCTCATACGACGTGTGGTCTCGATATGCAATGTTGCATGCCTTTCTGGTACAGGCTGCCATTCCGCTTCCGCAGTGCAAATACACAGGAAAAAAAATAATCAAGAGCTCATAATAATGAAAGGAAACAAAATAAATGAATGAAATAATTAAATTAATGAAAATAATAAATAATACAGGATAATTTAAAAGGAAATTCTAGATAATAAAGTTTAAGTAGAGAATGAATGTCCAAAATTTAATGTCCAAAGCAAGTCCTGAATTTATATGTTAATAAAAATAACATTTCAAATTTGTAACACCCATTGTTTTGTGTGTGTGAAACAATGTTGCCTGCTCCGCGTATCTCCATCTGCCGATTGATGCCTTTGGCATGCTTTTGCGCTTGGCTCAGGCTGCAGCTTCCATCCTCACCGCCATCCCTAGCCCCATCTCTATTCCCATCTCCATGGCCACACTCTGAGTGATGTGGGGCCTAATTTATGGTCCGGCTAGCCCGTTGGCCCGTTCTGCATACCGAAATGGCAAACGGGATCTGTCAAAGCAGGTTGTCCTGAAACTGCAACGGCAACTGCAATGGTGACGGCAATGGAACACAAACTGCAACGGCAACGACAACGACAATGCAGAAAATTGCATGGCATTAGATCGCCGATTGCCTCCGGAACAGCCAGCCTCGAGCGACGCATTGTGGCCGTATAAATTGCATTGCCTGTCCCCGTTCACTGCTAATTATGCAGCTCACCGATCCGCTCCAAGCCCCTGCGAGGACTAGGAGCGATCCCGCCTGCCGTTCCTGCCTCATAAATATGTATTACAGCATAAACTTTCACCTGTCGCCGGCCGTGTCATCAATCAACGTCCATTAGGCCAAAGAAATGCGCCACGAAGCGGAAGTGTCGCACAACATATAGCCAGTGTTTTGCAGGTGCCTCTTGCAGGACAACACGCATTGAACAAATCACGCCAGGAAGCGAGGAGCTGCGTTCCTGCACTCCTTAAAGCGATTGCAAACATTAAACTTGAAATGAAAAGAATGCACTAAAATTTAAAAAGTATTTCAAAAGCCTGAGATCTGTAAATAAAAGATTAAGCTAAGTAGTTTTTATAAACATACTTTTAACTATTCATATTTATTAGCAGAAAGCTTATGAATTAATTATAAATTTAGTTTTGTTGACATTTTTGATTGCCAAATAATTGGGTTATTGGACCAAGATTTACATTTTAGTGTTTTAAGCCACTGACGATTAGGTTGCACTGTAAATACAAACATGCAAGTTATTGAAGCAATAATCTATGATTTTTGTGACTTATGGTTTGGGGCAAAATTCAGAAATAAATAAGTAAAATGTTTGCAAAAAATATTAAAGCTTATTAGATTTGTTTTTTGTTAAGAATTAATTAGTGTTTATCATTTCATTTTCAAAGAAAATTCAATTAGTGACTGGAAACTAAATGTATTTAATATCTAATTTACTTGTTGTTCTTTAACCTAATTTCAATTCCTTCTGAATTTTAGCAAGGCATCCCCTCAAAATCTGTAAAATAATATATATATTATATGTATATATAAATTACATATTCCCTTATAGTACTCCTGTCAGCGGCAACAACAAATGATAAAATGTCTGCGTCCAGCCAGCGACTTGCTCCTGCTTTCATCTTATGGCGCCGCCGACAAGGGGGGATAAGCGAAATAATTTAATTTCGCCTGCCATGTTCGCCGCAGGGCACCGCCCGCTGAATTTGTTTTATTAAAAACTGTACACTATATTCGGGCAAACACACGAGAGTGGAAAATGAAAATGCGAATGGGAATGAACGAAATGAAATCAAATACCCAAAAATGAGCAAATAAGGCCAAAACGGAGACGTAGCCGAATGCGAAAACAGAAAAATTTACGAAATATGTACAGGACGCAACGGCAATTTTGTAATTTCTTGGGGTAAATCGCGAAACGCTTTGTTTCGCAGATTTCCTTTGACGGTTTGACGGTTATTTAATTTGCTCTCCCCCCAGAATTAAGGCCACGAAATCCTCGTAATCCTTGGCCGCGCCCCCATGCAAAAATCGTAGGCAGCGGGACATGGTGAGCCCGGTGGATGGGAATTGAAAGTTGATGCTAATGCTATAAATGCTCGCCCATCATTTGTCTTCATTCATCTTTGGCAATTGTCCACCCACCGGAGCCTCAAGCGCCACTCGAAATCATTAATTTCAAATATTATCCCCGCTTGGCAGGACGGCCTTTCAATTGTAAATAGTAATACGACCGGCATATTCATAAACATAAAATAACTTCTGTGCCGTTTAGCTTCATATAATTTGCACAGGCCACGCCCAATTTTAAGGAGGAGAATTGGTTGGTGCACTGAGAAAAAACAAACTCGAGAGCCCTTAATGTAAATATTTTAATTAGGATTTTATATTTGTTAGTCTAAAGCTTTAATGATTGTAGAATGATGTATTTAACACTTCAGAGTATATAATAAATATCAATAAATCGTTTTTAAGTCTTAAAATAATTAAAAAATCTTCAAGTGACTGAATCTGACGTCTTTTATTTATTTATGCACAAAGTATTTAAAAATTTTTGGTAATTTAGGAACACAATATTTAAATGAAACAATTTTTAATTTCCATACATTTTCTCTTTGAGTGTCATGGTCCTTTTTTTCATATTTATCGGCGCTATTCCTTTTTCTTTATTAAGCAAACTAATCATGACCCTTTGTGGCCGACACGTGGCTGGTAAAAACGGTCCCGGGGACAGCGAATAATGTGCGCTCTGATGGCCGGAATGGGCCCAGGATTCTGGGCCACAGGATACCGGGACGTCACCTTCGGCGCTTAGCTTTCAGGATTCGGCATTCCCATAACACTGAGCATATTCAAGGCTCGCCCAGGCAAATCCTTTAAGTGTCATTCGGTGGCCCCGACATTCGGCTGCATCGTTTGCTCTAGTTTTTCTCGGGTTTTCCTCTTTTTTCCAGTTCAGATTTCCCTCGGACGCTGGCAGAGTTGTTTGCTTACTTTTTATGCGTTTGGATTTGCACATTTGGACACTAGTTAATTATGTTCTTAGTCCCTTTTATGTCACAATTTTCATTTCGCAACATCAAATAAACTAAATGTCCGGCAGGGCTCGGCCGGAAACGGCCTTTTGGCCCGCCCCTCTGTGTGTGCCGGGAACCGAGAAGCTGTCTACCGCAATTGTCGTGGCAAGGTAAACAAATATGCGTATATGGCCGGCCTGCTAACTACATTGGCCATTGGCTGCAGCACTGATCCCGGGGTTCCCCTGCTGCCCAGGGGGTGGATTGGGGTGACGACTCCTTTGCCAGGATTCAGACTCGGATTCGGGTGTTTTTTTGGGTGGAACAAATGTGCCTATTTGTAGCCCGGCCGGCGGAATGCCTCCCCCCTTTGGTGCGGTGCGGTCGCCTGCTATAAAATTCTGTGCGGAATGGACATTCGGACTTTTAATATGCTCGAGTAATGTCTGCATTAACAGAATTCATTTGCAGGACATGGCCAGCAGCCAGGACAGCCCCATCCAGCGCTGGACATGTGTGTGTCTCTGTGTGTGTGCGTGTGTGGTTGGTGTGGAGAAAACAAATTTATGTCGTGCTACTTGCTGAAATTGGATTTCTGGCCGCTGCTCCCCTCGGTTGTTATTGTTGTCGTCACATCGTTGCTTTTTAGTCACCAAAAAAAAAAGAGGGGGGAAAAACGGTGGCGAAGAGGGGTTGGAAAAACAAAACTTGACCAACTTTAACAGCAACGATGATGCCAAGGTGGGCATTTGTTTCCATTCCGGACTTTAGTACGTGTAATCCTTTTTCATGATTTGCACGCCACTTCAGGAGAGGACATTTGTCGCCCTTGGCATTAGTCTCAGGTTAGTCGTTTGTCGTCAGTCGCTCAGAGTCGTAATCAGGTTGAATGCTTCAATTAGGACACTGGCTCGGACTCGGGCTCGGGCTCGGGCTTGGGCTCTGGCTCCCTCGAAATTGAAATGACCTGGCACGTGTTTTTATTTTCATCTCTATCTATTTATTGTCTAATTTTAATGGGCCCTCGCTCGACTCTTCCTTGCAGAATGGCAAATTGCCCAGGAGCCTGCCCGCGCTGCGTGCCATGGAAGTGGCTCTGCGTACCAACTCCTTTGCCACGCCCTCTCGAGTAGCAGCAGAGCGGACCGAAGGCGGCGAAAATGGGAACGATGCCGGCCAGGACATGGAGGACAGTGACGAGGAAATGGAGTACATGCCGCCGCTGCACAGTGAGTACGAGTGCACTGGCAAAAAGTGTGTATAAATAATGGGAATATATAATTAAGGGGTTTGTAAAAATATATAAAAGAGAGACAGACACTTTCAGGTATATGAATATTAGGTAGTAACTCAATTATTAACTCTTTTGGTCATAATATACATATTCTTTTTAATATAGCTTCCAAATTCGATTAAGTTTTATTGTTTATTATAAATAAATATATTAATTCCACAGAGATTTCCTTGCATTGAGCACTTATAGTAAACCCATCTTGTCAGATGATTTTTTTTCTGCGTACTGGAGTCTCTTTTTCCCTGTCCAGTGGCAAATTCAATTAAAAATTTTTGAAACTGCTCCACCTGCACGTGCGTGACGAGCTTCTGACGTCCAGCAATGATGGTCAGAAGCACCTGGCTATCGTTCCGCTGGTCCCGGGTCCTGTGTACTGTACACTGCGACCATCGTCCTGCGTCCTGCTCGCAGTACTCCGTTGTCAGAGCCACTGTCAGGCGTTTCAATTTACTTTTATGTCTCGCAGCCTTATCGCGGCGCAAATTGAAATGAAATCTTGACACAATCAGCATGCCCATGCCACCGGCAGCTCAGATTCCCACATACAATTAAGTTAAACGCTGACCATCAATTATGGGACAGGGCTCTAAGGCAGCTGGGTGCCGCCTGTCCGGCAATGGGCAAAGTTTGCAGCCCGAAAATTTATCCATGGCAGGGAAATAGCAAGGGCGGTAAATAGACAAGGAGGGCAAAAGCAGAGGAAAAGCCCAGTCGAAGCCATGGTAGAGCGACAAAAAATTGTCAACTTATGCCAAAGTCCCCGCATTTTCCCGCCCAAGGTTGCCCCGGATGCTGCTGCTCGCTAAAGATGATATCAAAAACTTTCCTTTGCTCCGCTCCGAGATGCTGCCGGCGAACAAAGCCACAGCGCTGGCAAATGGTCTCGGGATCTCCGTTACTCCCCTGTTTATTTATATTAATATTTTTATCATTTTACGAGGACTATACAAATGTGAAAGAAGGAAACGCTAGCCTCGTGACCACCTTGAGCCCGGATTGCGGCCAGAACTTTTCGGCCACAACTTAAATTCACTTTATTTAGTTGTTGTGTAACCGTATTAATCCTCTGCCAGAGCGCCATTTACATTTCATTTGTGCGCCCCGCCCATAAATATGATAGAATAATGAATATATAAATCAAAACGAGGCGAAGCGAAACTTTTTGTGCCCCGCCTTGTGTGGTTGGTGTTTAGCATATTATGTAATAAATCAATTTAAGGATTTATGTGCTGCAGATTTTCCAGCTTTAATGCGAGTTCGGGAGTTAATTCTTCTCTGGCTTTTAACTTTGACGTTTGATTAGCCACATATGTATGCATAGTTAAGCCTCATTAAACAAATGTGCGCAATGCAAGTCTTAAACTCATGATGTGTGCATCCTGCCTTTATTTTGAATTTTATAAAGATAAAGATTAAGGAGTGCTTAAGCTTAAAATATCCCTTAAGCATCAGTGTATACATTTTCTGATTTTCTTAAATACATTTTAAACTGACTGAATTTTTAATTTGTTTTTAACTGAGGAATTGCTTAAGAACGAAATAAAATTCAAGGGGAAATCCCCTTTCGCCCTGTTTAAAAGCCCACCGGCAGCAGCTGTAAGTGCTTTGCAGCTGTTCCAATTTTTAGTGTAAATAACCCCGGCAGCAGCAGCAGGCTTGTTTTTGTCCCCTGCTTGAGTTTTTCCACCCCACCCGCCGCTGCTCCCATTTTTCCCACGCTTTCCCTCTTCGGCACACTTGTCAATATGAAAATGTTGCTACTGCTGGGCCGCTGCCGTTGCATTTTTTTTTTTATTTTCGCTCACCTGAATGTTTGTTCAGTCGGAAAGTTTTGATTTATTTACGGCGCAAGTTTTACATTTTACACGACACTCGCCTCCAATTACATGCCGCTGCTTCCCCGGCTGAACTCATTTGCACCCCGACAGCAACCCTCGGAAAAGCGTGGAAAACTGAAATACTTTCTTTCGGATTTTAATCGCTCACGTGAGTCCTGCGATGTGAGTGAGTGTGTGAGAGTTGCTGTTTGTGTTTTTTTTTACATATTTAGCAGCAGGATAATGTGTCGCCAAGCTGCTGCTCCTTGTTGCTGCTTAAGTTTCTGTTGCTCCTGTTACTTTAACCATCGTCATTGACGTCACGGCCAAACAGCTACAAAAACTTGGTCACTCGCTTAATGCATCAGCGTAAAATCGGGATACTAGCAGATCAGATTTCCAGAAATATATTAATGTTAAAAAAATATATAAGAAACCTCTTCTAGAAGAAAAAAAGGAATATAACCAGAACGGTTTTTAAATCTTTTTGAAACTGTATCGTATCTTATATATATTCCCTCTAACATATAGGCTTTAAATACATAAAAGGATATTTAGATAAACTGATATTGAATTATTCATGAATTTACTCAATTAAATATGCTTTATGAATCACTGGGGTTAAGTCAGCATTTGCAAACACAAGTTTTAAAGCACCTTGCAGCTTAACCGAGGCCTGAAATCGATTCCCTTGATTAAACACGACTTTAAAAGGTTATTTATACATTTTAAGTTATGCGTGCGACACAAGTTTTTTGCGGCTTTCGCTTGGCTTAACCCCTTCTGCGGCAAAGGCATCAACCGAGCCCCGTTGCATGCAACGTAACGTAACCGATATCTGTTACGCCATCGACGTCAACTCTGGCAGCGGCGAGTGTTTGTGTTTGTGCTGTGTTTGGGTTGTGTTTGAGCTCTGTCCCATGAATATGCAACGCAGAGTTTGACTCGTTATTCGGCCCTGTGAGATGGGAGTGGGTATCGGTTTCCGCTTTGCGGGAAATCGATCAGGAGGTCCCTTTGAGATGCCGTTGAGAAAGGAACCTACAGTTTGGCCTCCTTAAAACAAACTATTCAGCTCTAAAAATCATAAATACTAGCTAAAGTTTCTGGAATTAGTTCTGATGAATCCTGGATAAGTAGTTTCTTCTGGGTATTTAGTAAGTTCTAGTTATGCCACAGCAACCGTTTCCATCAACCAAAGTGACCTTGAGGAGCTGCGAAAGAAAGTCCGCTGCGGTCGCCTGCTGCTAGTTCCCTGAAAGCGACCGAAAACCAGAACCATTTGCGACTCAGACTCGTCCCAGCCACTTTGCCTTTCCACATGGCCACAAAATGTTGCCCAGACGCTGGAGGTCTGCGTCTAATACGCTTTCGGCGGAGAGTAACAGTTGCTAAAATGTTTTCCATTGTTTTCACGCTCAACAAAAGGCAGACAATTAGTTTTCTTAAACGACAAATCAAGTAGAAATTAAGTGGTGGCGGAGGCGAAGACGAAGAATGCCGCAAGGAGCCGACTACGGCTGGTGGTTGCGTGGGTGGGCGAGTGCTTGGGGGTGGCGAAAGGGCGCACAAGTGATAACAAAACAAAAGTGGATTATTGGCTCTCGAGCGCACAAACAAAAGGCATGTGTGTGTGTGTGTGTATGTGCGAGGGTCTTTGTTTGTTTGTGTAGTGTAAAGCGGCTCAAAGGACTCTCTCCACTTGCTGGCGGGATCTTAGCATAATGAGTTATAATACGTTGCATGTAATCCATACTCGAAGCCTCTGTTAGCACGAGTTGAGGCAACGAAATATGATACGGCGGATTAACAGAGCCGTCTAAATCCCTTTGAAGTAAAGCATATAACACTCAGAGTTGCTATAATTCCTGTTAAAGCAGGGAAATTTCTATGACTTCAATGTCCTGGGCAGTTCCTGATAAACGCCTAGCAAAGACAGCCACCATTTCGAACTTTCAGGGGCGCATGCCTGAGAGAGAGATTTTCCCGCAAAGACTTCGTCTGAGGTTCGGGCCATATCCTTCTGACGAGAACGAGTGACGGACGCTCGGTTGGCCAAAAAGGATTTCGGAGCGGCAGCGACGCTGGCAGAATAACGGTTAACGACAGGAGCGGTACGATGTGTTGACTATTTGTGAGCCGGACGAAGGCGCTTCGCCTTCAGTTTGAATTGTGTCCTCGTTAAGAAAGGATATTCGTTACATTGTTGTTAAGTTGTTATTATAATTTCTCAAACAAACCAACCAACCAACCAAAGCAACCCAAAAGCAAACCGAAAGCCAAGAGCTCGCTAAAGAGAATTCAAAATATAAACCAAAAAGTAAGAAAAGGCGAAAAAAAAGGAAATCAAGAAATCAACGAAGTGAAATAAACGAAAGCCGAACCAAGAACTGAAGCCTAAAATAAACGATGATAAAAAGAATATTTTAACTAAAATAAAAACTTGAAAAATAAATTCTTATCAATAAACTTATTTTTTATATTGGTTTTTTGTGCTTCATATTTTATTTTTAGTTTTAAATACTTCAGTGCTTAATGTTTGATATATTTTTTTGGTCAAATTTTACGAAAAAGTGATTCAGATTTTAGTGCCTTTTTTCAAAAAAGACTTTTGTTGCATAAATGTGTTGAGTGTGCTTACAGTTTTTGGGTGAAGGATGTGCCATGTGTGACATTTGGTGAAAAATACCTTTTAGCATACTTTTCGAGGCTTTTCAGACTTTAGATAAAATCGCAACGATTTAAAGATTTCTGCGAAATGCCTAACCCCTTTTCGGGTTCCTTGGTCTCGTTGTCACCGCGGCGAGCATCGATTTTAGCCATATTTACATAGACGGCCTCAACGCTTTTTGCGTGCATATATAGTATATTTTGTTGTGCTTGTTGTTGTGTTTTTTGGCCACATTATGTACTATTCTATACTATACGTGGCACAGCGGCAATGGCAACTACCAGAGTCTGCCACTTCGGCTTGTGTGCCACATAAACCGACAACGAGCAGCCAATAAATGCTGCCGACTGGGCTCCTATATAAAAAAGGACACTGCAGCCGTGTGAGTGTGTGCTCCGAGTGTGTGTGATTCATACTTTCTGGCAGGCCCACACACACACTCACACCGCAGTCGTTCCGTTGGAAAAGGATGCTGTATGTATTTTGTATTTTTCGGTGTTTGCCATGCATTCGGCGGCGTGTCCTGGCTCTTCCAAATAAAAATAAAAATATAAGTTTATATTTATATTTATACATAGCATTTGTCTGCCAGAGTGTCCGTCTGTACGTCCGTCCCTCCGCAGCTTCCATGCGATATAAAAACCGGAAGCGTCTGATCCTGACACTTGCCAACACTTGGGGCGTACAGGGTGTCAGGACTCGCTTTGTTTGCTGCCACAGAGGGATGCTGCCTTTGGGGGTCTGTCGTAAAAGCCAGGCTCGGTTTCTTGTGCGTGTTTTTTCGGCACTTGTATTCCGCTGCTTTTATTATTATTGTTATAATTTTTTTCTTTTTGTTGCTGGCATTGCTGCCATCGCAGGCTGAGCTGTCTGTTTCTGCTTTTGGCACTTAGACATTGCGTTACGCGCACTTTCGATGTCTACCGCCTGTCGTCCGCGTTTCGCGCATAACTTTTTATTTTTTGTTGGCTCATGCTCGCTTTGTATGCGGATGCGAGCACACAAATCGTAAAATATTAAATTTAATTTTTCAAATGATGTGTGAATGGCTTAGTCCTGATATATGATAATGGCTGTGCGTGGGCTATGCTCGCCCCATAAAAATAAGGCGAGTCGTCAGTTTTATTTACTTTTTGCGCGCCTGGAAGAACTGTAATCACACTAGCAACCGAGTCGAGCTGCCAGTCATTCGGCAGAGTCAATTATCCTTTTTGTTTTCCCAGCATTATGAGTTTGTTTGCTTATCATTTTCCGCCCGCAGAATATTTTCACTCATAAGGGCCAGGCCGTATGGTGGAAAATATTCTGACAGCAATTTTCCTTCTTAATTTCTCGTAGCGAAGAAAATCTCCTTGCGTGCTGGGTGATTCTGCCTGGGAACATACATAATTCAAAAACCAAATGAACTTTTCGAAAACAAATTTCATTGGTCTGTGATAAGTGAAGGTCAAGCAAAAAGCAAAAAGCAACAAGCAAGAGAAAATTTTTTATGAAAACTAAAAAGCAACCACAAACGACACGAAGCGGAACAAACCACAGAAAAGGCAACACCAGCATTTTCCAAATTAGCAAAATTGTAGAAATTATTTAATGCATCAAATTGTTTGCGCATAAAACTCGACAGCAGCAGCAGCAGCAGCAACAACAACAGTGCGGTTTCACACAAAAAGGCGGTCATTAAAACAAAAACACAAAAAAGAACCAAAACCGAAAACCTAGCCAAATTATAACACAATTTATTTATATCATCAACTGCAAGGCGGCAGAGCAGGCAGCAGGCACTTCATTAAGCATCAAAGCGTGCAACCGCAAAACGTGCAAATTCCGCACCGCAGGAGCAACTAGCAACAGCAGCCACTAGCAACACCCAACCCAGCAGGCTCCCAGCGCAACTGTAGGCCGGAAAATGTTGGCTATGCCCACGCTGATGATGCCAGCCACTGCACAGATGACGCTGAGCGCCGCCCACGGAAAGCCCTACGAGACAAAGCTGCTGGCCATCCACCAGACGCACCTGCAGCAGCAGCAGCAGCAACAGGCGCCCGCCCCCCAGCAGCAGCAGCAACAGCAGCAGCAAACACTTAACGGCAAGCAGCAGGCTCAGCAGCAGCCGCAGCAGATGACCATCGTCACCACCCAGCAGCATCAGCAGCAGCAGCATCCCCAGTCGCAGTCGCCGCACCAGCAGCAGTCGCAGCAGCAGGCCGCCGCTGCCGCCGCCGCAGCAGCCGCTGCAGCTGCCCACCATCAGCAGCAGCAGGCGGTGGCTGCCGCCGTCTGTGCCGCCCAGCAGCAGGCGGTGGTGGTGCAGCAGCAGCAGCAGTACCAGATCCACTCGCAGCAGCAGTCGCCGCAGCAGCAGGTGCTCAGCATCTCGCCCAAGCAGGGTAAGCTAAGAAATCTTGTTTATAGAATTAAATAGAATTTACATTTAATTCTGAGTGTATTCAAAAAATGTTTATAATAATATAAAGCTATATATTAAAAGCTGCCCTCATTTGCCATACTCGTGTTTAAAATAATGATCCCTCGATTTCTTGATGTGCCTTAATGTTACTCTTCCCTGCGCGTAATTGTCATAATCGATACGATGATGGGGCAGCTAATAAATTTGCGGCCAGACGGGGCAACTCCTTTGACGATTTCCTGATGGATGAGGGGGCTCAATAGAGGTGTGGGTCTGCCCCATTTGTTTACGAGGTCCTCGCAACACTTTGGGCACTTATCGATTGGCTTTTATTGCCTGCCTACGCCTATGGCCGTGTCCTGGTCCCCATTCGACGTCCAACTCGCAGGTCCTTACAAATTTCACGAGTTTTACGAGCAGCTCGAGCAGCAGTTCAAGTAATGCTTTTTATGGTTTCCTCGTAAAACTCGGCCAAGCCTCTAATAGCTGTCTAATGTTATTTGCCCTCAAAACGAGGCCCGCGTGTTTGTCAAAGTTTACGTTTTCACTTACGCTCTGCGAGCCCCCTTCAAGCCAAAAGAAAGCTAAACTAAAGACGTCGCCACCGTACAATTATTGGGCTAGGTGTCTGCCTTTGTTACCGTGCTAAATCAAATAGAAATCAATTTGAAATTATTGACAATTTCCACATTGGCATTGGCTCAGTCAATCGACTCGATTCGATTTAGATTTCGACTACGGATTCGGATTCCGATTTGGATTCCCTGGTTTTGTCATAGTTGGCATTCTGACTAAACGAAAGACAAACACACAGAGCCACACATTCGCCTCGTGGAAAAAGAAAAACAAACAGAAGGCGTGGGCGGGAAAGCAAATAAAGGGAAGGAGGGGGCGTGGCCCTTGTCTGTCTGCCGTTGTTGTTTCCTCTGTTGAAAAGTGCACGGGGCAAACACGAGACGGTGGCCAAGACGAGACGATTCAGTCAAGTGCAGCGGACAACGCGGCGTATACGTAACATTTAAACGCACGTCCACACTTGACCAGTTTGTGAGAGATAGGGAATTGAGAATCGAACCCGAGAACCGAAGTTCCGGAGCTCTGGAGCTCTGGAGTTTCAGAGGCAAAAAGTTTGTTTCCCAAGTTAGCTGCCGTTGCTTTGCGGCAAATTTGTTTTTAAATTTGCCGAGCAGTGCGCCCGTCGAGTGTCTGCTGGAAAATTTTCAATTGAATTCGTCGTTGGATGTAGAAACAAATTGCCAAAAGCGACTGACACAAGAGCGAAAAAAAGTTGTAAGCAAACAGACAAAGGACGCAGTGTACAGCGAAGTAGCTGAATTTGGCTTATAAAGTGGCCTGATGCGCTCCTCCCCCAGCCGCTCCTGCCGCTGCTTTTTTGTGCCAGTGTCGCAACCGGCAAATGTCGTCCTTTGTTAAACTGTAAGGACGTTGACTGATGCGTTCGCCCAGGCGTTGGCACAGCTGCCAAGTAGCCTCGCCATTGTTGCTCTTGGCCAGCGCCAACTTTAAGCAGGTGATCGATTTTTCTCCCACTCACTTGGACGCAAAAGTTTACCGGGAGAGAATTTAATAACATTTTATTCAATGCTATGCGATGAGGGGGACAAAAATTTAATCCGCTTGCAGGCGGCTTGCGACACCTATCATATATTAAATATGGCATATTTAAATTATAAAATAAAATGGAATAAAGTGGAGCCTATAGACGGCAGATTATGGCTGATTTTGATGCCTATTTAGAGCTGCTCCCCCAATGGAAATTATTTTATTTCCTTTTTTGCCGCGCTCCATCGATTTGCATATTCATGTTTTGGCCATAACGATGTTTTTTGCTCAGCTCGGCGTTTCAATTGAATAAATAAGCATATTAAATGTTTACCCACAGCTGAAAAACTGAAAAGGCCAAAGCAAATAGTGGAAAATACCTGGCGCTTAAATTAGGGACCCTCAATATGTGCTACGTATGTATATGTATATTGGGGAAAACACTGTAAATTCCGCTGGGGAAGCAATTAAGAGACGTGTAATTAGGCTGATGCATTCAGGACGTCAGCAACTGGGAACTTTTGCCCGGCAAAAAGCACCCTTAAAGTGCAGAATAAATTCAGTTCGGCGTCTGCCGTTGAGTTAATGCATTTTCCGCTTCCATAGTCAGACACAAAGACCGAATCCTGTGCGAGTCGTGTCCTTTTGCAGTTTCCTCTTCCCTCTCTCCCTCTCTCTCTCTGCCACGTCCTGCGCTAATGATAATGCTGATGATGATGACGATTATTATTGGCAGGCAGTGTATTGCATGCCGAGTGCATTTTGTCAACCTGCTCGGCCGCTAACTCATCGCCCATTATCGTCATTATTGTGGCCGTTAAGTACGTTTGCTGCCATTATCGAGCTCCGGCATCAGGCCCTTCCCTTCGGTTATAATAATGCCTTAAATATGCCAGCAACGTGCTCTCGAGCCCTTTTTTTCTGCCAGAACGCCTTGGGCCATACAGGAGACAGGGTGCCCATTGCTTCTGCTCAATGGTTTCTAAAATTGAAAACTATATATCAATTGGCTAGGCCACGGCGATAGTTTGTCGTCCAGTCTGGGCCGGAGGCTTCTCCTTTGTCTGGTTCTGGGGGCCTTCCAGCTGCTGGTCCTTGCTCCTTGCTGTTGCTCCTTTCTTATGGGCTTTCATTTATTTGCTATTAACCTGTCATTGTTCATTTTTATTATTGTGCGGTTTTTATGCTCGCCTTTTGCGCTTTGTCTGCCTTTCTGCTGCTGTTATTGTTGTTGTTGCAATCGTGTCTCGCGGCATTTTCCGGCACTTGCACATGTGTGTGTCTGAGAGTGTCCCTGTACGTGTGCAATAAATTGTTATTATCGCCGCGTTGCAGCATGTCGTCGTCCTTCCGAAGGACTTGGACTTGTCCTCGGCGAGACCATGCAAAAGATTTATAACTTTTATTATTATTGAAGCTTATTTGCCGTTTTATTTGGCCCCGACTTCAGCGCCCAGCTCAGCCATAGTTTACGACTGGAAAATCAATCATACGCCATGTTTGACGCCAAGCATCACCTGACGGCAGGATGGGGCACATCTTGCCTTCCAATCCCGATCCCGATCCCGGTCATTGTCGTTTCGTATTAATTTTTCAACAGCCCCGCCTGACACTCATTGATGTTGGCTGTCATTAAAGTCTTTGCCCCGCTGTCCATTCGCTGTCCACTTTGGCAGCGACTTTGTCTGGCGCCCTGGCAGCCTGTCAGCCTGGCAGGTGATGGAATGCAGCTTGGAGGCAAAGAATCCCCAAAGGATGCACTTACAATTAAAACTAGTTGATTCTTAAAGACAATTTTCTTATAAATAAACCAAAAGAAAGTATTTAAATTGGAGTACAAATTATTTAATAAAATTAATCTTGCTATAATTTGCACTTTAAAATGTAAATATCTTTAAGTGATAGTTATTTTTCTCTGTGTTCCATATATGGAACCTCCATATAGTGGCATGCAGAATTCCCCTCCAACCTGGTCACTTAATTCAGTGGGAGGCGCAAGTTGGCCAGGGATTAGTATGCCAAGTGACGTCCAGCGGCTGATGCCTTGTTATTAAGTGGACGCTGCAGTTCCACTTCCACTTGCTGCTCTCGGACAGAGGCAAAACTTTTTACAAACGTCACTCCTGTCCAGCTCCAGGCATTCCCCTCCCGGTTCGTCCTGTTCCACTCCTTGCCAGGCTCCTTTGTTTTTGCTTTTGTTTTCCCTTTTCTTTTTTGCTAAATGCCAGCAAACAACAAAAGCAGCATAAGGCAGTTTGGACAGCCGGGATGAGCATACAACTACGTAGCTAATACTTTAGCAGCCGGATTAGGTTCAATTGGAGCCGGGGCCGGGGGCTGGTATAAAGGATAAGAGGGGGCGCAAAAAGAGGGACACAGGCTGGCCGTAAAAAAATCTCAAGCACAACCAGTACCACACACATGCAGCGCACACTAGCAAAGCAGACGGAGAAAAAGTGGAAGGAATAAAAACTGTTGTAGCTGGCATTAAAGTTTAAACGTTGGTAAATTCCTACAGCTTCCGCTTTGTTGGACTTCACGACAGTCACTGTGGGGACAAAGGACCGCTTGACTGGACAAGGCCAGGTATATGGAGGTGGGCATTGAATGGCAGGATGTGGGATGTGCGCCACACAGGTGCGTCGATGTGCGTGATGGGTGCAAATGAAAGGGCCGATTACAAAATCGATCAAATTGCCTTTCACAGAGATAATGAAAAAGCCAGATTGAAGGCAGAAAGTCAAATATCGTGTAGAAACTTTGTCTTACTAGCAGCAATCCCTTAGCCCGTCTTCTATAGTTACATTTCCACACGTTTCCATTTATTTTCCTTTTCAGAGTTAAAAGAAACCTTTAAAAATGTTTCCAGCTTAAATGGTTTTTCGTTCAATTCGGATTTTAGAGCCTGCTGAATACGCAAATAAAACAGGAACATTCGTCCTTTCCCCCAAAAAGCATTGCATACTTTTATGCGCTGCGGCCACAGATAAAAACGTTTGGCGGCGCATCATAATAAAAGGGCACACAAGTGAGCATATGGTGGCACCATTGTGTTTGTTATCCTGCGGGCACAGTATCCACACGGACCCAACCAAACACACACACATACATACACACAGGACTCGTAATTCTGCAATCGTCAATCATGATCAATGTTTTATACACGGCATTTTTAAATGCCATCCAGAGTCGGACTCACATGCAAATGTCTGCTGCTCTTCCTGTGGAAAAATCAATAATGGCCGACGGGGGCTTTAAGGTTCCCTTCCACGGGATCCACGGGTCGTCGAGAGTCGAGGTCAGCCGGGGGGTCAGCGAGCGGTTCCTGCCAGGCCGCCATTTTGGCATTTCGGCTCGCTACGACCGGAGAGAACCTTGCGCCTTTGTCTTTGTCTTCGGCGCCTGTTTGGAGGCTGTCGCAGCCACAGGACCTGGACACGGAGACCGGTCATAGCTGTGGCACCGGGCACAATGCAGCAGTCAACGCATCTGACATTGTCAGCGCAGCAAGTGGCAGGGGCGAGGTCCTGAAACGTTTTCAAGGGGGTCTGTTTACAGCCGAAACAAAAAGAAGTAAAAGTTAGTTAAAAAATGGGTAATTAATGATAATTTGAATTAATTTTCGAATTTATTACAGCACAAGATCTTGTTTTCTAATGTCTTAGCTCAAGACTTTATAGCCTTTCAATTATATAAAGTACATATATAAATTTCAAATTAATATTTTAGATAATTAATTATTTATTTCAAGCTGATAGTTTCTTAAGTCGTTTGTGGAACCCCCTGAAAGCTGATTTTAACGACTCCGCTGTTTACAGCTTGCGTTGGTTATGCGATGGCGCTATCTTGGTCATCCTCCGGCCATGACCATCGTCAACAGTCCTGGCATCCTTTTCGAATGACTAACAGCAGCTGCGGTCGACTGAGGCAGAGGCAGAGACAGAGGCAGCGACCGCACAAAAGCCACAAAGCCACATCCGTCTGTGCGCCGCTTGGGTCGCTCTCTGGCTGCTCTTGGGTCGTGGCCTGGCCTTTTGTTCTGCAGCTGCCGCGTGACCGGCCAAACAAGCGGCACCACCTTGCCACCCATCTACCCCCACTACCCCCTGCCTGTTCAAACCACCTCCATCCAAGCCCCCTACAGACTTTGTGGCATTCGCGACAGTTCGCCTGTTCGCCCTCTCGTCCGTTCGCTGATTTGTATATTTCGTGGCAGCATAATTTATTGATTGAGTGTTTGGCCAGTCCACAGCAACCGCCAAGGGTGGACCATCCCCAAGGACCACTACTACGCTACTACGACACCCTTGACCCCCCACACTTCACCCCTTTCGCCCGCCAACAGCAAACATGGTTCCGATTCCGACTTTCAATTGTCATTGCGAATATTTCAGTTTGTTCTTTTTGCAGCGTTTTGTTTTGCTGGCCCTGCCGGTTTGATTTTGTCAGCTACGCTTTGTTGCGCTTTTCGCCAGCTCTGTCTGCCACGATTTTGCCGCCTTTGCCCCGAGTTTCCTTGCTTTTCCTCGCCGTTAACAGTGTTTTTGCATCCCGACTAACACCAACCGCCGACCCACCGACACCGCTGGAAATTTAAATTGGTTTGTTTTGTACTGCGGCGGCTTCGGATGCACTGAAAAGAACTATTTGTCATTTAGAATATTTTAAGAATTTATTTTTATATTTTATTCAAGAAATAATAATCAGCAGGTTTTAAATAAATTTAGCATACTTCAGCCTATATTTGAGTTTTACCTTTTTTTTCTACGTGCAACATTGCTTCTGTTTCCTAGCTGCGCTGCCATAAAATTGCAAATTGCAATTCACTGGCAGGTCTTGGTCTTTTTCCATTTCGCTCCCGCTTTTCCGCACTTTTCCCTCGAACTCAACTCCAGCTTTTCACCCTCCCCCCCGAACCCCTGAAGATGTCTGGCTGACATCAGCGTCATGCTGCGCATCGTTGACAAAGTTACGAGAAACTGTGGTAAATTTTATTTGAATTTCCAATGCATCTGCTGCTGCTTTTGTGC
Source organism: Drosophila mayri (assembly GCA_008042485.1). Taxonomy (NCBI): domain Eukaryota; kingdom Metazoa; phylum Arthropoda; class Insecta; order Diptera; family Drosophilidae; genus Drosophila; species Drosophila mayri. The sequence continues at coordinate 289,635 of VNJN01008025.1, forward strand.
TAACCCCGGCAGCTGGTAGCTGGTACCTGGTTTGCTGTGTTTGCTGCCACTGCAGCTCGTTGCGGTTAGCAAGCGTTGATGAATGGAATGCAGTTAACGCCCGAAAAGCGTGTCGCCTCCCTTGATTTTTCTCGCCTCTCCTCTCAGTGTGTTCCCTGCGTTTGAGCCACCAATTAATCATGGCCCCGGGGCTTCTGCTTTCCCAATCACTTTCTGCTTCATTAATGATCGCAGCCAGCCGCAAAAAATAAGCCTGGCAGAGCAATTTTTAATCATAATGGGATCTCAGATCCGGGGCCAATCCCAGGCCCACATCCACATCCCGAGGGCCATGTCAAACTTGTTGAGGAAGCCCGCATCATTGGGGAAAAGCCAAGACAAAGACAGCATGTCGAACACGGACGGGGGAGGGGGAACGCTTTAATGATAACAATAAAACAGCTCACACAGCTCGCGAGCAGGCATCAATGTCACACATGAGGAACGGGGGCCGGGGAAGACACGGGGAAAATCATGGAAAGCACCAGTACAACTTTCAACTTTTACAGCAGGGCAACAAAAATAAAAGCATGTGGGTGTTTTCCTGAAAAATTGCGACAGCAGCAGTGGCAGCTTCTGCGTTAAATCAAAAAATTATATAGTCATATAGTCGGGCGCACACATAACCGACACATGGCCCCGTACAGGAGCAACATGCTCGTTTAGGTGCGGGTCCTGGAAGCTAAGAGTTGGGAGCTGTGAGCTGGAAGCTGAGAGCTGGGTACCCTCCAAGTGATAAAGGCAAGGAGCAGCGGAAAAGCCACGGCTGGCAAAAATTAATTTATAATAGGCATCCTTTATGAGATGACAAGGCTGCTGAATAAGATAATGGCATCAACGTGCGGCAGTCAAATGGCAAAGGCAGGCTCGCCGGGATTTGTGGCCCGAACCGGTCGCATGTTTGGCAAATAACGAAATTACTTATCGCTGGCAACGATGAAAGCCCGGCCAAAATAAGATGAAGCTTGTAAGCTGTTGCTAATAAATATTTTAAAATGTTTTCCTACTAAGAGCACCACGCGAGTGTGTGTCTGTGTGTGGAAAATGAGAAAATGTGATTTTTGCAGTACGAGACGGAGCAGAGTTCAGCCAGTGTGAACTGGCAATTAATTATGCAACACGAGACAGGAGCAAATTACATGGTCAAAAGGGTGGTCAGTGAACCCTAGCCAAGCCACAGGGACTGAGAGGTCCTTTAAAGTCTCTCTCTCTCTCGTTAGCTCTGCACATATCTCATTTCGAACACCTAATTTAAGATTTATACCTGGCCCAGCCATCTATCGCCAAATGAACCCCGGCAATCTATCCGGCTGCCGTCGTTTAATGTCATTTAATGTCGCTCATCGGCATTAACCCAGCGAAGCTGCACAAACACCGTGAGCCCCCCTGAAGCCTTGAAACCAAACTGATATGGCTGATACGGGGCGCTGGCAATAAAACGTATTTTATGAGCAAATTATGTTTATTAGTGCGTCAAAATGTCAACATTATGCACGACAAAATACATATTAAAAAGTACATATAAAAGATGAAATATGAAGACAGACACACACTCACGTATACGGGGCAAAGAGGGCCATAAAAGAGCCCTGCCTGCCTGCTTTGCCTTGCCAGCTTTTTTGGCAGCCAATTTCGAGAGTAAGGTAATTCCAGGGACAGCTCAAAAGCACCGCAAGCTAGACAACACAGAGTGTTGGTCAAAGTGCACATGGGGCCAAGGGCCAAGGGCCAAAGGGATAAAAAGCAGGACGAGATGCAGGGCTGGCTTCAGGCATTGTAATGCGGCCTTGTCCGTTGTCTACATTGTGGCAGCAGATATAATTCGATTTGCAAGCACACGATTCGAATATGAAAATGGAAATCATCGTAAAATTTCTACAAAGAAAAAAGGATGGGTACACAGAAAAAGAAAACTTGTTGGTCTTGAATAACATAAAATATAAATAATGGTAAAATGCGGCTTCTGAGGCATTTCAGGACTTAAGGGACCTAAGCTGGCCCTTTAAAATCCTTTTAAAAATATTATTTTTCTCGCTGTGTAAGAAGCCAACGAACCGAACAACAACAAGCAAATTACAACAATGGCCGGGGCAACATTGTTGCATCACAGAACTCGCCGCGATGCATGCTAAAAGTAATGCACAATGACAAACGCCGGCGCTGAACCACCAGCAGCTACAACCCCTACCAGACGTGGCCACCACCGCCACCACCTCTGGCTAGGCACCACCCAAATCCGGCTAAAACCCCCGGGGGCGAGTGCCACAAAGACTGGGCCAGCATATAAAAATAGTGGCTGTGGCTGGAGGAGGAGCAAGTGCCTTTGCCGTTGCGATTGCGATTGCAGCCCACGCAGGATGCCCAACGCGCATGACGCGCAACGAACGCTCCTCCAACCGCCGCCGCCGTCGACTCACTGGCTGGCTAACGGGCGGGTTGTCCTGTGCCTGTGCCGCTATACCCCCGGCTTCCCGGCATTTTCCGCCAGCGGAAGCTGACGAAATGTTGCCGATGAGCATTGCTAACGATGTGGGCAAGAACAACACAACGCCTACGAGGACGAAGCGATGACGATGAAACGATGACGAGGACGTGAACGAGAACGAGCGCGAGAACGAGGACTCTCGCCCAGGACGAAGGCTGTAGCAACAAAATTGCAGCTAGCCACTTTCTTCCTGGGCGGGAATTGCATTATCTGCTCGTGTGTTTTTATTTGCCGTCTGTCTGTTGTTGCTATTTTCTATTTTCCAGCTTCGGCCGCCCTGCATTTTCTGCCCAACGCCCCAATGCCTTTTTGTTTTTGCCTCGCTCGTTCCTCGTCGGCGGGTGGGCGTAAAACTTTTAAATTAGAAATTTTTGTTAGTTGCAGGGGGGCGGGGTGCAGGGAGACAGCGGGGGTCAGAAAGTGAAGTGTTGGGAGGCCAGCACTCAATAGTTTTTTACACTTTGTTAGTCGGTTAGTTTTTGTAGTTGTTTTCCTTTTTATTTTAGTTTCGTTTCGTTGTTTTGTGCTGCCCGCTGCATTGTGGTTTCTATTGGCACTCGCCAGTTGCTATTAATTTTTAATTTTTTCTTTCGGTTTCTCCACCCTCTGCCCTCCCCCCTGCCCCGTCCTGCCTCGTCAGCGTGTAACACTTTGTGGCAGACATAAGCGGCCAACTCGCCGTCGTGAGGTCAAACTTTTAATGCAATTTCAGCCGGGTGAGTCGGTGTGTTGAATAAAGCAAAGCCTGAATGATTTGTAAACAATCGACGGGCTTATGCGAAATTGATGAATTTAAAAAGGGATTTTCTCTTCTCACCTCTTTTTCATCGCCCAAAAGAAATGGGAAAAGAAAGAAATGGGAGAAAACCCATTAACGTTTCGTGCCCACAAAAGTAGGCAATGCTTTTTGGCGTCTTTATTTGGCTTTCTTTGTGCGCCGCCCCCAACTTGTTATTACCTATTCGGCCCTGGCCTGGAGCTTAACAAAAGATGATGTGATTGAAATTCGCCCCCTTCCGAGGCACAAACTTACACACAAACACACACAAAAAAAGAAGAAAGCCAGAGAGAAAAACCTGAAGCCAGAGATAATTTCAGCAATAGGCGTCACCTAATGGCATTCCGCAAATTGTTTGTTGAATTCACGGCAAGGGCAAGCGCTTGTCAAAACGGCTGAGATTCGGGACTCTCGCTTCCTGCCGTCCTTCGGCCTCCCCTTGGCCGTACAAAAAAAAGGTTGTCATGCTGCCAAGGAGTGGCGAAGACGATGACAAAAAACAACAACTTAATACCCAGCTGATGCCTATTAAGCACAGCATTTGCGGCACTGCCACCCACCCAAGCACCCCACTGTGCAGCGCGCTGCGTGTGCTTTGCCTTGATTTTGTGGCTGTGATATTTTCATTTGCTTGATTTGTTTTGGCATAATTCTGCCATCGTTTCGACTTAGCCCCGACTTTTGCGTCTATTTTTCTTGCTTCGGTAAATTATTGGGAACTTCGGTGAGGAGGTTAGTGTTTGGATCAGGCATCGTTAGGGTTTTGGAGAACCGCAAATCAGCATTTTTTCTTTTTGTCTAAGGGAAAGGGACGCCTGAATAATGGGCGCCCTTGCTCGCATTAAGCATTCGCCATGGTGGCTCTGGCTTCACTAATTTGGGGATGCCAAGTGACGATGCACACGTAGCAACAATAATTTCGGCTAATTGCTCTCTGAACAGCAATTTAAATGCGAAATGAATTCTGTGGGGCCACACGCCCACAAAAGGGCAGGGAGGAGAGCGGAGGAGGGGAGAATAGTTTTGCCCAGTTCGCATTCATTTCATTGCCCTGCTACTGCAGTTGTAATAAAATTACGCATACGCTGCGTGCGCCCACTGCTAGCCAGGCTGGCCTGGCTGGCCTGCCCTGGATGGTTGCATATTAAAAACGAGTTTGCCACAGCCACAGCCAGCCAGTATGGCCCGTATTTTCCAACCCAAAACCGGACCGTCTCGTCATACATGTCGAGTATGACTTTCATTGCAATTCATATCTGAGCGCAGACATCGCAGCAGCTCGGAAAATAGCAGAAATTAAATTTGTCTCTCGACTGACAAATGTCCCCCGAGTGGGCAAAACCAGAAAAGTACTTGACGATACGTAAAAGTCAAGTCAAATTGCAGGGGACCACCTCTCACCCCATAGCCCCATAGCCATACCCATTCCTTGTCCCCCTCCCATTCCCTTTTATAAGTCAGCTTGTAATGTTGTTAAGCATCCAAAGATACTGTCACTGTAGTGGCCACAGAATGGGACTTGGACAGGGATGGGCGGGAGGTGGGACGGGTGCCGGCTGCCGGGACTCTTCTGGCTGTATCTGCAGCTTTGTATCTTTAGTGCTGCCGGCGGTTGCAGAACCTCCGAGTCGGCAACTTCAACTTGGTCTGGGTCCTGGGTTTTTCCTGCTGCCGCTTTTGGCCCTGGGTGTGGGCTGAAGAGCAGCTGATGTTGATGATGATACACACTCAAGTGCGCTTTGGGTACAGCAGTTGAGTAAATACACAAACACGGACAGGCAGAGGACTGCCCTCAGACATACACACACTGGGAGACTGGGAGACTGGCAGACTGGCACACAACCCCCTGTATACACACCATATGCGCAATATGGCGAACTGGGAGCGTTGACGTTGACTTTGCCGCTGTTGCCGCTTTACTTATTTATGCCAATTTTTGGGCCGTGTGTGTATGTGAGTGCCTGGCGGATTGTGGCTCGTTTGTTATTGTTGATTTTCGGCTGGCTTTGCTTCTATTTAAGCATTTAAAGCAAGATGCTACGTGAGCTGAATGCTAGAATTGTTAGCTTTACGCTACACCTACACTGCTAGAAATCTGGGTGAATTAAAGCCCCAATTCAGCACGAAGCAGTTAAGCAGATGATGAATTAATGACAGGATTTTCACTCTAATAGCTGTGGCTTTAAGGATATCTAATACATTTTGGCACCTTTTCAGGCTTTTATTTTGAATTTGAAATATTTGTAAGGATATCACATAGTTTAATCATGGCTTTACTTGTGTCCAAATATGAATGATTCAATTAGAATTTCTACATTAATTTTCAGTTGGAAGCCATCATATTTTCGGGTAATCCGATAAACTAATGGAAGTAGAGATATTACCCTCCATTGTACGTCATAGAAAATCGAGTAATTTATAAAACGTAACTGATATTAGCCATGTTCCCGGCCCACCGATACCCCGGGGACATTAAAGACCACCAAAAGCAAACCAATCCAAATCCAAATCCAGATCCACAACCAGAGCGAAGCGTACCAGGCAACGAACCAAGCAGCCGGCACAAATTTAACCAACTGAAGCCACTTGGGAATCGCTCTGACATCGCTCCCGCATTGGTTTTATTTCATTAGTTGTGCGCCAATTTAAATATTTAACGAACATTGCCAGTTGCCAGTTGATGGCATTTGCCGGCAGCTTTAAATTGACAAAAGCGAGCGAAACCCAACAAAAAAATGGGCAAATGAACGCGACTGTGGCATAGATTAAATTTCCGCTCTTATGAATGCGCGTAGCTAATAGAAACGGTGCTGCTGGGTGGCTTTTCTCGGGGGTGTCGGGCGGCTGCTGGGCGGCTTTCTGGATGGCTTTCCAGGGGGGTTGGTGCCGGGCAGGCGGCTGTCACAGCACGGGAGCTGCATATATTTTGAGCTAGGTCCCTGCTGATGCCGAACATCGGTGGTGCCCGGCCCCTGGTCTCTGGTCCTTGGTCCCCGGCCGACGCTCGTCAGTTTCAAATGTCCGAAAAAAGAAATCCAATTTGCCGGGCTCGCGCTGGCAATGCCCCATGGACATGCGTTAATAAAAAAAGAGACCAGCAAAAACAATGGCACAAAAAACTGGCGACGGCTGCAGCCGGGCATCCACATCCACAACTGGGGGCCACGGCCATGGGAACGTGTAGAAAATAAAAATTTCTATTTAAATGGCAAAAATCAACAAATGCAACACAAAACAATCTAAAACACAAATCGAAATTAAATGACCGCACTTGCACACAAAAGCGAGATCCACACAAGGCGCACACATACACTCGAAAAAATAAAAGGGAGAGGAGAGTAAAGGGAAAAGGCTGGGAACATGGCAAAAACAAGCCACTCGTGGCCAACACAAACAAAAAAAAAAGAGCGAGAGTTTGGGGCAAAAAATGGAAAGCAAGTGACTGAAATAAAGTGCAGCAGCTGCGCAGCTTTCCAAAAAAAAGGTAACAAGGTTTGTAGGTGCAAGAGGGGCGGGGAGTGAGGGGGCGGTAGTCAGCATGCCGGCCGCTTTTCCAAATACATGGACATGTGTATGTATGTATGAGTGTGCGGCAAATGCCAGACGCGGGTTGTGCAATTTCAACATTTCATTCAGCGGCAAGTTTTGAATTTGATTTTGGCCTTTCTATGCGTTTTCTCTTTAATTTTTTGTTTTTTTCATTGTTAGTTGAATGGGTGGAAAAATAGCAAAAACGCCCTACAAGACCTTGGCTTTGAATTTCTTTTAATTTATTACATTTAGATGGATTGTTCTTTTAAATAGATTTTGCAGAAGAGCTTTTACCTTTCATTAATTTTTCTTAATTATTAATATCAGTTCTTGATATGTTTAAAGCCATTTAATTAAGTAATTCTCCGCTGGATTATATTCTTCTTGGTTTTTTAATTATTTTCCATTGTTATCCAGCAGTTGAATGATCTCATTTCGGGCCCACTTTAATGCCTTTTCCTTTTTGCCGCCGACAACCAAATTAATTAACTGCAAACGTGCGAAACTAAATGAAGTCACTTGCCAGCTTTTCCATGAATAAGCCCAAGCCCTTTACAATTAACACTCCAACGCCCATTGTGTTGAACCCGAAACTCGAGTCCAGTCCCTTGTCCCACCCAGACGCATATGTGTAAGAGGTCATGTTGGGAGTTGGGAAAAGGAGTAAGCCCGTGTGCCACCATTACCATCACTATTGCTATTACCACACCGGCGTTTTTGGGTGCCTAACGAGTGCCACACCGACGGACACAAAGAGAAGCGTTCTAGCAGTGTGGATATATCAACACCTACACACACCTGCCCAACTACAACAACTAAAACCGGACGAGCGACAGAGACAATAAGTGTAATGGATGCGCCGGGTCGGTGAGAGAGGGAAAGCCGTTGGCGGCGGAAAATAAAAACGGTAACCGCAATTTGACCCAGGTTTTTACTTGCTTTACATTTCGTGGCGCTCGACAAATATGCAGATTGGCACACAGGGCGCACCCGGATCCCCCACATCCATGCTTCGCCTGTGTTGCGTTTACCTTTAACATGTGCTAACCACCAACGGCGACAGATACATTTTCCGAGGGGGGAACTGGGACTGTTTACTTGCTGAGCTCACCCCCTGTCCCCGGAGCGATATACAAACGCTTACGGCAGCGTTAAATGTTCGCCGGGGGGTTGCTGGCGGGGGGATGTTGTCTATAACTCTGCAGTGCGTTTGGGTTATAACTAACCCGAGCCCAGAGCAAACACATGAGAACCCAAACAGCACGGAGAAAAATATCGATTTGATTTTGAAAATATGTTTTGAAAATTAGTTAAAAAGCTACCATCAAAACTTTATTTAAATTTGCTGAGTAAATATTTGTTGTATATTTTAACCATTTAATAATAATAAAGTCTGTTAAATTTTGTCCTGTGATCTATATAGATTTTTTAAGCCATGTTGGTTTTGCTTTTGGCCAATGCCGCCTTTGTTGTTCGTAGGCCAAAACATACGCAATTCCCATTTCGCTTTCATAGTTCCAGTGCCTATGTGTGCGATTTGTAATTTATAAGGCAACTCCAAAGGACTCCTGACTGCATTTCTTGGTCTGTCCTGCCTTTTTTCGATTCCGGCTACGCAAATTCACTGTCGTCTCCTGTTTGCCTGCTGCTGTTGCATTGTCTCTTCACACGATTGTCAACTTCAAGGAGCAGGAACAGGACCAGGAGCAGGCGCTGGAGCTGGGGAAATAGGAAAATAGCTGGCAGTAGGCTACTGGCATTTAAATGCGAAATTCGCACGCGATCTGCAAGCAGAATGTGGGACCAGGACCCTGCCACATTTAAATCAAATTATTGACATTTGTTTAAAGGCCCGGCTGGTGGGTAGCATACAAATGATTTAAGTTTGGCCAACACTTAAAGTCCTCGAGCGGAGTCAGCACTAAAAGGGACCCGGGACTTGACTCGAGACCCTGATAAGAGTCGAGGATTGCCGGGGATGATGATTTGGGGGTTGGACTTGGCTTGGGCAGGGTGGCATTGCCCCGGGGCAGCAACCCTTTTGCCGCATTTGCGTTTACGTTTGCCTTTGCTGCCCCCTCCGTCGCCGCCTTTGCCTCTGTCATGTTTTGTTTTTAATAGTTACTGAATCTCATTAGAATTTAGATGAGTCTTAATGAGTCATTGTTTTACACGTTAGACGAACGGAGAAGACGACGCCGGTGGCAAACACAAACAGCAACAATAATACACACACACACACACACACACACACAGACAGACAAAAGCAGAGAGAGGGCGAAGGGATAGTGCACTGCTCCCAAAAGTTTCCGCAGCCAGTCACGAAAACATGAAAAGGTAGCGAAATTCCGCGCACAACTTCCCAGCCCAGCCCAGCCCAGCGCCCCGGAACCACTCCGTAAAGGAAGACTCGGAGAGCGAGTCACAACACAATGAAATTTTCATTTGATCTGCGCGACGCGACGACTTGATGAGGCTGCACCATCCACCCACCATCCATTCCACCTTTTCCACAAGGTTATTGCCATCAGAAGCACACTGAGGAGAAATCCTTAAAGGTTTAAGCTGTAGGGATATTTTTAAGTAGCTTTAATTTATGAAAATCAAAATCAAAATCTATTAAATATATTCTCTCTATTAAGCTAAGAAGCTATAAGTAATAAATTCCTTAAAGCCTTGAATTTTACATGCTTTTTTTCTCTCTGTATCAACACAATACAAAAAGGACTCGGGTCTCATTTAAGTGGCAACTTAAATGCCACGCACACTTGCGGAAATGATGCTGACTCCGAGCTCGGTTATCTAAGACCCAGGGGAGAATGGAAAAGAGGTGGCAAAGGATTGCGGCCTGGCAGCTTGCGGTAATCAGCATTAAAAATCAGCATTATCAGCGGCAAGGCGGCACGGCACATTCCTTCTAATGGCGACAACGAGACACCGGAGTCGAGAGTTGAAATGCCTTAAAGTGACTGCTGTGTTTCATTAGCAAGTCAAGTTGATTGGCTTTTCAGTTTCAAGCATCAAGTTTTGCTGCACAAACTGTTGGCTCACAGCTGCAGTTGCAGGGCGAGGGCGTAATCAAGATGAAATTAAAGCGCAAAGTTTACTTTAAGTCGACTTCTGCAGCGGCCAGCGCTAATTAGATTTTTTAGTTCCATTTAGCAGGGTCCAGTGTCCGCGCTCTGCTTCCATTCTGCGCGTTTCATGCAAATGAATGAAATTAAAAGCACATTATACTTTATAATGCGCCCTGATTTGAGCACAGAAAATTTAATTTTAAGATTTGCTGAGCCAGGAACCCCGTCTCTCCTCTCCACTATCGCCATATCGGCGATATATCAGCTGGCTTATGTATCCCCAGATAACCGCAGTGCCAAATTGTGGGCATAAGTGACTCTCAGAAGGACATAAATGCGGCAGGAACCCAATTGATTGAGATTGGCCACCCATCCAGCCATTCAGCTATCCAACCATCCAAGCATCCACCCATCCATCCTGCCAGCAGGGCCGGCATTGATCAAAGTCATAAGTCAGCGGCATACAAATCTCCATGTAAATATCCTTTTACAGTTGAGTTGTCCTTTTCGGACATCCCGGGATGGCACAGCACGTCTAAGCAACTGGATTATTAACATTTCAATATAATTTGTGGGTCCGCTTCATATTCAAGGGGAGAGCCTGGCGGGAGGATGTTGGGGCATGATGGGTTGCCCAACTTTTCCTGCTGACGTCTGGGAAAATTAACGCGCCTCAGGACTTTGATCCTTTTTTTTTATATAAACATATACGCATCCGTATATGTATATTTGCCTGGCAACCCGCTGCGTGTTAGTCTTCCGTATTTGCTTACATATTCATCAATTTTTGGGTTAAGTTGTGGGCGGGCCTCGGGTCTCTGGGATTCTGGGATCCAGCCCAGGATGGATGTGGATGTGGATGTGGAAGCCGGGCGGCCAGCACGTTTTGCGGTTGTTGGCGTCAAATTGTTTTGCTTGTTTGGGGCTTTCTCTGTCACAGCGGGCGGTATCAGTCGGTCAGCTGGTGGTTTCTCGACCGCCGGCTAAGCGCTTTTAGCTTTAATGCACTCCCCACCCCCCACCCACTCACTTACCCGACGAGTTCATAATTGCCATTACGCATACGCCGTGTGGTCGGTTATGCTGTGTGTCGGAGGCAGCGACAAAGTGAATTGCCAAATGAGATTGCAGGCGGCCGGTCAATAAAACATTAGGGTCCACATCGATGGCACATATATCTTGGCAGTGGGTCGAAATTTGGCTCCCAGGGGTAAAATCAGGCGGCCACATCCTGCCCGGAATCGTGTCCTCGATGGGGTTGCGTGTAATTAAGCGCTGCAGCTTATGTAAGACAAACAGGAAATAAGGTTTAGCACAAACGCATAAATAACAGCGGCAAATCAGTAAACTCTCTCACACACATACACCCAGGCCCACCAAAGACAGTGAGGAACATAAATAAAGGCAAACAAACAATGAAAGCGGATAACATAAAATTTACAACAACTAAAGCCAACAAAGCAGTGGCAGCAGCACCCAGGCAAGTCAAGGCGTAAAATAGGATAGTTGTGCACTGGGAAAAAAGTAATAAAAAACCATCGGGAAATCAATAATGCAGTTTTAATAGAAATAAATCTGGTTTCAGGAATACAAACTATAAAAATAAAGATCTCTGAATGAAATTAACTAAAAATATATTAGGAAAATTTTTAAAGTTTATTTGTTTTTTTATGTTTCTTATTCTCTAAGTGTTCACACATACACGTGTCTACATCCTGAGTAGCTTCCGTCTTTAATCAAATGGTACAAGTGGGCGTGGCAGGAGGCATACGGAAGCCGGCAGCCAGCCCTGCTGACACACTTAGTCCAAAGGCAATTCCTTGCCACCCCTGGCTCCTTCAAGCTGCTCCTTTTCCTACACTGCCACTCCACGATCCCAGCCAGCTCACTCACCTGGCTCAGTTGGTTGTTAACGCTCTCGCTGGAATGGAAGCCAGGCGAGCAGAAAGGGGACAGGTGCGTCCTCGGCAAATATACAAAACACTTGTAACTGCCGTGCAGCTAGCAAGGATTTATGATTAATTTATGTACACATTGTTGTGTGTGTGTGTGTGTTCACATATATATGTGTGCGAGACAACGACAATGGGTGACTGTAACGATGGCAAAAACTTAATTAACTCATTACATACGCAACGTTTTAATCAGCCAACGAGCCGACACGGCCAATGGAACAAGGAACAACGGAAGCGAGCAAAAGAAATGAAAAGCTGCCAGCGCTTGACATGCTGACACTGCTGCCAGCAGGCTGGGGCAGGAGCAGGAGCAGGAGTCAAAGAATGTGGATGTGGCGTTCCTCCCACCTGCTTCTCCTCCCCGTTAGCTGCCAATCGACCTCTGGCGTAGTGCAAATTTAAAGCAGCCTTTGACTGCAATTAGTGGCCGCCTCGTTTGTCTGTCCCGCACACGCAGCAGGGGCTTAACTGTATCCCAAGGATATATGCTCGCAATTCTCGTTGCTCGTAGCAAGTTGCGTGCCTGGCTCTTTCCTTTGAGTTGTGAGGTTGTGTGCAAAAGGGCGAAAGCAATAACCTGAGCGAACCTCGGCGATTGATTTACAATAACGGCAACCACTCGAGTCGAGTCGAAGAGTCGAGCTGCCTCAGTCGACTAAGCCGCGCTCTTCTGCTCTGCCGCTGCGATTACAATGGGCTCATTAACGGTGGCGTATACGCAATTTCCAATTAAATAAAAAGTGGCCACGCACACACTGACATGAGCACTGAGGGAAAATGCGATGGTTTGACCAAGGATCATTATTAGTTATGGCTATAAAATATTATACAAAACCTACAATTATGTCTCTGTATAAAGATTATTTCTAAACAACAGGAAGTTGGGAAATCATTTAAGAAATATTTAATTATGAGCGTTTCTTGAATCGATATTTATTCATATAACTAATATATGTTTAGTAAACCAAACACTAATCAAAAAAAAAGAATACATTTAAAATCAATCAGATTTCTGTGTTGTTTTTATTCTGTTTATAATTATATACAAATATTTTAAAGATTGTCAATGAACTCATATAAATTCGTGATCAGTACATATCCCCATGATTTATTTGTAGCCTTTTTTTATTAATTGTCCTTAAATTTCCCCCAATTTTTCTCACTGCACCAATGCGTACATTTGTAAATGCGAACACGCAGAGATTTACTCGTTCGGTTTGTGTTTTTAAAAGGCCAATAGGCCGCACATCACAACGAGTCAACTTACTCAGTCGACGCTCCTTCGCCACCCTGGTCCTGCCACGTCTCCATCAGTTCCGCTGGCTCTGGGAAATTCCTTTTAATATTTATTTAACACAAAAGCTTTCCGCATTTCGCATTTTGCCTTCGCTGCGGCCAGGACGACGACGACGACGTAGCCGTTAATTTTTCGCTTTGCTTTTCATTTTCGCAAAATTACCGGAAATGTTAATTTCTGCACGTGCAGCAGGCAAGGCCATCGGCCGGGGGAGTGGGGAAAGGATGACGAGGGGTTGTTTGGGGGTTGGCCCGCCCATCAACCGCGCCCATCGGCGATGTCAGCCTCGAATGTCGTCGTCGTCGTCGCCACCGTCGTCGTCAGTGGGCCCCAGCTGAATAGTGCTAATTATTTAGGGTAAGAATTCTCTGTGTGCTTGTATGCGGGGTGGCTGGGGGCTGGGGGCTGGGAAAACCCCCCAAAAAAAGTCCCCATTGCATTGGCCCTTAACCCATTACCACCCCACGTGCGTCGTCGGGCTTTGGCGTTGGCTTTGCCAGTGCCTTTGCCAAGTCTTGGCTATGAGTTTTCGGAGCTCAGCGCTGAGCTGCCACAAGAGCGCACGAAGGACAACGACAACGACGAGGAGCAGCCCCATGCCACCCAAGGTACCTCCCCCAGCATTTCTCTCCCCCCTTTACCCTTTTCGCCCACCCCCAGTTGGTTCTCTGTCGCGACTTTTTTTCTGTGCCACAGAGACAAAGCACACAAAAATAATAATAAATGATTGCAATTCGTGCGGGTGTGTTGGTCTGAAGTGTGTTTGCTTTGCATGAGAGTTTGCGACTGTGTGGAAGAGCACTGTGGATAGAATACTTATTTTTCAGGTTAAAGATCAGATAAAGGATCATAAAGTCATGATTTCCCTGGAAGATTTCGCTCTTAAAAAACTACTTTACTTCTTTTTTGGTTGTAAATCTAAGAATTCTTTAAAAATACCTCCTAAGTTGCTGTTGATTTTCTGCTTTATTATTTCCTATATAATTTCTCGAGTGTATAGTTGGTGCTTATGTGTGTGGTTGGGTTGATCCTGCCCATCACCCGGTGCACTTGTGTTTGTGCAGTCTACATGACGGCGCGGCGGCTTTCAGTTTGTGCATGTGTACATGATGTTCGGCTTGATGATGGGGCCAGAAGATCCGAGCCCGCAAAGTTTACTTAGATGAATGGGTTAAGTAGTATTAATGGGAACGTTTTTGGGGGGTTGAGTAGGTGGTTAGGTGGTTAGGGGGTTAGGGGGCGCTGAGCCGAAAAGTACACACAGTTGTCAAAGTTTTGCTCGACGCTTTTGAAAACTAATACAGAGTCCGCTGAAGACTCGGCAAGTTTTGTCATCGCTTCCCGCCAGGCAGCCATTCTTTGAACCCATCAATCTGCGCGGCTCCTTTGTGATTTCAATTAACTTATCTCTGCTTATGCAGCATAAAATTATGTATGAAAAACTTCTCTCTTCCAGGGACTTAACTTTTTTCCTTCCTTTCCTTTTTCTTTTTTTTTTTGTGAATATGCATTAAAGCACTGCGTCAGCGCTGGCAATAAATTGCGAAATAAAAGCGCATGACTTGGGTTTCTCTTTTGATTTGCGTTTTTATCTGGCACATATTTTGTGCGATTCACGATGCGCCAGCGGCAAGTGGCAAGCGGCAACCCTTCGCCGAAAATCTGTGAAAATCTGCGAAAAACCTCGATACTCAACTTGGCACTCTCTCTTTCCTTCTTTTTTTGCAGAACAATTCCACATCTTTGTCGGCGACTTGAGCTCAGAAATTGAAACTCAGCAATTGCGCGAAGCGTTCACACCATTCGGCGAAATCTCGTAAGTATTAAAATGCAAATTTTCCATTTGCCAGTTAACTGGGAATTGCCTTTCCCCCGTTCTCCATTCTGCAGCTTTTATTTTGCCCCACTCCGTAGCATTTCCCACTTTTCCTGTCACACATTCCCTGATTATTGGCAGGCGCGTGTGGAGGCTCCGGTTTTCCCATAAAAAATTCATAACCAAGCAGCAAAAAAATGAATTTATGCAAATGCCACTTTCGACGAACTCTTTTCTCTGTCTGTAAGTGTCGTTCCCGAAAGGCGGAAGCGAAGTGGATCCATTCAAATATTTAAGTTGCTATTTTTCGGCTTGAAAAGGCAAAGTCACTAGCCCACCCACAACCACTTACCGCCTCGCCCCGCCTCTCCCTTGGCAACGACAGCATCAAAAACTTGGCTTAATTAACTTCTGTTTAATCGCAAAGTTTCGAGTCAAAATGTTAGTCCGTCTCTTGGGAGCAGCTCCTCTTCCTCCATCGCCACCAGAAAAAGGGAGGCCCTGCGGCAGCTTATCAAAAATTACGTCAAAGTATTTGATTTTCGGATTTGCCGCTCCTCTGAATCCAGTCAGCCAGTCCATCAACCAATCTGCTCAGCTCATCTGCCCGCCGATGGCCAATTTAAATTTTAATAATTTGAAAATCATTCTAATGACTCTGCCCCTGATTGGGCTAAAGGGTTCGTCTGAATCGTTAATGAGCTGGTCATGTTGGATTAAATCTGTAGGAGAGTCAAGAAAGTGATGACCAAATGGCAGGACTATGCTTAGATATATCAGGATCGATTTTAAAATTAAAGGAGAAGTGAAATAATTTGGCTTAATGTCTAAACTGCTCTTTAAACTTACCAAGTTACGACATAAATAAATGACATGACTACATTTTAGTCAGGAATGTGATACTTCTGTTGACAGCCGGTATCGATGGCTACGCATTTCAGGCCTATTGAGCCATCGATTGGCACCTTTGTGATAGCTATCGCTGACATCATTATCACCGATACTCCTTAGCCCACGTCGCCGGCTGATTATCTAAAGGGAACGGAATGCTTCGGGATGGGAAGGTGGGCTGGGCTGGGCTGGGTAGGGCTGGGTAGGTGGGAAATGCCGCCGGTTGCTGCTGGCTTAAAGAACTTTATTTCTTTGGTTTTTCTTTGGGGCCCGGAGTCGATCTGCTAGCCGACATGTCAAAACGCTTAACGCACAAAGTCGGCAGGATTCGGTCGTGCGGCTCCCAGGGATCAAGATGTCCCCTCTCCGCCTGTCAAAACTTTTATGCGTGCCTGGCCTTGTTTGCCCTTTTTCTTGCTTTTTTTTTTGTTTTCTTTTTTTTGGCTTTTGGTTTCCGTTTTTTTTTTTTTTTTGTATTGTTGCCCGGCTTTTGGTGTTGCCTGGTTTTGGCATTATGTTTTGGGCCCCGACGCACTTTTGTTTCGTTTTGTTAAATGCGCGGCGCGTGTGAATATTTAATAAGTCCTGGCAACAAACCCCCGAAGCCAAAGCCGGAGCCGGAGCCAAACCCCGGCGGGTCTCCCGGCATTTTACTTATAATAATCATAAAAAAAAGTGGCTGGGCAGAGTCGCCAACTTCGCCGCCGCTGTGGTTTATGCTTCATAAATGAAAAGTAAACTGCCGGACCGGGGGTAATTGCCAAAGTTTCCTGGCAGCCCGGTTTAGTGCGGTGTCGAGGCCCCAATTGTCCAAATGAGAAGTCGTAGAGCCGCTGGGGGAAATCAATTGGAGTCCCCGACTTGGAGTCGAGTCGAGTCGAGTCGGAAGTCGGCCAATTGCCACAAGTGACCAAAACGAGCCGGACTCACACTGTAATGACCGCAGTTCGATTTCCAGGGGCGAGTCACGGAAGATCAACAGTGGTTGGGATGAAATAAAAATTCATCAAAACTTTGTCGTTATCTTAAAGTCCGGACATGAGATGAGATGAGTCGTTTAAGCCGCATGGCTTCTCGGCAGCGCGGAGAGCTTCCCCAAACTGCAAGATAAATAAAAACTTTCCAGCATGAGGTCAGATTTCTAATTTCCGAATTACAAGGGGCCACGCCCACGCCCACGCCGGCAAACTCAGACGGAATATATTTGTATTTTGTACTCGAAGGGAAATATTTGAACACGTCGGGCAGACGGAGGCAAAGACCGGGGCGGGGAGTCGGGGAATCGGGGACCCCGCGAGAGATGTCCTTATGAGGAATTTGCATAAATTTTAAAGTTTGCCAGCACTTCCGTTCGGAACAGGGTGGCTTGGCGGCCGCAAAAATACATTTAAGACTTGAGAAACTCAGTTGCAGGCCTTTAATGTTTACATTTCGTGTTCTCCTCTTATTTTTTCCAGCGACTGTCGCGTAGTGCGCGATCCACAAACCCTGAAGTCGAAGGGCTATGGCTTTGTGTCCTTCATCAAGAAATCGGTAAGAACTGCCAGCGGCATTAGCATATTTAAGTGCATATTTATGCAGTCGTGCGCAGGCTCTTTATTCTGGCATTGCCAAAGCACGGAGAAAAAATTAAGCCTTTTTATGATTTTTTTAAATAAATTTTAAAAGTTTTAAAGAAAGAAATAAGTTTACAACTTATTTATAATAAAAATATGTGCTGCTTTTTTCAGTGTTTCCAAAACCATTATTTAATATTCTCAGCTTAAAATTTTGAGATTTAAAAAGCTCTAAGAAACAGAAACATTATCCTTTGCTTGGCATGTAGTCAACGTATTAAATAAAAACTCCTTCTAGAAAATATTTTAAAATTAATTACATAGCAAAGCATAACTTTATTATTTATTTAAGTTTCCATTTAAAGAAATATAATAAAAAAAAAAAAAACACCAAGATGACACTTCCGATGTGATAGTTTTCTCTCCGTGCTCTCTTTATTCCGACTCTGATTCTGACTATGTCTCTGTCTTCATTATCGCCCCGCAGGAAGCCGAGAGCGCCATTACGGCCATGAATGGCCAGTGGCTTGGCTCCCGCTCAATTCGCACGAATTGGGCCACACGGAAACCGCCGGCGAGTAAAGGTAAGGAAATCATGAGTGTCACCCCAGCCGGCAGGCCAGCAGAGTTTCCGGTGTGCGTACACCCCGGAGTCCAGACCTGAGCCAGAGCCAAAGGCAGACGACGCGTCGGTCTTATTACAGGAAATTATGGCAATGAATGCCAAAGGTGGCCTGACACAGGCATTGTGCCAGGGGGAGGCTGCGAAATCCGGGAAGGGGATGGCTGGTGGAAATTCAGGAAAACCGAGCGCTATTTATAAACGTCGTACAAATTTTCTGGCAGATTATGTTTTCTTAATATTTGTCCTTTCTTAACCGCACGCGCTTAATTTCCGTAATGGGCTGTACCCAATTTGGTTTAAACTTTTTCAATTAGTCGCCAGGCGCCACCGACGACCCAAAAATGTATATAAAAACCATCTAAAAGCATTCAATTAGGCCCAGCAAATCAATTTTCATTTAGGCCCCGTGGCACGCCCCCCAATTTATGGCCACGGCTTGGGTTCCTTTTTGCCTTTGGTTTCGTTGTCAACCGCACAGACATCCGATTGTAGCCGTAACCGTAACTATATACTTAGCCGGGGGCGTAATCATTATTAACAGCGTACAAACATGCGCGGGGCTTCCCTCGTTTGTCTTTCATAAATCAAAACTTAACGCATATTTGCATGTTTTAACATAATTTTTATTTGTTAGACCCCCCCACACACACCGGCGAACAGAGGCCCTACCAAAATCAGATAAATAAATTTGGCCAACACGAAACTATTATCATAAAAGGCGCACACACACACAGATGGGGGTTATTTTTCCGGTTATACAACAAACATTTGGCATTCTTCAAGTCAAACTCCCACACACCCAGACAGGGGACGGAAACTACATAGTTTGAGTCAAGGTGGAATTTATCGTGCCGAGGCCCAAAAGTTGGGCAAGGGTTCGGCGGCATCCGGGGGCCTCACCGAATATAATATTTTCCCTTTTTGCATTTATATTGTTGTCATAAAAAACGCCTATGAAAGCTTAAGCGTATTTTTATTGGTCTCATTGTTTATTTGACTGTGTCACGGTTTTGTCTGTTCTCCACCGTTCTCTGTCGCTCTGGAGCCGAATTACCGGGCGGTAGTTGGGGAGCCTGTAATACAAGTTATTATTAGCAATTTGACAGAGAAATAATTTTGATTTTTTGATCGCCTCGAGGACTGGGTGGGGGCTAAGGGCTGAGTCGGCACAAAAAAAAATACAGAAAAAATCAAAAGGGGCAATGGGACAGCCAAAGGGTTTTTATGTTCCGCTCACATATGCAGGATGTGTATTGCCAATGGTAAAGGGAGATGGGGTCTGGGGGCTGTGGGTTTTACGGCTCCGCCTAGTTGTTGCTGCTGCCGCTGCTGCTGCTGGCAAACTTTACGATTTGTAGCACTCAACTCATTTCGCATTTGGCATTCGCATTACTTCATGTTTTACGCAGCCACTTTGCTCGATTCTTTTGGCAATCCAGCCGAGTTGGCCCGGCATTTTTATGTTTTAAGCAGGCTGCACATTTTATGTCCGTCCGCGTTTAGTGAGCCACTCATGGCCGGGCCAGTGTGTCTCTGCCTGCCAGCCCCATTGTTGCTATGAGATTTACGATCCGGCGCAATTGCGCATTTTACAGTTGTGACAATTTTGGCGACGCTCTGCAATTTCGTGCCGGGCTAAAAGTTTTCTCCTCCTCGCAGCGTCCTTTGTCGATTTTTCCCCGGGTTTATAACAAACGCATTTGCCGCGGCCCTTTTTTTATGGTTCCCTCCCCTCCCCCAACTAGAAAGGGAAAGTTTTCCACAAAGTTCCACCTTTTGTCAGCGGCCGAACTTCACTCTATTCCAGTGCATGGCCATAAATAAGGCCCGGAATACCTGCAAGCTCATTATGGTAATAACTTAATTAACCAGAAACAATATGCCGACGACAGAGCCGCACAAAGACGTCGACGATGTTGTATGACAAATTTCTTTGCGAAAACTATTTGACTTTTGACTCGGAATGCGGGGTAGTCTGTGTGGCATTTGGGAGCCGCTTTATTGGGCGAGGCAGAGGAGGTAAATACCTGCGGAAGTCGGAGTTACTTGCCCTCGTTACCCGAGAATTGCCAGTTGACGCAATAAATCAAGATTTTATGCAAAGTTGCGCACAATTAAGTAAAAGTTTAAATGCCTGTGGATGCATTTTGTGGATGGGAAAACTGCTCAAAACAAGGAAAGCTGCGAAAATGTAGTGTAGAGATTTTGGTGATGAGTTATGGTAATAATCAATAACATTTGGTGTTAAATAATACAAACAGTTTTTACAAGAATTATAAAGAATTTTAATGTTCAGAGATTAATATTGCCAATCTATAAATTACCTCTTTTATCATTTAAAAAATATTCCAATAATTAAAAGAAAATAGTATATTGCCAACAAATCAATTTATTAAAAGACAAATATATATTTAAAGTATTTGTGTTAATTTAGCATTTTGTGAGCATTCAAATTAGCGCTTGGCCACGCCCATGCGAGACATCCTCCGCCCACCTCGACACTCGACACTTGCTGAAAGCCACGCCCCCAACGAACGAGCATTTCCATGCATATTAATTACTTATGAATTTCCTCAAGTGCCGGCCACGTCCTCAAGGCTCATGTTGTTTTTTGCCACCGCCACCGTTGCTGCGTGTAAAAATGTGAATTATTTATGTTAATGATTTGGTGATTATTTCATGATTTAGTTTTACATGCCTGTAATTGCTCATTAAAATTTCAAATCGTCGGGAAAAATGGGAGCACCTGCCAGGCAGGGGCAGAGCCAACGCCAATGCTGCCATGGCATTCGCTATTTGCGCCCCATAATGGCCCTCGGGCTGACCAGACTTCAATTATTTGTGTCTGCCCGCCCTCAGGAATGAAATGTGAATGGGTCCTGGTTCCAGGGTCCTGTGTCCCGGTTTCCTGGGAATGGGAATGCACATGGTTTGTCGTAGACAAAAATGTGCGATAATTATGGCCACGCTGGCGCACTTACATGGGGCCGAAAGTGCTTTAATTTGCTGCGGACATGAAACGAGAGCCGGCCAAGTTGGCCAAGTTAACCAAGTTGGCCGCGTTTGGCCGAGTTGCCTCAAGGCTAAGCACGTAGGGCGTGCGGCTGGGCTTGTTGGCTGCATTTTCAAAATTTAATTACACCCATTTAATAGCCTAAAAAAGAAATTAGAGAAAACAAAAAGTGGAAATAATACGGGAAAAAATGGAGGCACACAAACACAAGGTAGAGTGCAAATTAGTGAAACATGGCGCTGCAAAGTATGCAATGTTTCTTTGCATGCGAGAGGCAAGTGTGTTGGCTGTGGTTGTTATTTAGTTTGAGCGAGTGTGTTTGTGTGTGTGTGTGTGCGTGGCCAAAGCGCATACATTTGTGGCAAAAGCTTTCAAAAGTATTTGCGAGCTTGTTAGTTTTTCGTCCTTTTTCGGTGCACCCTCGCCACCGAGCTTTGATTGTTGTTCCAGCCCCAAATGCGTTGGTGTGTGTATTTGTGATTGAGATTTTGCACTTAGAAAAAAATATGATTAAAAGGAACGGATCTAAAAGAGCTGGAAAATAAAATAAACATTTGAGGAAAGATAGAGTAATATAAAAATTAATTTGTATTAACTTAAAAAACTCCCTAAATTAGTTCAATGTGGAAAGGATTTAAGAAAGATAAAGAAGCAGTTGAATTTTAAAAATTGTTTATCTTTCATAATTTAACGTTTATCTTAAATTTAAATTTAATTTTGAATTTTTATTTATATTCTATTCAAAGTATTTTTTGTGCAAGTGTGTCCTGGTTGTATGTATAGCAATCCTGTTGCATGTCATTGAGCCATATTTTTGTGTGTTCCTTGGCATGTTCGCTGCACAGTCGAAAGCAAAACAAAAAGCAGCCACACAAATCCAGACATTCTGCAATGGCATTTTGATGGCCTGCCCAGAAAGGAGAATGGGGAGGTGGTCTAGCTGCCATTAACAGCCTATGTTAAGTGGGCTGAAACAATTGCGACTGACTCGGTTTTGTGATCCACAAAGAGCGTAGGAAAAACCCACTCTAGATGCCACACATCGATCTACTCATCTTTAGGCGCTGTCATTAGGATCTAATCCTTACCCTGCCCTCGGCATATCCGAACAATGCAGGGAAATGTTGCTGGCAGAAACTAAACAAAGACATAAACACGCGAAGCTGACATTATTTTTAAAAGTGCAAATTTAGTTTTAACCTCAAAGGAAGTAATTAGTGTAGCTTTTGCATACAAATACGTGCATACATGGCGTATGCGCAACGTCGACAATCAGGACAACGACAATGGGGGTTGGATCGGGCCATTACGGTGCATATATGTGTATGCAGATGTAAGTGTATATGTTTATGCGGTGGCCTGGGCATACAGTGAGTGCAAAAAGTATGCACGGCGACAATAAAACGGCATACGAAAAATGTATTTCCACAAAATACGTATAATAAAAAATGCAATAACAACCGCAACAATTTTAAATATGCAACGGCAGCGGCAGCAACAAGAAGGCAGCGGTAAATGCTGTTGCCACCCCCTCTCAACGCAACACACCTCCTCACTCAGGCACACACGCACACCAGCCCTTCGTATGTGGCAACCGCACGCACACAAGCATATTGACTAAGTGCATGCGGTTATTTTAATTACCAAAACGTTGCCGAGGCAGCACTCGTTGCGTTGTTGTTGCGGGTAAATCCGTTAATTAATTTGCATATTAATCATGCAGTTGGGGAATAAAAACCAGGCCAGACCTGGCTGAAAAAAACTGCCGGCCATAAATTGTCGTTCGAGGCGGCAACATTAAAACGAGATCCATCAAATGCACTGTGTAACCCCGGAATTCCCCGCTCTTCTCTCCCTCTCGTCCTCGCAGAGAACATCAAGCCGTTGACCTTCGACGAGGTCTATAATCAGAGCAGTCCCTCCAATTGCACCGTGTACGTGGGCGGCGTTAACAGCGCCCTCACCGCCCTCAGCGAGGAGGTGCTCCAGAAGACATTCGCCCCCTATGGCGCGATACAGGAGATCCGCGTCTTCAAGGACAAGGGATATGCCTTCGTGCGGTAAGTTATATCAATAAATTATTATTGCAGCATTTACAGAGAACATGAAGGGAGATATTTGATGATTAATCTAACATTTTCGTCACAGCTTCTCCACCAAGGAAGCGGCCACCCATGCCATTGTGGGCGTTCACAACACCGAGATCAATGCCCAGCCCGTGAAGTGCTCGTGGGGCAAAGAGAGTGGCGACCCCAACAACGCGCAGACCATCGCCACCCAGGCCCTGAACAGCGCCGCCGCCGCTGCCGCCGGCTTCCCGTACGGATTGGGGGCCACAGCCGCCGCTGCCGCTTACGGTCAACAGCTGGCCGCCACGGGCTGCTGGTACTCGCCCACGCCCACCTACCAGGCTTCCTCGGCCACGGCGGCTGCTGTGACCCCAGCGGCGGCCAGTGCAGCCGCTGTGCAGAACCAGTTCCTGCAGGGCATCCAAGGCTACCACTTTGGACAATACGGTGGCTACCAGCAGGGCTACATGGGGTGAGTAGGGAAGGAGTAGGATTAAGGATGGGGTTCAGGTCTCGATTACCACTGAATTAGCGTTCGATAATTGTATTTGCTGGATTGGAGCGAGTGTTTCGTTGGTGCATGGAGGGGAAAAGTGATTGGTTAATTGAAAAATATTTAATTTATATTTTATATTTAATTTACAATTGATTAAATTCAGTATTTAATTGCAATTAAATAAATGAAATATATTTGAATTATTCATAATAGTTTTTCGCTTTCATAGCAACTTAATTTACCTTTAAAAAGTAGAAAAATGTTTAAGATTTTGACTTATATTTAAGAATATATAAATAGTAGTAGAAGTGCCTACTTTTTCCTCTGTGCACGAAGAGGAACTCCCTGCGACCCGCTTCTGTTGTGTACTTTATGCAATGATTGAACCGCCACCGGGGATCGGCAGAAACAACAAGAGGAACAGCCGAACACCAGAAGCGACACCAACACCCAAAACCCAACAACGACAACGACAGCATGACGGATGGCTGAATTCATTTGCTAATTGCGAAAGTTTTTCATTTGCACCGTCGTTCATCTGCGGCCGTATGAAATACATTTCCGCGTCCGTCGGGCTGTCAACATAACGTGCTATTTGCATCGCAGTCGCGTAAATTTCGTTTTCCGCCCCCTTACTCGCATGTCCTGGCTGTCAGTGCCACCGTATTCCCACCACCCTCCCTACGCCCGTGGTAATTGTGGCGCACATCATGCTCCAGGGACTTGCCACGGACGGATCAGCGAGTGTAGTTAATGCGGCAGCAGCATTGCACTTGGAAAAACAAGGCTACAAATGGGATATTTATCTATTTAATATCAGGATAAATATAAATACCAATAAGATTGTAGATAATTATAAAATATTGACCAGATTTAATATAATAAAATGTATATATTATATATTTTTACTGGTTTCTCAGCGTGTGCTCATTTTTCGTTTATTTCTACTATCGTTTCAGCATGGGAGTGCAGATTCCTGCCACCTGGCAAGGCGTCACCCAGGCACAGATCTCACCTGCCCAGCAGATGGCAACGGGCGTGGCTGGCACCGCCATTCCGCAGGCCGCCGGCGTGGTGGCCTATCCGATACAGCAGTTCCAAGTGAGCCCACAGGTACGTGTCCCCCAGAAGATATATTCTCAGAGACAGAAACAGATACAGATACCGGCACGGGTTCAGATATACACAGATACTCGTGAACGCTGCCGGGACCGACACATTGAAACATTTTTCGTGCATCTCTCCTGCGTTTGTTGAAAGTTTTGAATGTATTTTGGATTCTTTTATTCGATGCGAGTCGATTCGTTCGATTCGTTCGTTCGGTTCGTTAGTGTGCGATGGGTTGTTTGTTCTGCAGCTGTGTGCACTCGATATGCGTACATATTTCCGGCTGCTATCAAAATATTCCATCGCCATCCGTATGCCTTTGCCTGCTAATGTTATTCTTTTGCATTTGAATATCGAATGTGGGCAGAGACAATTGTAATCTGTCAATATGCATGCATGTTTTTCGATTGAATAAGAAGGGGCGGTGGACTCAAAGAATTCAATATCGAATATTAAAATAAATAAATATACGTTTATTTAGAATTGCCTGTTTTTTGTTTATCCTATCTTTTTTTCTGTTTTAAAATATTAAGGGTTTTGCCCAGAGCTTCTGTTTGCATTGCATGAATTGCTTAATACTCTTTGCTATCGTAAATTCGATGTGGCTAAACTTATATATTTCAGCATTAGCATTATCCTTTCTGCCAGCCGGCCAATATGCGTGCCTAGTGTTTGCCAATTTGTTTGTGTGCTTTATTTGTTAATCTCCTGTGTGCTCGCATTATTCAAAATTCTGTGGATGGTGACCAGGGGAAAACGGAATTTATTATTGCCTATCAAAAATAGTTGTTGTTTGTTGTTGTAGAGGGGAAAATCCGCCATCGCTGCACACACTTTTTCTGCATTACAATTACTTTTATTCCGATTACTACTTTTTTCCAATTACTTACTAACACCCATATTATTTTTTAAGGTTTATCCTTTACTCTTGCAGGCACAGTAAACGCAAAAAGCCAAAAATACCGAAATCCAAACCAAAATTTTTAAGTACAGCTGCAATTTTCTGAAACAGAAACAAAACCAAACCGAGCTGTAAATACAATGCGAAGCGCAGAACACAAATTGCAAAACAATTGATGGCAACTCGAAGTTTGGCGATTTTAGAGAGCTGCACCCCAGAAACAAGCAAAAGCAAAGCCAGGCAAAAGCAACAGCGAATGCGATACCCTAACCAAAGCTAAATGAAAATTACACAGCCACGACACACACTCACACCCATCTTAATATATATATATATACACACTAATTATATATCTAAATATATAACTAGAGCATAGATATCTGTCAGCGCCCCGTCGTCGGTTAAGACCGGGGCCAGGCCAGGCAAACAATTATTATGTATATGCAAAAAAGCTAAGAAGGCGATCGAAATATTTTAAACCCTAGTTGCTTACACCACAACACCAGCACACAGACAGAACATCATCACACCGACATTCCGCAAACATATTTTAATGCTTTATGTAAATGTGTGGGGATAAAAATAATAACAATAATTAATTGAAGGAAGTAGGCCAACATGACGTACACAAATAATGCAAAAGGGGAATATAATTTGGTCCAGGGAGGCGCGAATCGGGAGGGTTGTAGCAGCAGCCTAAATCAAACATTCCTACAGTCGCGACATTAAATTAAAATAAACATAATTAAAAATGCGTTAAAATTAATTACACGCTCACACACACACACACAGGCAAAACAATATTTGAGCTTGTGTGTGTGTGTGTTGGTAGACGGGCAAACAAACAGCCCTTCAGCCCCCCCATTAACCACATCCCCAACATCCTTCTCACAGCAGAACCCGCATCATTTTGTATTGCCTACTTTTCTGCGCAGTTTGGTTCTAGCTTAGCACACACACACATGCCCCCTGCCCCACACACTCCACCCTCACACCCACAGCCACACACGCTGACACTCACATAGCACTAGTGCCTATAACTATGATAGATGACGGATGGATATTTTAGTGAATATATCGCTTAGAAACAACTGCCAAAATCGGGCCACTCGCCATGTCCTGCTATCATTTCCTATCGAATGCAACTGAAAGTTCACGCACTCACACCGATGCAACAATCGTTCTTTGATTTGTGATCGATCAGAAGTCGAAAATCGAAACAGGTTCCTACACACGCACACTCGAACACACGAACACAGTCTCAGTCTCACAGCACTCGCAGTTCGAACTTCAAAGTATCTGAGTACAACTATTAAAAATACAAGTCCAGGAAGATCAGAGTCCAGCCACCCCCCTCTCTCTCCCTTTCCCTTAGCTAACTTGGCGGGAATAAGCAGGACCTCCCTCAGGAAGGTGTTTAATTTGCTTGAAACTCGCCTCCCATTACACACAACGATCCAAATTTTCGCATCACTTTCAACAATCCAGACGAGAGCCATGTACAAAGCAGACCCGCAAAATGTTTCAAAAATGTTTCCCTCCAGAAATACCCCCTGAAAACAAGAACAAAAATAACACTAACTCTCGTTATAACCAATGTACATGATGCGTTTATGGTTTTATTTCAGTTGCCAGAAGAGGAATGGTTAGCTGCAAATTTGTTGTGTTAGTTCACTGTTGTTTAGGCCAAACGAGAGCGAAATCGATCCAATAAATAAAATGGAAATGCATCCCAAACCAAACTGAAACCGAACCGATAACCAAACAGAATATCCAAGTAGCTAAAAGTATATATATAAAAACGGTAACATATAGAGAGAGGTCAACTCCCCAACACAAGTAAAATATATTGAAAACAATCAAAGTATGCCATCGAATGATATTAATTGATATTAGCTAATCGAGCATAGCCGTAATAAAGTAGATATTATCGCCTAATCATATAAGCCAATAAACACACTTGCAGCCCAGCCAGAGAGACAGAGTTTAACGAATTACGAGTATCCAGGAGGCAGTGAGAGAAAGGACCCTCGCAGACCCACAACATATTAGGTTGTCAAATATCTCCCTTCCGCCTTTTTGTCTTTTGAACTTCGCGGCTATGTACAAAGCGCTACAGAGCTCGTATCTGGCCATAGTATACATCATTTGAAAGGTCTTGACATACCCTACAAAACGACGCTATGCATGATTAGTTTGGATATTTCGTTCAGCAGTTATAGACGCGTAAACATGGAGTTCACTAACGCCGAAATTCGCGCCATTTTAAAGTTTTCCTTCGTTAAAGGCAAATCCGCTAGAGAAACGTTCCGTGGTGGTTAATG